>JAHWFO010026594.1:301173-394421 GCA_023313115.1 Rhysida immarginata | reverse complement strand
TATTTAAGTGTTAGGAAAAACATTAAGAACTGGTCACAAATTTGTTAATTTTTTTATTAAAGAGCTCTTCAAAGGCTACAATCTGAACAAAAAGTCATTGAGATTGTTGAACAGAGAAATTAAGAAAAAAATTACAAAGTTTGTGTCTGCTAGAAAAAAAATATTGGAAAGAAAGTAACGAAACATTGCTATCTTAGCTAATAAAGAACCAAAAAAAGTTTTTCTAGTATTTTGTGGCACCTCCTTTGGCCTTAATGACTGCTATTATGCGCTTTGATATTGAAGCAATTAATGATTTTGTAATAATCTTGCGGAATACTATTCCAACATTCATGCAGTGCTTACTTCAGTTCATCCTTGCTTGTGCGTTTCTTCTCATTCACACGTTTCTTTAGAAAACACCAAACGTTTTCTATGGGATTGACGTCAGGTCAGTTGACTGGCCACGCAAGGAAATGCCTAATGATTTTTGCGCGATGACAAGAAGCATTGTCAACTTGAAAAATGATGGCCTCTCCGCCGAACTGGTCTTCCACGGTGGGAATAAGAAAATGCGTCAAAATCTCCTTGTAGGCTTCTGCAGCAGCTGTTCCTTTGATAATACACAATTTGCCAAGACCTATTGCTGACATACACGACCAAATCATTACTCCAATTGGAAACTTCTCCTTTCGTACGAGACACTCTTGTTGATACTTTTCATGAGTACGGCGCCAAACAAAGGTTCCTGCTTCGTCTCCACATCCAACAAGTGCATGACTCTCATCACTAAACACAACTTTTTTCCAGTCATTCTGGTCCCAATGTTTATGCTGTCTGGCCCACTAAAGACGCTTTTGCCTCTGCAGTTTGATAATACGATGTGCGGTCTGTGCTTTGCAACGTTCGTCATCAACTTCGAATCCAAGTTCGTGAAGCCGGTTTCTTACTGTTCTATCACTGACGTTTACTCTACACTTGCACCATTCCGCATTAATCACTTTAGAAAGATGCTTTTCTGTATCCCAGCAGATTTTCTTAAGTTTTCGGTCCTGCAAAGCTGAAGTTTTCTTTGGTCGGCCACTCCTAGGTTGCTAGGTTTTAGTATTGCCGGTTTCTTTGAATCTATTCCAGATTCGGTTAACAGTTCCAAGCCCACATCCTATGATTTGTGCCACTTCTCTCTGTGTTTTACCATCTTCCATATGACGAACAACAAGGTTTTTGATATCACTAGAATAGTGCTTTCGTGCAGCCACGTTGACACTTTCGCAAATCGAAATTAAAAAAAAAAATAGTTGACCTTACCTCTCCTTTATGTATGCTTTTAAAAATGGAACAATCCAAAATTTGCATGGGAAAAGATGTTACAGATTGTTTTAAAGCAATGTTCCGTTACTTTTTTCCACAGTTTCTTATGTTGCAATATTTTTTGCCAGCAGACATAAACTTTGGAATTTTTTTCTTAATTTCTCTATTCAACAATCTCAATGTCTTTTTGTTCAGATTGTAGCCTTTGAAGAGCTCTTTAATATAAAATTAACAAATTTGTGACCAGTTCTTAATGTTTTTCCTAACACTTAAATAAAAGCAGCTAACTGAGCAAAGAAGCATTATGTTCCAGAACTTTTTGCAAGGGGTTGCAGACAGAATGCACATCAGCACAATGCGGTCTAGTGGACAAGTGAACACTAATTATACTTAGAAATTTGACAACAAAATTTCACACACTTTTGTTACCTTGTTATGTTATGTTAACACTTTGTACTTTGAAACAAACAAATGCATAATTCAGATTTGCCTACTGATGATCACCTTTTGTCACTGAGCGTCAACTTTGGTTTATGTCGATGCTTTTTCGCTGCTGATTTTGAATTGCTTGAAAAAAACAGGCCAATAGTAGTGCTTTTTGGTCTGCTGAGAAAGGCAGCAATTTCACGAATCGACTTGCCATGTCCTCTTAATGCAGAAATTTTGCCCTTTTCTTCATCAGATAGCTTATGTCTTGTTGCCATTTTGTGATCTTGTTGGTTTCTATCAAGCAGTACATGTACATTCTCATTCACAGCCTAATTAATGGAACTAATTAACCTTTGCCTTCATTTGCAGTTTCTCATATTTTTTGTTTAAGATGAAGTACCTGTCTACTAAATAGGAAACGAGTCTTTTTTCATTATTATCTGAAATTATACGTTTCCTTCGTTTCAAAGTACAAAGTGAAGATGATGTAACGTAATAATTTTTAATGCACACACGGTATTCTACATTTGAATTTTTATTGTAGAATTCTAATTTTATCCACTAAATTAGAATGAAAACAGGCTGTATCTGGCAAGTTAGTTAGTCTCCAACGATCAATGGCTGTCAGGTTGTGGAATTTCTACAGAATGGCTCGCTAGGGAAATTGACTTCATCATGGCAGTAACAGCCACTGGAATATGTATAGCAAGACGTAAGCAATCAGAGGTGGCCCTCGTTGTTGCCAGTAACATTTTAGCCACAGGAATACCCTAAAATCAACGTTACAGTGTCCTTTTTCTAGAAAAATTAAGAACTAACACTCCTCTTTTTAATGAAAACTTGACTGGGCGTGTCGAATTAAATTTCCGATTTCAATTGTTAGACATTGTTGCAAAGTGAAATTAACAATGTCTGACCACTGAAACTGGAAATTTAATTGGATATGCCCAGTCAAACTTTCTTTGTCACCACAGATTAATACAGATGGTCAACTCGGCAATAATCACGTGATTAAATATCCTGCAGCGCACCAGTGAGGCATCAAGAAGTACAAATGTCAATACCAATTGTGATTGGATGAATTTTCGCTATTGTTTAAAATGCTACCATTGTTAAAGTTATACAATCTGTGATTCTACCATGAAGAATTTGAAAATTACCCTAACGCTAAAAGTATTAAGTAAAAATAATCTAACAAAGCGGTTTCAAAACAAAAAAAAAACGTTTGGGAACTGACAAGCAAGTAAAACGTAGCATAAACCAACCCAAGGGAAGATTTGTGAAGAACTAAAAATATAAGCTAAATAGAAAACTCTACAAGTTGTTGTAAAATCATATTGAGTTTTTATTTGTAAGTTATGAATTCCATTTTTAAATAAAATTAACGAATTTAATTGTATACTGTGTTCAAAGTTGTCATTTCTTATGTTAGCATTACTCAGTTCACAATCGGAAATAATTTGTTTTATGAAGTTCTAGAATTTTTTTTATAAATTTTTAAAAATTAATTTAAAAAAAACGATTCTAGTAATCTGAACTCTTGAGTCTACGTCATATATTGCTCAAAGAAATATACATCATATATTTCATAAACGGCGTGATTAGCGGAATATATGACGTCATTTTTTTAGTTCTTATCTCAGCCACTGAATATCAATGCCGAACGCTGATTGGCTAATCAACCAAATTGTTTTAACCTTGTAAGTATAGGAAGTTGACCATCTGTATTAATCTGTGTTTGTCACTTTTTCCGAGTTATTCACTAAAATAAACAATTTTTGCTTAAACGGAGTATTTAAACAATGGCCGGTTTCACGCTTTGAAAGCTGTAACACCACCAGCAATTTAAACGGTTTTTCAAATAAAACTGACTAAAGAAGGAGTTAGTTTTTTAAATCATGGCCATGGCCGCCTCCTTGAATAGCGCCACAAGCTAATGAGTTTGTTTTTAATTTAAGTATTATCCAATGTCGAACTACATGGAGTCTCCACAATAAAATTGGCAATCGCGACTTCTTCCGCCGTTTACCACACACTATTTTGACCATTTGTATTGCGGACTCGCCGCCGCTTCGGCCGCTTTGGTCCTCCATTTTGTTTTGGCTCGGAAAAACGGAATTGCGCAAATAACCGAACAAATAAACGACAGCTTGTGTCGTTTTCGTTTATTTCGTTTTTCTGCCTTCGTTTAAAACGGATTTCGTTTATTTGGCCAACATAAACGGTTTTAAAACCGTTTATTTTGAACCGTTAAACCAGCCAATGTAATCAGTTTTTTACAACGAGAAAATTTAATTTTAAAATTATTACATTTTAACTCTACAAAAATAGACTTGACACTTGTTTAGTCACAGACCAAGTAATAACTACTTACGAAAACGGTTCTACTGCACTACGATTTCAGAAACTGTGATTCTCCTGCCGGAAACAATATTTTTTTAAATAATTTTTTTAATTAAAATCCAACCTCAGCTTTTCAATTTGGTTACACTGTTTTAAGCAAGTCTTCTGAGGCGATGCCAGGTGTAGGACAAAGACTTCGAAACAAAGATCCATAGCAAGCACAGGAAGAAAAAACAGTTCCTCTGAAGGAAAACGCGGATCCAGCTGTCCATACGATTATGCCCGGAAAGGACACACGACAAGAGGGGCATTTCACCAAATGAAAGTTCTGGGACGGACTCAAGAAGTAATGTGTCCAAAATGGGACGCCGATGCTCCAGCACAAAAGAGTGGGGCATTTGCAAGAAATCTTGGATACGACTTAATGCCTGAATCTCCTGTTCACTTCAAGTAGTCCCACCGACTTCTTTCTCTTCCCACGCATCATGTACTTTCAAAAGTTGGAAACATGAAATGGCCATTCTTGAGATGAAACATTTTTCTTCCAGAACCAAACTTACGAAATTTGGTTTTGCACATGGATTTTTTCCTTTCATATGGTGGTGTATGAAACCCCAGTAGAGTCACAGGAAATCAGCTTATGCAGTGGAAGTAGGCGAGATGCCCTGAGTCTTTGAACGCGAGAATCTTTCAATATTTAGGTCGTGCGAGGGAGGCCTTCACTGAGATTGGTGATCGCCATTTTCCAGTACATTCATCTACTGTACGCCTAAGATTCGCTGATAATCACATATGCCATGTCTCTTCATTTGTGGTGGCCTCTCTTCCGTTTACAATCAATGAGCTGCAGCTGACCGCGGAGTCATTTTCGATTCAAGTGTTCATCTGCATCCTCTCTACCTCGATGAGAGAAGTTTGACGTGAATTTCTGGAACACCATGTATATAAATGTTGAATTGTATTTAAATTTTAGAGATTTTCTTGTTTAACAATAAGAAATGTCGCGATAATTTACATTCATCTCTTCCTCAACTGCGTTACAGTCTTAACAGCAGTAACTTTATCTTTAGTAATTGATAAGATTAACATTCGAAGAGCGACATTGACATTTTACTTTGCACATTCCAGTGAACAAGTAAAACCAAGACTTCTTTCCTTCGTTTTGAACAGGCACATCGAACCATCTACAAATTGTAAGTGATAAAAATGTTAATGTAATTGATATTTAAATTTCTTTCGTAATTGCAGAGTAGATTTAGGTTTAGAATAGTAGATAAACTATTGTCACAGTTATTTCTTTCTTTCACTTTATTAAAAAACTAATAAAAACCAAGATGTCGTCCGATTGTCGTTGTTAATCCAGTGAATTGTGGGCAATCGAAATCACTTCAGCCAGCTTCTTTATTTAACAAATTAAAACGTTTAATTTTGGAAATTTTTTACTTTATATAATATTCAATAATGTTATACTACGATTTAAGATTTCACATATAATCTTACTTCAGAGATTTAATCTTCTATTCCCAAGAGATGACTTTGCCGCCATTTCGTGAACGTATTCACTTCTCTATCTCTTTGATTCGCCATTTTGATGAGTGAAACAATCATTGTCTTTAATGCATTTTAAGAATTACGTTATTTTTATTATTTAGAATATTATTACGAAATCATATAGAACATGTAGTATCTTCGATTGTCTTCTATTAAAACTTTTTTAAGGAAATATTTTGAGTGTCTAATCTCCATAGTTTGATTTCATTGAAACGGAATAAATAAAACTCTAAGTGACAATTATCTCAGCCACCATAAAGGAACTTACTTATTTCGTTCGAATCCGGCTAAAAAGATTGCGGTATTATAATTGACTATTATATGGAACTGTAAATATTAAAAAAAAAAAACAAACAAACCTCTCTCTCCTCCGCCAATTTGTGGTTGGATTTCTTATCTCTAAGCACGACCATCTTGGCCTGGCACCCATTTCGTGTAGATAATTAATAGCTAATTTTATTAAAAATAACAGTCAACTATTTTATGCTGATTAACGAAATACAGCAATGAGGAGCGCCTGTTTATGTCATTGCAAATTCAATGGAGATTATGATGCGCGCGCTAGTATTATATTATTTAAAAACTAATGCAGTATGTGATATTTATTTTTATTTTTGCTGATGCTACAATAAATAGAATAAAATAAAGTAAAACAAAACCATTTAAATAAACAGAGCTATTAATTAATTAATTAAATAAATAAACCTAAGTATTACACAAAGTAAAATACACAAATTGATAAAATAAAATGAGAAGAATAACAATTAAATAAATTTAATAAATTCAATATAATTCATGAGTAAAAACCAAGGTAATCTAGAATAACAGGTAGGTCCAGTTTGTCAGAAGTGCTTAACGCGCATGCGTATTGTGACGTCACTGGATGACTTATGGCTTTACTTCCGGCGTGTGCGGTAGCCATTATTCTGGTCACAAAAGAAAACGTTTTCACGTAAAAAAACAAAACTCTTACGTTGATTTCTGAAGAAACATTTATTTGTAAACTTACTATTTTATAAATTAAAATTTCCTAACGCCTGCATAAATAAAGTTATTAAGAAATAATATCGAAATTATCATCTGTCTCTTAACTGCCAACGGTTCCGACGAATCAATTTCGAAATCTTAACGAGGAATGATAACTAGGCCTAATGATAATGAGAAATACGTTATCGTCCTTGTCTCTGTGTTCGCTTAACTATCCGCACATTGCGCGATCAGTGAACATGAGACCAAGGTAAATGATTTTACATTTTAAAGACCCCTACCCACTCCCCTTCTAACGAACTGATATATAACCCTTTTTCTATTTAGTCTCAGTAAATTTCACTTACCTTGGTCGCACGATCAGTTATCGCGTGATGTGCTCATAGTTAACATCAACCCTGTGTTCACATTAAAAAGATAATACGTAAGTACATTTTACAATAATTATAAATTACGTAAGTCCCTTCATGTAATGGCATTATTATTTAATTAAAATATATAGTATAAAGAATGAGAATTGTGAAGGAAATGAACGAGTCGTCAAGTGTGGCTATCGCACGACTGCTTTCATTGCCGCCATGTTTTAGTTTCTGTTGAGGTTTCGATTTAGCGGGTATAGGTTTCGATGTATTCTAGTGACGTCAAAATACGCTTGCGCAGTAAGGCAATTTTTACTACTTCCGGCAAACTGACCCCCACCTTGTTCTAGATCACCTTGAGTAAAAACTGTAAATGTTTATTAGAAAAAAATGAATAAAATGAAATAAATGAAAATAAATTGAAATTAAATATAAAATAACAATTTAAAAGGTTTATAAATTAATATAAATCAAATGTAATAAAATAAACTAATAATAAATAAATAAAACAAAATAAATAAAATAAAAGAAATAATAATTAATAAATTTATTAATAAAAAAATTTAAACCATACTATAATACTCAAAGAAGAAATAATAATAAACTGAAGATATTCTTCAAACAAATCTTAAATACAAAGGAGAAAAGGGAAACTAATACAAATCGCGGAATTTTTCCTTCCCTTTTCTGCTAAGTATTCACACAATAGCGACACCATGTACAATCACAAGGGAAAGGCATACGAGGGTTGTACCAAAAGTAAGGTTCCCAATGAGCTACAGCCTCGAGGGAAGGTGCTAGGCTAAATCCGACAACAGTGCCGTGCGCAGTGGCTTCCCGCACTCTCGAGCCCACTCTCGAGCAATTGGCTACGGCGCTCAGTGTTCGCTTGGCAGCCGTCACAGATGGAAGTGTTGATCGCCGCTCCCGCCAAGTGGGAGGTTCGAGCAGTAATCCGGTTTCTCCACGCAAGGACGTTACCGCCCGTGGAGATTCATCGGCAACTGACTGAGCTTTATGGTGAAAAGTGCATGTCCGTTCAGCACGTCCGAAAATGGTGCAGGGCTTTTGCTGAGGGTCGCACGGAAGTTCACGATGAAGAACGGAGTGGAAGACCGCCGGTTTCGGATTCGATTGCCCAGAAGATCAACAGTGAGCTGCTGAAAGATCGGAGGGTCACTGTCCGTGAACTTGTTAAACGCATTCCTGAAGGTTCCCACGGCACACGCTTCCTCGACGGATTGGCGGTAGACTTCTTCGACTTAGGAATACAAAAGCTGGAGCACCGTCTTCAAAAGTGTGTCGAAAAAAATGGAGACTATATTGAAAAATAGACAACAGTGTAAGCTTTTCAACGATGTATAAGTTAATAACAATAAACAATGTTTTCTACTTGTAAAAAATATGGGAACCTTACTTTTGGTACAACCCTCGTATAGTGCGCATGCTTCTCAGTCATTTCCAAGCTGCTTGTAGCTCTAAAAGTCTAAAATCAAACTGATCTATAAAAATTCGCTTGAAATTTCTCGCGCTATACGAAACTCGCGCATATCAGTTTGGTGTTTAGGGTAGCTTGAGCTTGAAAAATCACACGCAAAACGCTCAAAGCTTCAAGCTTCCTGCTCTAGGCGAGCTATGGGAATGCACTTTAATGGTACACCTATGGCTTGCTCCATTAGCCCTTTAATGACAAACTTATTTATTAGCATGCTAGAAAATTTAACTTTCAATATATACCATTATGACCTAAAAAAGTTGTTTAAACCACTAAACAATATGGATATCTCCCTACTTTTTATCCTTTTTATTGACTCCTTTTATCCCACCCTTTTAATCAAAATTTGATTTTTTCGAACACAGTACTCTGAAAACTGAAAGTAATTTGTAGAGGAAAGTACCCAAACCCGGGCTCCCTGGATTACTGTTCTACCCCTGGTGCTGACACTTGGTAATGCATTAAACTAGTTGTTCCTAGCACCAAGAACTAACATCAATAACATTGGCCAAACACTAGTGTCATCATCTTCAATTGTCCTTGTTCAGTCGGCCATTACTGAAAACCGTGCTTGGCAAAGTTTTTTGGTGTGCTTGATTTTGGTTACCATATACTCATATTTCTTTAATAAGTCTTTTAGTGATTATATTCTTTTTTTAGGGGACATTACAAGCTATTGATTTAGGGCAGTACAATAGATTTAAATTGAATGGTTAATATTTTATCAGCATCTGAAATATAAGTTAACCGGTGCCTAACTTGGGCCCCCTAAATGTTCCAAACATGGGCCCCTTGTAAAACTAAAAACACGTATTTTGCATACTGTTCTGCAATGAAAAGTTCTCACAGAACTTCCAAGAAGAACATGCGCTTGATGTGTAGCCTCCGGTCATGTGTTTAATGTGTAGTCTCTGGGCTCATGTAGAATGTGCGGGAGCGGAAAAAAATGACACTTCATATGCGATTATTTTCGCACTTTATTGTGTTACTACTTTTTTACTATTTTTTGTATCAATAAATAAAGTTCAACTATTTTTGTTATTTGCATCTATTTTTAGATATTTTCTTTAGGGGGCCCACCGGACTTTACTGTCACAGGTTGTATTAATTTACTTTGGAGTGGATATGCAACAATTCGAAATAAAGTTAATAAAAAAGAGTAATTAAATTAATTCCATAGTAAAAATCAATTCTCAAAGATAAAATACTGTTTGATGATTATAATGAATCATTAATTTAAAATTTATTTTTAAAAATTAAACCCAATTAATGATAAGAAATAAAAAAGACGGGACGAATACAAACTTCAAAAATTTAACCTCCTTTTCATAAAAAAATAATTTTTTAAATACTTTTCAAAACAATTTGTAAAAATATTTTTCTAATTGTAACATTCTACAAAAATATATTTGTAATGTTTCCAAAAGTATTTATGAGGAATTCTTTAGAATCTATAAAACAAGTTCTTCAAAATTTTCACAAAAAAAGTTCTCCTAGTGATAGTTTTGCTGCACTTTTTGCTTTTCGCTACCGTAAAATCATCAAGTTACTGATTTTTTCCATTATTTCAAGCATGGATTTTTCATTGCGTAAATTTAAAAAGCCCATTTAAATAAGAAAATTCCTAGAGATGATAATGCATATGCAAGTTACAATTTTCACGATACTAGCTTTAAAATTTAAACATAAAATAATTCATAGGATTAATAAAACAACCAAACCTTATTCTATTCATAAGACATTTTGGCAAAGGTATTTTTATCATATAGCTTCTTTTACCGAGCGCTTTTAATTTTCCCTCCCACCCCCCTTTAAATCAATCAATTTTAGTATTGCAAACAGTGGCTTCCCTCTTCACCAATGCCACACTGTCTGCAAGAAATCTCAGTCTGCTCCCAATGTATTCAGCAATGCCAGTCTGACTACGTTCATAAATTTCAATCTTATCTCAGAATATGTTCAAACAACAATTGTACGCCCATTCTGTCCTGAATTAAAATATGATTACGCTTTCTCGATACAGTATCTGTTAACATAAAAGCGTAGGAAAATTATCCAATATCTCAAGTGTTCATTGTCTGTCTTCGTTAAAGAGTAAGCATCCCATAGAGTCAACAAAACACTCTCTCACATAGTTCTTAAAAATATCGCACATGTTGAATAATTCATGAATTTAACATTTCGGTCTCACTTTGTACTTTCAGTTCTCACAACTTTCCTATACAACTTGGAAATCCTATATTTGTAAATCCACAAGATGGGTGTCGACCTTGTTACGTACAGGGCAAGGATCGGCCAATGGAGTAGGAGTCGCTCATTCCACTCTGTATATAATAAGAAGACAACTGCAGATTATATCTCTTGGTTGTCACTCATCAGCGTTGTGTCTTGCGGTGTCTGCATTATGTTAGTGGCCTCGTTAGCGTCTGTACACTGTCGACTTGGAGTCACCTCTTGTTTAATTAAGTCGTTTGAAACCAGCGACCAACGCAGCGTCTTCCTTTCCATCGAGCAAAACCTGATCATGAGTGGCATTGAATTGAACCCAGGACCCATGGATACTCCATCCACATCAACTTCGACTACAACTTCAGTGGAATCAGGTAAATAAAGTGTCCAAAATTTTCTAAACATTTTCATGAAAATAAAAAAAATGTGCTAATGATTGTATTCTAATTTGTATAGAAAAAAAAGTGTTTCATTTTATTGCTCAAAACCTGCCGGAAAGTAAATGGAAAATACTTGGAATATTATTGGGTTTGAGGTTCAAGTTTTTGGAGGAAGTGGAGCATGACTGTGAAATCCGAAACAAGAGCAAAGAAGAAAAAATTTTAAAAGTCCTGGAAAAATGGAAGAGAGAGAAAGAACCCAAAGGAGAAAACTTTGTCAATCTACTGCAAAAAGCACTTCGACGTGCAAAGCTCGAGGATATCGCAGAGAATATTCCAGCACTGGGTAACCTCAGTTAATTTAACTTTATCAATTTTTTCAATAATTTTCTTTTGTTTGCATTAATGTTCTGAATTAAACTGCACTGGTGCCCAAAATGGAAACAAAAACACAAAATAAAGAATATCTCAAGTAAAGAGTTAAGTTGAATATTCTGAGGCAACATTAATCTCCACAATCCAGTGTAGATAGAAATGTTTTAAAAGAAAACATTCGTTCTCTAACCCTAGAAAAACACCACTCAGAAATGTTGTCGAACACAGGCTCAAGCAAAGATCACTAAGCTCAATGGGCCTGTGTTCTCTACAACGAGGAATTCATTTTAATCACAGACTCTCAATGCTTTCTTATGTGGTGAGAGCCTAATACTCGATTTCTTCTTTCTAATATGAGCAAGACTGGTTAAGGTTAGGTTAGGCCCACTTTACAATAATGAAAGACATTTCATGTGGGATAACGAAAGGATGGACGCACGTCAATATCAACTGTCGAAAGAGACATCTTGACTGGGTAGTGTCGCGCGGACGACGATTCGGAGTCAATGATACTCTCTTCAGATATGCCTTTGGTTTGCAAAACAAATTATGCAGGATAATAACCATTCAAATAAAAGTGAATATTCACTCCATAGCTAGACCACTTTATTTTATGTCGGTGCCTCAAAGCGTATGCTCTAAGTTTGTATTGTTTTGAATGTCTCTCTTATGTCGCGTTCTATAATGACATTGTCTTTCCATTTGAAGTTTGATAAAATTCGTTGTTTTCTTCAATTTGGCTTTGTCAATTTACTTGTGAGCATTTGTGCTAATAAAGAAAGGTAGCTTTAAAGTAAAATAATATTCTTGATGTTGTGTTTTTAAGTGACCACTATTGAGATAAAGAAGAGCGTTGCTCCAGCATATCGGCCAGAGGAAGGCGAACAATCCACTCCACCCCACAAGAGAAGTAAGTGTTTAAAAATTGATCTTAGTCCACTCGTTGGGATTAATGGAACCGTAAAAATTCTATATAGTGACAGCGGTTTCGACACACTTTCTAAATAGTGACAGCAGTTTTGTAAAGGGCCGAGCTAGGATTAATTACTATGTCCATTGCGAGCAGCATTTCATTACAGAAAAAATTATTACAATTAGACACATAAGAGTAAATAAAAAATGTGTTTCACACATATATCATACTAGATGATATGCCCGGCGTTGCTCGATCTGTTTCTTTGATGAAATTTTGATGGCGTTTCCCTAGCACCATCTCTTGAGGAAACAAACAAACATAAACTAAGAAATATTATATTAACCCCCACCCCCTCCCTTTGGGGAAATGTAAACCATACTCTGATCCTAACGAATATATGGTGGAAATATGAGCTCAATCGGATAAGTGGTTCAAAAGTTTTTAGAACATTTACAGACGCACTCTGAACCTGAATTTTTATATATAAAGATAATGTTTGTGCATGTTTGGTTTAAAATATGTGAGAAATTTTCTTTAAGAATCCTTGGCAAAACAAAATTTAATTACGCTTCCATGCCTCGTTTGACATTATTCACTGGAAAAGACATCCTACATGCTTTTCATAAAAACAATATTTCTATTTAGCCATTTTATCTTCAGAGAAAAGAGATGACAACGCCATACACAACTCAGCTCAGTTCTTTAAAATATCCTCCAATTCAAATGAGAATAAGGAAAAGACACAGTCATTTGATAATCAAACCCAGCCAGCAAATATGGACAAAGATCACAATCTAGCCAGCCAAGGAGCAGTGGAACACACTCCAAGAACAAGCAATGAGACTGTTGCTGGAGATTTCAACGCTCAATTTAATCCGGAGGAAGGTTCGTATGACCCATATGACTTAAATTCAAAGAACTCACTTATTGTACACATGTTAATATATAAAAAATAATTTTGTAAAGAGAAGCTTAAACTTTATTTATCTTATAGATTCTTGCTCAGATGGTCAGTGTGAAGAAGTTTCAAAGATGATTGGGAGGAACGACTTCAAATCACTGGCAAGGAATTTGAGCATTCCCGATAACAAAGTGGAGGAAATCGAAAATGTTTGTATGGTGAATAAATACGGCGATCAGGAAATGGTATTTACTATTCTAAAAGTCTGGAGGCAAAAAGAAGGAATAAGGGCCACCCCAAAACGGTTAATTGAAACACTGTGTCGTTTAAACCGGATGGACATAGTCAACAAAGTATTTCCTGGTAAGTATAAACTCAAATAATTTATTTCCAATTACAGTACTCTGCAATTATGGAACGGACAATACTCAGGTACAAGAAGAATTATATTTTAATTAATATGTTGTTGGATTCTGTCTGCTGAAATGATGTCAGCCACCGTTATGGGCATACTTCCTAGAAAATTCTGATAAACAGCTTTTAACGTGTTTGCAACCATGTCAGTAATGCACTTCGGGAGAGGGTCCGTGGCCCTCATTCGACGTTCCATCTTGTCCCATTAATGTGACTCGATAAAAGGCTTTTATTAAAAGCCCAACATTGGTAAAGTGCATTATCCTGTAAGCAATGATCCTAACTAAAAACAAAAAAAATCTCACAGTATAGTAGGAAGTACCCGATTATCCAAAATAATCTTGTGGGCGTCAGACTTTAAACTGTCTTCAACCACATGTAAAGGTCCCAAGTTATATATACTAAGAAAAAGACCCCTACGCTAGGACCCCATCACTACCAAACATGACGGTTGGGACGATGCACTCAGGTAAAAAGACGTCCATCAGAGTGTAACGTGATCCGCTAGTCCACAAAATAGTTTGTCCTCTCTTCGACAGTCGAATGGTGCTCTAAACTACTGGGGACTGGTAGCGGCGTTTTGTAAATGGCGAGTGCACGCAGTTCTTTCTTATGCAAAGTTTTGCAATGTTAACTAAGTCCTGTTGCAACTTCTACTTAATAACTGGAGTGGATTCTTGTGTTTAAATACCCATCGTAGGTGTTCAGTCAGTCTTAGAGATCGTCCTATGTGGGGCGTACATGTTCTGATGCTTGTAATGTTCCATTTCTTCTGTGATAATTTTATGGAAATATGACGAATAGACACGCTCTAACCATAATGATTATTACTCAAAATTGAATAAGCTTTTACCTCCGTCCCATTATTGCAAGGTAGTGTAGACATAATACGAGATATTAAGATTTGAAAACCTTTCTCCTTTAAAATGTTCATTTTCTTAATGTTGTTTAAAAAGTAGAGAATCCTTTGATAATGAACAGAAGCCTAGATAGTGCAAACATTGTAAAAAAGTAAATAACTCTGATTAAAATGTGATTAATAAAATGGATGAATTTGAAAATATTAATGCAATTTGGACACAGGATGGTAAGATCTTAAAAAGAAGCTGACGTTTCGGATAGAGGCTACCAAATTTCATCAGCTTAAAAAGTTCTGTGATACATTCTGCACTTACTACGCCCACAAACCTATCTTCTCCCAGTACCACATTATATGCATTATCCCCACACAGGTTTGGTTAGTTCCCCTAGTGTTCAGTTAGGTTCCTTATCCTCTCCCTTACTGTCTCAATCCATTCCACTCTTTCTGACACCACCCGTAACATTATTCTTAGTGATCACTGTTCCAGCATATACAGGGTGAATACTAAAGTCTGAACCCCCCTTTTATTTTTTGAACCGAAGCTGATATGTCAATTTTGATGAATCCAATGAATAGGAAGTTGTAGGTGGCCTATCCCATGGTGCACTTTTCATCATCCCAAATATGCAAATTAGGACACATTTAAAATTTATCTCAAAAACCGTAAGGGATAGAGAAAAAAACCCAATTGCAAACTTGTTCAGCATAAAACAAAACAACAAAAAAGATCCAAATCGGACCAACCAATCGCCACAATCACGTGGTGAACTGGCCAAGGAAAACTGAATGTTGCTATTTACACCATGTAAAGCATGCAAATCAAAAAATAAACATAAATTACCAAACTCACATTCACTTTCATGCGGAAAAGCAAATAAAAGGCATGTTTCAGCACACACAAGACAGAACAATTCCAGGATGGCAAGCTACACTGTTCCGGAAGTGGTCAATATGATCTTCTGCTTCGGAGAGGCAGGGAGAAACCTACATACTGCAGTTAGGTTATATCGATACAGATACCGTAACGAACGCCATCCATCTCGTTAAACAGTGTGTCACATTATTCAAAGATTCGAGGCTACAGGGAAAGTTAATGCAGAACGAGGACGACCAAGGGCACAAGGCGACGAGGATACAACAACACTAGTTCTGGCTGCAGTTGCTGCAAATCCCCACACAATTGCTGCAGACGTTGAGTGCCATCAGAGAACTGTTCTCAACATCATTTTCACCCATACCATATTCATTGTCACCAGGAGGTATTGCCATTGGATTATGTTGTTAGGGCCGCCTTCTGCAACTGGTTAGTTACCCGCCTGGATGACAATCCAAACTTCATTCATGAGGTGTTGTGGACAGATGAAGCCTAGTTCACCAGAGATGGAGTTATCAACAGGCACAACCATCATCATTGGGCAGACGAGAAGCAACTCATCAAGTGAACTGGAGAATCAATGTGTGGTGTGGATTGTACAATGACACTGTGGTTGGACCGTATTTTTACGATGGAACACTGACTGCAGAACGCTACCGGACTGAAATTCTCAATGTGGCTGTCACAGACTTCATTGACAATTTGCCATTCGCCTCGTATCAGCGCACGTGGTTTCAGCATGATGGAGCTCCTCCACATTACCGGTTGGTCCGTTTGCGAGCGAGATGTTTGGACAACAATGGATTGGCCGAGGAGGACCAGTTCGTTGGCTACCCCGGTCCCCTGATTTTACACCACTTGACTTTTTCTTGTGAGGATACCTGAAGGACAAGGTTTATGCTACGCGCCCGCCTCACTGGAGGATCTGGTTCAACAAATCCAAGAAGCGTGCCGAGGAGTGACACCAGCCATGCTTGCCGATGTTTTGGCGTCAGTTAGGTTCCGTGCCCAATTGTGTTATGGTGCCCACGGTCGTCACATCGAGCATTTTATTGATTAACTTTTTTTTTAAACTGTTTGAAGTTCTTGTTCGTGCAGTGTGACTGTTTGAAAGCTGCAAACAGTTCACCACGTGATTGTGGGTGATTGGTTGGTCCGATTTGGATGATTTTTTTTTGTTTTTTTATGCTGAACAAGTTTGCAATTGGGTTTTTTTCTCTATCTCTTACGGTTTTTGAGATAAATTTTGAATGTGTCCTAATTTGCATATAGGTTAGGGATAGGCAAAGTGCATCATGGGATAGGCCGCCCACAACTTCCTATTCATTGGATTCATCAAAATTGACATAACTGCTTCGGTTCAAAAAATAAAAAGGGGGTTCAGACTTTTGTATTCACCCTGTATACCAACCTCTTTTCAGCCCATCATCCATCTCTCCTCTCAACTCCCGACATTAACTCTCTTCATGCTTTAATATGTAAATAATTTGTTTTCCTTAATTCCAAAAATATAATAAATTCTAAAGAGACAGTCTTCCCTTTCCCAACAAATCTGATTTTCTTACTAATCCTTTATCCGCCTATTTTCTGAACTTGTCTAAAAATGACCCTTCTTCTCCAGTTCAACCCTCCCCAATGCTGTCACGACCGCTCTTATTAATCTTTCTATCACTAAACGCTCTTATTAATCTTTCTATCACTAAACGCTCGTCCTTTCAATTCAAAACCATGTTGAAAGGCCTTTCTTTCTCTTCTGCCCTACTCCGAATACCATTGATCCTTTTGATATCATTTCCTCTGTTGATAACTTCAGCCATTCCCTCAGACCCCGTCTACATTTCTGCAGAACATCTTCCCGCCAACAGCTCACTTTTCGTATTCCTAGCGACTGGACTCTTCTCCATGATATCAATTCTGAGCTTGAAGTTTACATCAAATCCATTAAAAACTCCATCCTCTCCATCACTAACAATGTTAAAAACCTCAAAGAAGACTCCCTTTTCATACACACCTCAGCAATAACCTTAACATAACAATAGAGCCTGCTGATAAACGGCTTGTTATGAACATCACGGGCTACAGTAATCAAGCTAAACAAACAACCCTTCGACCTCATGTTCTAAAAGAAACTAGCCTCTGATCATACTAAAAATTCTACCACAACTTTGATAATATTCTCATTTAACCTGCCATCGCTTGTCAAACTGATATTAAAAGTATTACCTCTTTCCTAAATTCAGTTACCCTGGTAGCATTAACAGCAACCCCGGCCGTCCGATCATCTCTTGCAATACCCTCTGTGAGCCTATGTTGACCATCTCATACGCCTTATCCTATGAACTCTTTCCTTTCATAGCGAAGATACTAACATTTTCTCTTTCTCATATCCAGTGCCTTAACGTCTCTAATTATGATTTCAAGAACGTCTGCAATTTTCATTTCAAGAATGCCTCTTCTCTCTACACTAACAATTCCTCATGAGGACGGGACTGAAGCTGTCTGCAACAGCCTTACTGTTAACAAACCTTTCTAAGTTCCTTTTAATGACACCATTTGCCTTCTCCTTCGTACCATTCTCACCTCTAATTTCTTTACTTTTAACAAAGATTAAAATAATTAATGTAGCCACTCCAGAAACACTGGCCGGCTAGGAGGGCTAGGGCGTAGGCTTTCTAGTACTCGAGTCCGCCTGGTCGTGGGTTCGAATCCTGCCGTGGGCATGGATGTTTGTGTTTGTTTCGGGCTGCGTACTGTTATAACTTGTGTAAAAGGCGCAAAATGACCTTAGTAGTCGACGCCAAAATTTCTAATCAAACAATCAACCAGAAACACTGCCCATGGGCTCCAAAATGGCGTCCAACTTCATGTCTTTATGGAGGAGGTGGAAACCAAATTACTTTCCACGTCTCCCTTAAAGCCGTTGACGATGTTTTCCTTATTTGGTCACCTGAAGAAGACTCGCTTCTTTCTTTTATCTCCCATTCTAACTCCATCTATTTTGCTATCACGTTCATTTTTGGATGTCTCTATCCCTATTCCAATAACAAATTGCATTAATCTCTACAAGAGGCCCACCAACCACCATCTACTTACACTATGACAGCAGCCATCCACGCCATTGCAAGGATAACATCCCTCTAGATAAGTTACGGGTCGTCAAAAAATTACGTGATGCAAAATTGGCTCATTTTTAACTCCTTCCATCTTGTAATGCACATCCGGATCCCCTATCGATAATTACGTAACCATTGACCTTCAAAAACCATATAATTTTCTAAAGGTTCCGTAAAGTCTCCGCAGTGTGAAATGACGATTCCCAGCGAAAGTCAGTCTGAGACTAGTGGACTTGTGCCTGCGCATGGACTGAAAGCAGTTTTCAACATCTCCCGTAAAGTTGCGTAAACCGTCGCCACTTAATATAGTTTCACTCCTAACGTAAGTAAAGTACTATACTTTCCCGTTGCTTTTATTTTTCACTGCGGAGAGACTTTACGAGCACCCTGAATTATTTAGCAATTGTAGGAAAGTTACAGAGGAAAATTAAACTTTTGAGCAGTTAAAGATATTAATGGGAAAAAAAGAAGGTAAACTTCTGCAACTTTGATTCGAACCAGGGATTATGAGTAGCCGCAAAACTTACGATTTCTGGTTGTATCTTGGTCGCGGAATTTTTCCATTAATAACTTTATATTACGCTTGGAGCAGAGTCTAAGGACGATTCAGTGCATATCTGGGAAACTGCCTGTCCGAGTTCAATCAAATTTTAATGAGAAATAAGGACCCAAGGTACCAAATTTGATTTAGTAATTTCTTATGAGTGTTCGAATACAGGTCGCGGAACGTGTAGTGTTTGAAGACATTCTTGCTGTCTCGTGCCCGCAATAACCCATTTAATCTCGTGGTCCCTGGTTCGAATATAGGTCAAGGAACTTTCCCTTCTATTTTCTCCATTAATAACTTTACTTTATTCTTGGAACATTACTCTAGATTTCATTTATTAATTTCTTTTGAATAGTTGTTGAAACTTGCATCATCTTGAAAATATTGTTGTACCATCACTACATCGGTTTCTCCAATATCACTCCAGCATTGATGTTTAAATATATGTCAATGTTAACTTTGAGACAAAACAATTCTCTTCTCGGGTGCAGTGGATGAACATGATCGTCTCTGCAATCCCAACAATCTGAGTGGGGTTATTCCTTACTTGGTTATCTCTTGTTGCAATAGCACTCTTGCGCTCGTGGACTTGGAGCAAAATTTGGCTATTCACATCGTTTTGTGTGGTCTAACGGTCGCCGTTTCTTCCGTTGACACGCTCAACACTCGCTCACCGCTTGCTCAGTTGCAGCAGTGCGCTGGTGGAACTAATACAGCACCAGGCGAAGGGACTGCTTCCTCTGTCGTTTATCCACTCTTTCTCAATTGTGTGCTAACTCATTTTTAAAAATTTTCAATAAAATATTAAATTCTAATAACTATGAATGCTAACAGCAGGAATTCTATGCATTATGACAAATTCAATTTTGTTTTATAATTCGCAGAGGTGGGATGGAACCTTCATTCTTAATGAACTTACTTATGTTGCAAACATTGCCTTGCGTGGTTGGTGAATTGCGTGTTGATACCATTGTTGATACAAACATGACGGGCCTATTGTTGTACAATGTTTGCCTTACATTGTTGCTCATGAGATACATCTTATTAGTATCCCTGCCGACATCATTATGAATGTCGATTATTATAGATAATTCTTATTTTTTCGAAATTTAATATAGGCAATGAACTTTCTCTGGCCTTGAAGATCAAATGTGCAAAATTTCATCAAGATCGGAATAAAACTGAAGATTTGTATAAAAGCAAACAAACAAACACTCTTCTTTATATACACTGAGTAAGCCAAAATTAGAGACACCCTCGTTGCTGAGGAATCTTGGCCCGTGCTGACATAATGGAAACTCTTAGGGAAGTTCTTAGTTGGGTGGTGTTTCCAAGCTTTGATCATTCGACTTCGTCTCACATATTCTCAATAATTTTGAGCTCAGGGGACTAAGCTGGCTATGAAAGCAGACTAAACTCTGATTGATTTTCCTCAAACCAGTTTGTAACCGATCGAGTTTGGTGGCAAGGTGCATTGCTGAAAATGACTATCTTCAAAGGAAACATCATAGCCATAGATGAATGCACGTGATCGGTAACGATGTTGATGTAAGCTGTACTATTCAGAGTTGTGTCACAGATATCAAGAGAACCAGTGTACTCCAGGAAAACATTCCCCTAGCCATAATTCCACTGCCTCCAGCCAGAAGAGCTGTCATTTGGCAGAAGGGTCCATGAACTCGTGCTGTTTCACCATAATCTGATCCTGTCATCTGCATGATGAAGCAGGAAACGAGTCATCGGACCAGGCTACTATTTTCCACTCCTCAAGTAACCAATAATGTCGTTCCTGGGCCCACAATAGGCGTCTTATTCTATTGTACTATGATAACAAAGGCATGCTTGATGATCTCCTGTTGCTAAAGCCACTCATCTCTTGCAAAGTCTGTCTTGTTGTGCACGGGATATTTTCCCGTTTATTGGATTATTGCTTTTGTTTTTCACTGCAGAGAGACTTTATGGACACCCTGTATAAGCAGCTCTGCATTGTTACACCACTCTATATCACTTTTGGACTGGTTTACTTTCAAATAAGGGGTGTCTCTAATTTTTTGGCCACTCAGTAAATATGACTAGCATAGACACCCAGCGTTGCCCGGGATACTTCCAGTTGTAGCTAAGCCCTTGAAATGGTTGTTTGGGAAAAGGCTAGAAGACGTGCGGTTTCGGAAACCCAGTCCACTTCGTCAGGCACCCACTATGATCCCGAGTTCGAAGTCCTCAGATTCTTTGTTTTCCCCATGGTGACGGTCAAACAACTTGCAGTTGATAGGTGTGTTCTCGATTTATATTGCTACCGACTGTCACGTGACCAACTGATACTACGTAATTGCTATGTCAACGGATTTGCATAGTCATGGGTGTTCTTAATAAACTGGCCACTCAGTTTATATGATTGTGTTCAGTGTACAATTTCACTATTACGCTTCCACTCATTAATTAAGTATTCCACGTGACGATGATGAGAGTAAGCAACATCTTTAGCATGATGAGTGAGATACTAAGTTGGTCCTGTTTAAAATGAGACAGCAACAAAAACAACAACAAAAAATAATAATAATAAAATTCTTGTAAATACCGTGCAGTAAATTGTTAATTCCCTCCAAAGTACTCTTCTCGTCTGTCTTGATTAATTCCACATTTACATAACAAACCGTTACAAATATTAAAGGATCCGGTAGTGTAATCTGACGATTTTTAAAATCATGGTGCCTCAAAGGGAAACCATTCATGCAAAAATAACGAATGAAAGATTCAATTAAAGCAATATAACGCCAATTCCAGAAGATATGGTCTAACATGTTGTGACGAATTTCAGTGATAGGTTGCGAGAGTGTGTTCGCAAGAATGGTTCATTTTAGGATGACGTCATTTGTATTTATATAAAATGTAATGTAGACTTTTTTTCATCCACCAGTTTTTTTTCAGTTATGATTCATAAAATATGGCACTTCATTTGCTAAAAACAAACAAAATTTTGTAACTAAGATTTCAACAAAGACCGTCAGAGATTCCTGCCTGACACTGCATATGGAACACGCTGCAAAGCGATGACTATGGCATTTCACCGTTAAACTACGCGCTGCTAACACGTTTGGCATTTATGTTTGAAGGAGCATCACATGTCTACACGTTGGGGATTGTTATACAAGATCCACTTCTCGGCACACGTCAAGGGTCAGTTCTCTTTTGCAAAATGAGTAAAAAATAAATGGACAAACGTTTTCATAATTTCTTGTCTTAGTCGCTCAAGTCATGGGATACCCATTTTTCCAGTTTGTAAAATGCGCAATGTTTATTTAAACGTTCACAAAATAGTTGTAACCAATTCCAAACCCTGGTGCCAGATCTCGTGACTTTAGCGTCGGATTATTTTAGTATACAAATAATTTTTACGGGAATATTTTGAGAAAAAGGTCCAAAAAGTCGTCATTCTCTCCTACGAACTATTGCCAACATTGAAAAAGAATTCTACAGGGTGAATACAAAAGTCTGAACCCCCCTTTTATTTTTTGAACCGAAGCAGGTATGTCAATTTTGATGAATCCAATGAATAGGACGTTATGGGTGGCCTATTCCATGCTGCACTTTTCATCATCCCAAATATGCAAATTAGGACACATTCAAAATTTATCTCAAAAACCGTAAGGGTCAGAGAAAAAAACCCAATTGCAAGCTTGTTCAGCATAAAAAAACAGACTAAGCTAAAAAAAAAAAATGATCCAAATCGGACCAACCAATCACCCACAATCACGTGGTGAACTGTTTGTAGCTTACAAACAGTCACACTGCACAAACAAGTTACATCAAACAATAAAAATAAAAAGTTAATCAACAAAATGCTCGATGTGACGACCGTGGGCACCATAGCAATTGGCCACGGAATCTAACTGACGCCAAAACATCGGCAAGCATGGTTGGTGTCACTCCTCGGCACGCTTCCTGGATTCGTTGAACCAGATCCTCCAGTGAGGCGGGCTGCGTAGCATAAAACTTGTCCTTCAGGTATCCCCACAAGAAAAAGTCAAGTGGTGTAAAATCAGGGGAGCGGGATGGCCAACGAACTGGACCTCCTCGGCCAATCCATTGTTGTCCAAACATCTCACTTAGACGCTCGCAAACGACCAACCCGTAAGGTGGAGGAGCTCCATCATGCTGAAACCACGTGCGCTGATACGAGGCCAATGGCAAATTGTCAATGAATTCTGTGACTACCACGTTGTGAATTTCAGCCCGGTAGCGTTCTGCAGTCAGTGTTCCATCGTAAATATACAGTCCAACCACAGTGTCATTGTACAATCCACACCACACAATGATCCTCCAGTTCACTTGATGAGTTGCTTCTCACAGACATCGTGGGTTTTCGCCTGCCCAATGATGATGGTTGTGCCTGTTGATAACTCCATCGTCCTGTTGAATAATGTGACGCATTGTTTGACGAGATGGATGGCGTTCGTTACGGTATATGTCTCGATACAACCTATCTGCAGCATGCAGGTTTCTCCTTGCCTCTCCGAAGCAGAAGATCATGTTGACCACTTCCGGAACAGTGTAGATTGCCATCCTAGAATTGTTCTGTCTTTTGTGTGTTTAAAAATGCCTTTTATTTACTTTTCCGCATCAAAGTGAACGTGAGTATGGTAATGTAAGTTAATTTTTTGATTTGCATGCTTTACATGGTGGAAATACCAACATTTAGTTTTCCTTGTGCAGTTCACCACGTGATTTTGGGTGATTGGTTGGTCCGATATGAATGATTTTTTTTCTATTGTTTGTTTTTTATGCTGAACAAGTTTGCAATTGGGTTTCTTTCTCTATCCCTTACGGTTTTTGAGATAAATTTTGAATGTGTCCTAATTTGCAAATTTGGAATGATAAAAAGCGCACCATGGAATAGGCCACCCGCAACTTCCTATTCATTGGATTCATCAAAATAGACATATCTGCTTGCTTACTTACTTACTTTTCAAACCCACTTATCCGTTAGGGTCGCGGGGGCAGCAGCCCTATGGAGGATCTCCACCGCTCGCGATCTTCCGCCATCAGGCGCATGTCCTCCTTGGTAATATCCAAGCGACTCGAACCCAGATTCTCCATGTAGTATAGCCACCTGGTTCTAGGCCGACCTCTTGGTCTCTTACCCACCGGCTTGGAAAATAACAAATGCCTAGGAAGACTAGTTTGCGGCATCCCTATCATGTGGCCATACAAGCGCAACTGAACACCTAAAGACTACCTTATTGTGCTGCTGTACACTCTTATCTAGTAGGGTAACAGCTGCCACACCTCTCAGAAATGTCATTTCGGCCGCTTGTATCCGCAATCGCACTCTTTCGGTCATTACCCAAGCCTCATGACCAGAGGTGAAAATGGGGACAAAGACAGATTTGAAAACGGAGAGCTTGGCTTTGTTACCCAGCTCTCGTTTCGGTACCACGGATCGCCACAGTTCACGTCTGACACAGTTTGCTGCACCGATCCGAACATCCAATTCTTTCTCCTGCCGTCCATCACTCGTGAATGCAATCCCGAGATACTTGAATTTCTCCACCTGTCTCGATGAGGCTCCCCTAACATGGAGAGCGCACTGAGCAGGCTGTCTTGAAAGGACCAGAACCTCGGTTTTAGCCACACTGATCTTCATCCCAGCTTCTTCACATTTGGCTGCAAACCGGTCTAGTGCATGCTGAAGGTTCGTGCGAGAAGACCCGAGGAGGACAAGGTCGTCAGTAAAGAGCAACCTCTCCACCAGGCAGTCGCCCACACAAACACGCTCATCGCCTCGGCTGCCCCTGTCCATCCAGTCCATAAAGATAATGAACAAGAGGGGCGACAGTACGCACCCTTGGCGGAGTCCAACACCCACGGTCTTGACTTACTGCCATTTATTAGGACACACATCTGAGAGCTTTCGTACAGAGATATGATAGCAACCAGTAATTGCCCATCCACTCTTGCAACACTTGCCAAAGCTTCTCCCGAGGAAATCTGTCATATGCTTTTTCGAGGTCCACAAAGCAAGCGTAGACCTATTTTGTATACTCCCAGGATTTCTCAAAGATTTGCCTTAGATCAAAGATGTGGTCCGTCGTGCTTAGGCCAGTTCGGAAACCACACTGCTCCCCCGACAGTTTGGAGTCGACTATTTCTCGACTTCTCTTCTCCAGAGACTTAGCGTACACTCTCCCAGGAATGCTGAGCAAAGAGATGCCTCGATAGTTGTTGCAATCTCTCTGATCTCCCTTTTTGAAGATAGGGATCACAATTTCTGTCTGCCATTGCTTAGGGGCCTGTCTAGATATCCAAGCAACCTGACACACTCGAGTCAGCCACAGGATACCATCCTGATTTGAGGCCTTTAACATCTCGGACCGGATTTCATCATCACCTGTAGCTTTGCGAGTCTTCAGGGATTTAATTGCCCATCTGAATTCTGCTTCAGTGATACTACCGTGACTATTCTCCGCTCCAAGATGCATCTCGTATGTCTCAGTTGTTGTCGTCACCGGATTAAGAAGAGATGCAAACAATTCCTTCCACCTATGCAATACGCTCTCCTCCTTTTTTTAGAAGCCTCCCATCTGAACTCTTAATAGTTTGTGATGAAAGAGACTTCTTTCCACGGAGGCGGCGCACGGTCTGCCAGAACACCTTGTTTGCCGAACCATAGTCTACCTCCAATTCTCCCCGAACTTCTCCCAGGCCTTGGCTTTAGCTGTTGATACTGTCTTTGCTGCTACTTTTCGCGCCTCAGTGTACCGACTCGAAGTTGACTTATTTGCAAGCCATAGCAAATAGGCTTCCTTCTTTGCCTTGACAGCTTCTTGGACTTCACCGTTCTACCACGCAGTATTTTTCTCAATGCCCTGCGCCACACTCAGCCGCCTACGACCACAGCACAATGCAGCCGAAGTAATCACAGCAGTTTTAAACAACTGCCACTCTTCTTCAACAGTACCACGATCACTGGGTAGTTCTTTGAAATTTGAAGATACGTTATCTGCAAAGGTCTTCCTCACAGCTCTATCCTCCAATGCCTCCCATTTGATGCGCCAAGTTTGTCCGAACCTAGTATTTCGTTTGGTTGGCATGGATTCAGAGAACCGCAAAGTGCAGACAACAATTCTATTGATATTAAATTTACAATTTCACTATTTTTAACATTGGGATTACTTTTTTCTTATCATCGAACTGCTCTTTGATCCATTCCGTTTCATGTTGCTTCTATTGATGTTCATTGGTGGTGATCAGTTGATAGTTTTGCCCCTCTTCTCACACGAGTATCCAACACTGATCAGAATAAGTCGGCTGAAACAATTACAAAATCAATCAGTGACTTCTGGTCCATTGCATCCCTGTACCAGGTATACTTATGGGCATCCCTGTGCTGGAAGGTATTTGTGATGGAAAGTCCATTGTTGCAACAGAGATCCAACAAGCACCTTCCATTCGCATTTAAATCGGGGTGACCATTCCTCCCAATCACGCCTTTCCACGTTTGGTCATCAGCCCCTACGTGTGCATTGATGTCGCCCACCAGGATGACAGAATCTGCACTCCCTCTCCTGTTAAGAGCAGCATCAACTTCATCTAGAAAAAGTGGTTACTCTGTGACTGCATTCGGAGCATATGCAACGAATAGAGAGAGAGAGAGACCGTTTCCCTATCTGAAGCCTCAGGAGATACAGTCTTCCACCTAAGGGGGGCCAATCTGCAACATAATCTGCCAGCCGGGGACTTGTGAGTATCCCCACTCCCACCTGGGCAGTCATGTTAGGGTCGACACCAGAGTAGAAAAGCTTCCACCTTCCTTCTAAGTCCACAGTTCCAGAACCTGGACGTTTCGTAGAGGTAATACCTATGATATCCAGTCGATACCGTTTGGCTTCCTCCACTAACTCTGATTCCTTTCCTGTTATGGAGAATACGTTCCAAGTGCCGATTGACAGCATCCGATCCCGTTGTCGCTTTACCCGTTTCTCCTCCTGGGTAAAGGCATGCGCTGCCCCCGACCGTTTCCCCAAGCGCATAGCGAGTGCACTGGTGAGGCTTCTCGGATGCATTGCTCCGAGATAACAGCCGGGAGACTGTCACCTTTTTCGAACGAGAGCCTCTGCCTAACTCCCGAACTCGGGTGACTTTAACCTGCGCCACACCGGAAGCAGTATGAATTGTCTCATTCGTCGACATCATGAGATATATGTTTGTTTGGATACTCTTCATCTCACTTCTCGACCCTAAAGTAGCCGTGCTACAACCAGCATAGCTCACAGAATCCCTGAAGCACCCAAACACCTGACCCACGGTAAGGGGGCATCCACTCAGGGGTTATCCGAATACATAATCTACGAAAATGCTTTCCAAGCTGCACATCATTTCGGTCGACCAAGGACGTTGAGAACTACTGACATCGAAAATGAACCACAACGTCTAACAAATGAGCCAACATTGAGTACACGTGCTCTTACTCGTCAGCTGGGTGTGGACTATTCGACTGTTTGGCGGGTTATCACACATATCACTTGCACCAGATACGGCAGTGTTTCTAACCAAATCTAACATTAATTCATACATATATTTTGATTAATTATAAATACGTTCATATCGCAGCTACTGTTTCATTCTATTTCTTAGCAATAAAAGTATGTCTGTTTACTAAGAAGATGTCATTGTAGAAAAATTCATGTGTTTTATAATTCCTAAAGAGCAACATTAAAACGTATTACTCTTCTTTCTTTCAGGGCGAGAGAATTTGCAAGGAGGAAAAGCAACCTTCATCGATCCCCTGATTAAATGTGAGTTAAACCAGTCACCTACATAATCAATTTATAAATATGCTAAAATGTTTAGCTGTAGTCCTACAAATCTATCAAAAGAAATGAAAATACGAAGAATAAAATATTGACAAAGACACTAAACTCCTTTTGGAGCCCCAAGAACTTAATGACAAAAGTGTAAAACACTACTTTTGCTTGATCCATAAAGTTACATGGCAAATCTTTAGCATAACGACCACCTGTCTAAGCAACCAGCAACCGAAATTTCAATCCCCTATCTCAAAATTCCTGCTACAAACTTTTAGGGGGAAGTAGTATGGGGGATTCTAAACAATAAGAAGTTGATATGAACATGAGTCCGAGATATGATGAGAAATAAAAATGCCGCCACCAAGATTAACATGTTAATAATGAAATTAGGGGGAGTAATAGGGCACATAAAACTGTGTTTTTCCCTTTAAAATTGATCGTATTCCAACGAGTAGTTTCCGAGTTACACATTCAAAATATGTAACAGTGCTCACATGCGAGTACTAATCAGCTCGTGTTAAGATGTTGACTGCGTAACCCGAAAACTACTTTGGAATTCGTTCAAATTTTAACGGCATACACGGTTTTATGTACCCTATTAGTCCCCCAATTTTCATTGTTCTAGGCGTTCTGGAACCTGAGTTATTAACATGTTGATCTTGGTGGCGGCATTTTTATTTCTGTCCATATCTCAGTTATCGTTCAAATTGGGAGCCATGTTCATATGAATCACCCATACTCCCTCCCCTAAAAGTTTGTAGCAGGAATTTTGAGACACCCTGTATAAACATAAACTAAAAAACCTATTTCTAACGACCATTTCCACAACCAATTAGGTCCTACCTAACGGTTAATTCCATCACTGTTCTGTAATCAATACTCAAGAGTCAAGAGATACAAAAATGCAACCACTGGTTACTTCAGCCTACTCATATCGTTTACTATGTCAAACAAACGCAAGGGTAGGTCTTTGGGGAAGAAATATTGCTCCTAAATCACTGGCGATATTTCCATAAACATAAAGTCCGATTGATCGCAAAAATCCTTTCTAAAAATAACGGCCGCTCGCTCTATCTAGTCGAGTGGAATCATAATGGAGGACGAAATCCAAGAAATTTAACTCTTTTAGCTGTTAGGATAATGGAATGTTTTTAATCTCAGTCGCTAATGACCAAGTTTCAGTTTCGAATGATCATCATGAAAACTGTCTAAAAGCACAAACAGACAGAATCGCCTAGCTTAAAAACTGTTCAACCATGCAACTTGACCCGATGGCGACCTGTCGGACTTTATGAAAACACCCTCCATGTGTAAGAGTAAAAAAGGCCAAGAAACTGTGGACACAATAATCAAACAACGACGACATGAAACCACAAATCCACAATAATAATTTAATAAAATCTCAGATGTACATTTCGAAAGCTAAGCTTTCTTCATCAGTGAGTGATTAACAATCGACAATCGACAATCGAACAGCGCAGGGAAAAAACGAAACGAGCGGTCCGAAAGCAACGCTTTCACTGCCATACTCATCCAGGAAGTAACCAGGGGAAGTACACTGAACTAGGCAAGAAGCCAGATGAGACCTAGTTAAGTCATCCAGTGGATAAGATTGGGTCCTTCCCTATAAGGACGAATAAGTTGATTGTTGATTGACGAGGGGCACGAGGAGCTATGAGATCCAGTAGTCGGGAAAGATGGCATTTTGGATGTCGTCAAAATTGATGTCCAGGACATGTCGAGGCCTGCGATGCCTGAGGAAACTTCTAAACGTGAGTGGATGCTCCAGAATATCTGCAACCAGATGATTGGGATGATCCTTGATCTTCGGAAGAAACTTCTTCAGTGACTCCTGTACATAGCTACCAATGGGAGGTATCTCAAAATCGTCGGAAATAGAAGTATTTGTTGCAATTCTCCTGTCGAGTTGGGCAAATGTCCTCAAGGTAACGTTTTGGAAGGTTTGGAGGTCCTTCCATCTGGACTTACATATTGTAGCCCAGGCAGGCATACCATAAAGCAAGATGGTTCGGATTACCGCCCTGTACAGCAATAGTTTGCAGTCCAATGCAAGCGCGCTGTTTCGCCCCAGAAGAGCTACCAGACTGAATTTTGCCTTCTTTGCCTTGTTGATGGCGTAAGAGACATGGTCGCCCCAGTTTAGCTTGGCATCTATTACCACTCCGAGGTATTTGTAATGTTTCACCCATTCGAGCTCTTTACCAGAAAGGAGCAGAGGACTCGGGGGTTTCCGAAGTTTCTTTGTAATGAACATCGCCTTGCACTTGTCAACGTTTAGGTCGAGTCTCCACTTTGCAAACCATTTCTCGCACAGATGTAAGGCCTTTTGTAACCGTGATATGACGTGAGCTGGAACGCGGTCCGTGGTCATGATGGACGCGTCATCAGCGAACATATACAGCTTGCATTTTGTAAACGTTGGGAAGTCATGGATGAAAAAGTTGAAGAGTGCAGGGCCCAGGACAGAGCCCTGGGGAACACCAGCCTTAACGTCACACGGGTTGGACATGGAGCTGCCAACCTTGACACGAAATATCCTGCTCGACAGAAAGGATCTAATCAAGGCAATAAGATCGTCCGGAAAACCACAAGTAATCATTTTGTAAATCAGGCCTTTGTGCCAAACCTGATCAAAAGCTTTTCGGACATCCAAAAAGACAAGAGCACCATATTTAGCACAGTTAAGAGGAGTGTTTAAATCTGCAATAAGCCTCCAGATCTGGAGTTGGCAAGAGTGACCTGGTCGAAAGCCGAATTGCTCATCTCGAACAAGATTGTTAGCCACACAGAAGTCGTTAAATCTCCTAAGAATGACGCGTTCAAACACTTTTGACAGCATAGGTAACAAGCTTATAGGCCTATAGCTGATAGGGAGAGCAGGGTTAAGACCAGGCTTCTGTATGGTAACGATAACAGACTCTTTCCACTGGTCGGGGAAGTAGCCATGTCTCCAGCAGTGATTAACAAACAGAGAACTCGGAATTTATAAGAAAATTACAACAATAATTGACCAATTACAGAACAAAGCAACTAATCAACTACTCAACAACGATGACGGCCCTATGCCTGTAGGTGAATGGTTACCCTTCGCTAAGTTTATTCTTAAGTAATCGATAGATCGATTCTTATAAAGTACTCGATATATCGGCTCTTATAAGTGGTTTGCCTTCTAAGTGAAGTTTCTGGAGGTGGATATTTTTAAATTTGAAATGATCGGGTCTTAACGGTTCAGCGTGATTGGTTGTTTTGTTTAATGTTAGTATAGTTGTCATTAGTCATTAAGCTTCCTGTTCTGTAATTGGTCAATTATTGTTGTAATTTTCTTATAAATTCCGAGTTCTCTGTTTGTTAATCACTCACTGATGAAGAAAGCTTAGCTTTCGAAATGTACATCTGAGATTTTATTAAATTATTATTGTGGATTTGTGGTTTCATGTCGTCGTTGTTTGACCCTCCATGTGCTCGAAAAAATATTTTAAACATCTAATTTTTACTTGGAAGACAAGTAAATGCAAACAAAGTAACTTTTCTAAAGAAATAAACCCATCTCTGTTCAATTATATTATTGATTTGTAAATTAAACTTGACTAGAACGACCACTTTCGCTTGGTCCCATGGATGTCGATAGAGACAGGTAAAATGTAGAGAGGCATTAGAAACAGATGTTCCCATAGGCAATGGAATCATTTCTTTTAAAACTTTTGCAATATTCCGTCACCTGGATTCGAACCAGAGACCCGAGTATCTAGCAATTCTTTCTCCAAAAACCACTAATCCTTCAACTGACCCAGCTGCTTATCATTAAACTTGTGAGTAGTCTTTAGAACACTTGGAGATAAATAAGCGTCAATATACAAGTGTCCGCAGAGGCTCAGTTACTAAAGGTGAGGAGCAAGTGCTTGAAAAAATGCATAGCCTTGCCACCTGCGTATTCTAAGTATTTGTCTTCCACTCTGAAACCCTGTCACATACTTCGCATGCGTACTCCCCATGGCCAAATAAGAAACGAATGTCTTATCATTCTCAACTGTCAACGAGAAAAATGGCGTCTAAATGTGGGTGCCCATTGCAGAATTGCAGAATCCTCCGGTCGTGGTCAGGTGTCCTCACAGTACGGTGCCTACCGCGGCCGTTACTAACTGGTACGAACTTTCCTTGCTCTCGCGGTCGTTGGTCAATGCGAGAAAAGTTTCTGCTGCATGGTATTTGTTGTTGAGGGAATGAGTCGTGATACAAACGTCGGGCTTCGTGAGCATTTCCATTCGCACGTCCGTAACACAAATGCCTATCCGCCAGTTCAATAAAGGTATAATCACCCACCATTTTTGGGCTCACGTTTCACAGTACGAAACAACGTGCCTGTACAGTACATGAATGGTCGTATATCTGAATATGTGGTACACCCGTGGAGAAATGTAACATAGCTTCCCTCTAACCGGCGATTGCAGCGAACTCTATGCGATCTGCACGGAATCACTGGGGACTAATAACGACAATTTCCGTGACCCGCTCGTCAGCCAACCTCACAGGGGCACACAGATTTGGACAGCATTTTTCTCGTTAACGGTTGAGTTTCAGACCCATGTTGATAGGACTTATGTTTCTTACTTGGCCATGGGGTGGACGCATGCGAAGTTTGTGACAGGGTTTCAGACTCACCCTGTATATAAAGCGACAGATATGAAGACAGGCACGATTTAATCGAGTTGAACGCGGTAAAAGGGTTGTAGCTCCTGAGGGGGATCATAGCATTTCGTAGTTAAAGGCGAAGTCTGGATTACAATGCTGTTACATCTCAACAACAATTCCGCAAGGACACTGGATGAACGTTGCTAGCGTCAATTGGCAAGAATCGTTGTAACACTGTCATGTACGCAATTTAGAAAATCTAAGTAAACTCTAAGTCTATAAAAATACTAAATGAATACCAACAGATGCATATTTCGGGGGTTATTTCTCCTTTAGGGACTGCACAGTTAGGACAAAAACATCTCTAACAAGTAAACGCTAATTTCTAACGGGTTATACACTAATCCCTGTCCTAAATTCACTTTCTCCTTATCCAAAAGAGGGGGGGGGTCTTATATTTAGAGAAACTACATTGTATATTTAAATTTTAGTGAGAGAATCAGTGCTCTCAGTTTGGGGTATTACCGTGGCCACCTAAGTCACCAGATCAAAGTGTTATAGGGCACATCTGGTATGCAATGCTTTGCCATCCAAAACGTTGGAATTGAACTGAGCAATGGATTGCTCTGCAGGAAACATGGTCTTTACTGCCTCTAGACACTTTTTAAGACCTTCGTTAGAAAATCTTCATAACAAAGTAAATTATTCCCCAATATCAACATTTTAACTTCCTTTAACGTCTCCTCATTTCTTTTCCTCTACTTTCAGGTATTCAAGACAGACAAAGGGAATATTTCAAAGACCTCCAGTTGCCGCGTTTTTTATGGATGGAGAAGAAGTTGTTGCCTCTGGAGAAGCTTTACGTTGAACTGACTCTGACAAAGAACGATAAAACGGGAAGACAAATCATGGAGAACATTGCACTGGAGAATGTTTTTCAAATGGAGGAAGAGAAAGAAAATCGTCGCCCACGCATATTCATCGAGGGTCAACCAGGGTTTGGAAAAACTACCCTCCTCATGAAAATACTTTCCGACTGGACAAGAAAGCAAAATTACGTTTGCAGCCTTTTTAATTTGGCATTTTTCATTCCACTGAGAAGCTTCAAAGGAGACGTAGACACTCACTTCATTCAACAATGCCACAGAATAATTACAACAAAGGCAGAAATTTCTCAAACAATCGGATCCATCGAAGGGAAAGTCCTCCTGTTATTAGACGGCTGGGATGAGGCCAGTGACAGTACAAAAGCGACGCTCATGCCTCTGCTCAAAGGATTCGAGCATAACAATGTGACTGTTGTGATCACGTCTCGCACTGGGTGCCACGACTGTCCAGAAGAAAAAGATGACATTTTGAGCGTAGCAGGATGCGGTGGATACAAACATTACAAAATATGGGATAAAAGGATTCAGGTGAAAGGAATTTCTCGAGACAAAAGAAATGAATTTCTACAAAAGTATTTAGAAATCGATCCCAAAGAGTTGGTCAGGACCCTCGATAAGTTGCCTGTTACATTCAACGATTTCTATCGTTGCCCATTGTTTCTGTTGTTGTTGGGAACTCTCATAAAACACAAGAAATTCCAAGAAAAGACACTCCAAACAAAGACTCAGCTGTACAAAACTCTTTTCAATTTTGTTGTCAATCGAAGTTTAGTTAAAGAGGAAAAATTGGAGAAAGACGTGGACATGGACCTATTTGATCCTCACAACAGCCAAAGTTCACTTTACAGAGACGTCGTGATTGCTTTTGGTCGTTTATGTTTGCAAAAATTAAAAGCTCAGCTCCTCTCGTTTGAAGAAAAGGAAATTGTTGTTAATGGCTTCGATATTTATCTTTTGGGATTTCTTACAAAAAACGTTTTGTTTGACGAAGACGAAGAGAAGCTCGCGTTCGAGCCAATACACAAAAGTTTTATGGAGTTTTTGGCTGCATTTTATCTGTCGACGATCCCAGAGACTGAGCTAGCAACCGAAGTGAAAGAATTATTTCGAGCCACAATTACGCCGACGAGGGATCAACTTGTGTATCCGTTTTTGTGTGGACTACTCGACGCGGATGCGGGCAAATTGTTCCGTTCACTTTTGCCCTTCAACGATATCATTCGTCTACTCGATGTCAAACATGAATATGTGAACAAATTAGAACCCCTTTTAAACGAAATCGCAAATGCTAATGAGGAGATGTACAAATCTTTAACTCAGTTTGTTCCTAAATTCTTGATACATGATGATGATGATGATGATGATGATGATGATAGAATTGAGAAAAACTACCCTTGTGTCGACTATGTTGAGCGATGGGTTGATCCTGTCGTAAAGCTTTCCAATAAAATTCAAATTATGAAAGAATTTAGATTCAATGACGAATGCTTAGAGACGATTAAGTTTTTAAACTGTTTGAAATGTTTTCGGATTAAAACAATGATAATAGATGATGATGATGATTATATTACAAAACTAGCAGAGATAAACAAAGAGTTTAAGTGTCAAAATCTATTCTTTTATCATTCTTTGAATAATGGTAGGGAGTCTTTGGCTAGAATTTTGGAGAGATTATCTCAATTTTGTTTTTGGGATAGATTACACTTAAAAATTTATATTCATGATAATTATGATGAATTCGTTAAAATTTGCGAAGATCTTACGAATGGAGAATCAAAGAACGTTCATGTTTACCACTTATCGATTAAGTGGATAGAGATAGACAAGTTTCATTCCATTTCTTCTTCGTTTGCAGATCTTCTTAAAGCAAAAAAAGTTATATTTCGTATAGAATTAGAGATTGATAATGAATCTAAATTTGATGAATCTTTATTTCGCGATATTCTGAATATTATCGCCAATAGTCATATCTTGTCTTTATCTCTGTCGTTTTATTCCCATAATCATCGCATCGATTTCCCTTCATTTTTTTTTAAGAGTTTACGAAAATGGAAATATTTGGAACTAAAAGGAAATTATATAAATCCAGAGTTTGAAGAAAATATTGTACATAAATATAGACCAACTAACAACTTAAATAGAATACACTTCACACCCGATACACTGCTTCCATCTTTATTTTCAAAGTGCGATGAAATAAAGAAACTAAGCTGCAATAAAATCGAGGAAATCCAAGGAGACATCTTAAACGGTTGGAAAGGGTTCTTCACCATAGAATCACTCGAATTAAAATCACAATATATCAATGACAACACTTTTCATATTTGGATTTCTCGTTTTCAAAAAAACCTCAAGAAACTCAAGATCAATCGATTAATAATACGAAATGACAAAGTCGTTGATGCATTGATGAAGACGATTTCTTCTCTTCCCCATTTGAACACACTCTCCATCCAGTACAAAGATGATTCCGACGTTTTGTATAATTTTTTGGAAAGACTTTCCTGTCTACCAGAAGAAGAAAAAAGAAAGATCCCGTTGAAGAAACTCGTTCTTAATCGACGTCGAGTCAACCCATTTCCAATGCACGAAATCATCCAACAATATCAATGGATCACACGTCCCAAAAAAAAAGGTAATTATTCCCAATTTAATTTTTAATGTGTTTTTTATTTGCTATAATTTATGTCTAAGAATAATTCACAAGAAAAGTAAGATTCCATTGGATTATTTTATTGAGCACACAGCTCATACATTTGCACGAATTTCTCTCTTTACTTTTGTTTCTGTTCTCAACGTGGAATGCACAGCATCAGGCCCAAATTCGATAATTTAATTTTGTTCTAAAGATCTTTCACCCTTTCAGCAGTTTCATGATGCTCCTAAATTGATGCATTCATCTTATTATTGCGCCAATCTCATTTACGAATTCCAATCATAAGAAAATGTTCAAGTCCTATCCAAGGTAACGCCTGAGGATACAGAGAGGGTTGGTAGGGATCTCTATGGTAACACTACTCAGAGAGGGTCAGTTCAAAACTGGTAGCAGCCATGCACCGCTGCTTTTGCCCTGCGCGTCGCAGTTTCCACTCAAGACCCCTCCTGTGTTCGATTGCCCGTTTAAGTAGGCCAAAGCCACAAGAAATCAATAGGCGATGCCGTCCATCGACTTGACGAGTATGTCGTTGAATGGAAAGGAGCGGACTTCGATATCTTCTTGCATGCGTTCCAGGAACAGGCGAGTTGACAACTCATGAACCTGGCTATTGTGTCGCTTCTCCAGTTGCAAATCACAGTAGATCTTTGTGTTTACAGTGTACACAGAAGTCGTACCTTCTGTGCTATGACCCGTTGCGCCAGCGGGTTACATCACCCGACGAGAGCCCTGACCTTCCACACAACGTTAGGATGCTCTCGGATTGGCAAACTGTCCGCACGGTCTTCGTTGAACGAGTAGCATCACTTGGGGCATTGTCCTGCTGGAAAAAGCAATCCGATGAGGTGCCATAAAACTCCACCGTCGTTATATTTCCAAAGTTGTATTCCGAAGTTGTATTTCCAAAATCTTTTGGCATCGTTATATTTCCAGTCTCATCTCTTGGTGATAGGTCCTACGCAGTCTGTATGGTCACACCATGTCCGCATAGCGAAAGTCCTTAACTGTGGGTCTTAGGCATTCTGGATCGTATTTTTCGTGTGATTGTTAGAAGGTGAAGCAGTTTTTATCACTCCACATAACCTTTGCCCAATCAATCATCACACCATCGTAGACGACGAACAGCATTCACCCTTGAGACAAATGGCTTCCTCATTACGGCTCTCCCACATAAGCCAATCTCATGGAGCCACGTTGCACTGTACACACTGATGAGCCACGGGCTGTGGCTGATGAGTAGGTGTCTTGAGTCCCCTACGCCTGAGTGGTCCCCACCTGACATGCGGGATCCATGGCTTCGTGTGGCCTGCACCAAACACTGACACTACCATCGGCTCCACACAGTTGAAACCGTGATTCGTCGGACCAGGCAACCCTTCGCCAGTCGTCAGCGGTCCAATGTCGATGTTGGTTAGCCCAGTCTTGGCGTTGCCGACGATGTGCAGCTGTCAAGAGTTGCACCCGCATGACCTCCTCCCAAAGCCTGCAACTGCCAATGTTTGCCGAATTCTCATAACGGAGACAGTTGTGGGACGTCCCCGGTTGTACGCATTTTTATTTGGCCCGCTGTCGCTCTTCAGTCAGCAGTTGCAAGCCGGGTAACCCAGCGAACACCTCTGGCATCTAATAGGCGTGGGCGGGTAACCCTCGTTGGGTGTACTCTCGATAGACCCTTCCAACGGTTGTGCAGGAAAATTTCAAGATGTTGTCTAATCTGATATTGAGGCACCCATCCTTATGGCACCAACAATCATCCCCTGTTCAAATTCAGACAGTTCTCGGCGTGTTGCCATTTCTGCAGCTAGTTTTGTGTGATATCAAGAAGTCCTCTGTACCTGCATTCCGAGAATGGACGCAGCGGGATCTGTCTCATTACAGACAGGGAACCTGAATGGATGGTTGTCCGGATAGTTTTGGCAGAGCAGTGTATCTAAAGAATGTTTGGGGGTTTGATTGTATCTTCTACAAATCTACACTTTAGGTCCTATCCTGATGAAAGTTTTGCAGACTTGATCTTTTAAAGCAAAAGGAAGGTCACTGTCTTGCTGAGATTTTGAAAGAAAAAATAATGAAGAATTGCAACACCATCAAGGAATCATGAGAATTAATTGAAATTTAATAGACAAAACGACTTGGATGGTTCCAAAAAAATGATTAGAGCTTCAAAGCAAAAATAAACAAGATTAAGTGTCCAAAACGAGTATTTGGTGTAGCCACCACGCGCTCCAATACAACGTGGCAAGGAATTAAACAGATTTGGAGTGGCTGCCTAGGGTTGAGCATTTCCTATTGCTTGTTCATCTGTAGAACCTGTAGACCAACGAAATCCCACACATGTTCAATAGGCGACATATCCGGCGAATAAGCAGGCCAAGATAGAAGCTATATTTCTTCTGCTAAAAAGAAGTCTTGAACATGTGGGGAGGCATTATTCTGTTGAAAGATGGCTCCAGGAATGCATTAAAGGAAAGACATGAGTTCGGGCTCCAGCGCGTCACTGATGTACTGATTGCTGTTAAGATAACTCACAATTCGTAGCAGTTGAGATCGTCCTTGATACGCAATCACACCCTACACCATAACTCCGGGTGTTGGTTCACTCCTTCGATAATGCACTCCAGAAGGTAGCGTTAAAGCGGCATAGCCACATCTAACACGAATGCGGCCATCATGGTACCACCGGTTAAAGCGAGATTCGTCAGAAAAAAAACAATTGTTGCCAATCTGCAAGCCAATCTCTATGCTCATGAGTCTATTGCAGCCACAGGCCTCGACGGTTTTGCGTCAGTTGTATAAATGGGTTCTTGCACGCAGTCCATGGTGCAGCAGACATCGCCGAATCGACGGAACAGACCGGGATATCCTGGTGCAGTGGACCAATTTGCTGTCAACTGTCTAGAGGAAGCTGTACGGTCCGTCAGCACCAGGCTGATCAGGTGTCTGTCATCGAGCGTTGACGACATCTTTCCGGGTCCAGTCTCGGATTTCCGAGTTGTCAGTTTCTCGTTGGTCCACTGCTTACAAATTCGCATCACTGTACTGCTGTTACGCTGCACACGACCTGCTATTGCGCGATAGTAAATCCTCCTTCACGAAGGTCGATGATTATCCCCCGTTCAAACTGCGTAAGTTGTTGAAATGTCGCCCTCTTTAGTCGAACAGGCATCGTTACGTCTCATAGATTAACCGTAGACTATTTTCAATATCCCGCTACAGCCCCTCTCTATTCAGCAGCAGTTCAGAGGGCTCTGCTCAGGCCACGCATGCGTGATGACTCTGAAATTTAATCATTACCATAACACACTATAGTTTGCATTGACTGAAAATTGCAGCTGAATCGCGTCATTCCTTCATGGTGTTGCAGTTTTTATAAAATTGAGCTTAATTATATCGATATTCTTACTTCAATGAGTTCGTGATGCCTGGAAGGACACAAAATTTCGATAGGAAGAGTAACAAAAAACACATTGCAGTTCAACCAAAATGTCGCCTACAGAGGGGAGGGGGAGTGACATTTTCTTTTAGTCCACGTAGCCGGAGACTTGCATAATATAAAAAATCGATAATGCAAACTCTCATGTGCATAGGTGAAAACTGTACCAATAATTTGGACTATAAAACAAGTCCGAAAGACACACTCGCAGGACCAGCTGCATACCTCACTCAACATGTGTGTATCAAGTCGTTACATATCAATTATCAGATTTCAAGATTGGTTCCGCGCTTCAGCACGGTTTCCACGTTTATTAGCAAGTACCCATAACAAAGTGGTACATTCCCAGAGAAAAACCTATCAGTGACTAGCTGCCCGGAATTGCTTTTGCCCCACGAAGAAGCGGGAATTCTTGATCGAATTGTCACCTGCGACGAGAAGTTGCTTGTATAGGAAACGGTCAGCACAGTGGCTGGATGCTGAACCCAGACGACAGTTCTTTAAACTTCCGTTGCACCCCAGGAAGCTCATGGTTACAGTTTGGTGGAACATTCGTCGTGTAGTGCATTACAGTTTCCTGCAGCAAGAGGAGACGATTACCGCTGCGACCTACTGTCGTAAACTGCATCGTATGGACACAAAACTGTGTCAGCAACAACTTGCACTTGTGCATCGCAAAGGCGTGCTGCTTCATGACAACGCGCATCCGCAGACACTATAGGCTCTGAGCTACGAGGTGCTTCTACCCCCCCCCCCCGGACTCTCCGGACGTCTCTCAGCTACCGCTTACCATCTTTTCCAGAGCCTGGACAATTTTCTCCGGAGGAAAACATTCCTAACCCCAGCAAACGTGGACAACGCATTCGGGGGGGTTTATTGAGTCCCGTGACCCTCTCTGAGAGGGTTCGAGAAGTTGCCAAATCGTTGGCAACAATGGGGATTATATCGAATATTACTTGTGAAAGTGTCCTTTCTAGAGAGCCATCAAAGATGACCTCTGCTATCCGACATTTGATAAGAAATGACCTGATGTTATGTTACCTGAACGCGTGCTGCGTTATCTTCAACAATCCAACGCAGCAGCGGCTCTTCATGAGTTTAGAACCCTTCACGACCTGCGTAAAAGCTACTTTAGAAATTCATGATTGACAAGTTTAAAGAACCAGTTTTGACCCGGTATGGATGGATTCAACTACTTTTAGGGAATTCCTTAGAGCTTAGTTCCGAGAAGTCATTGCTCATCCTGCGTTAGCGCAGCAGCGTAATATTAAAAAAAGTGTTGTCTGCAGAGAATGGCTTCTTTTCAAATGAGAACGCGGAGTGACACTTTTCGTAAGTGAATGATCATGTAAGCTGCAAGTAGATCCAATTCCTAAAGTTACCTGAATCCAACGATAGTAGCAGTGCCACTGAAAAATATGGAAAGTGTTGCGCTGATGAGTTCATATAACAAGATGAGCCACCACGAAGAAGCAACGATTATGTTTCACTTCTTTCTTATTTCTTTGTCTGCTCTTTCTTTTTTCGCAGAACCCTATTTCCCATGATGTCATTGTAAACAAATTAGGTGTCATATTCCGGGTACGATTTCCACACACGACTGTGAGCACTGTCTGTTTTACTACAACAAACATCCTGGATTCTATTGAATTTCTAATAACACTGACACGAGATAATGTCATTGTCACGCCCTCAGAGCAATGAGATGCGATTGCTTATTCCATTCCAAGGAGGATTATCCAAATCCTGACAAACGAAAAGACACACTTAACACCACAGCACTGAGCTGCCACTTTATCAGGTACACCTCACAAAATATGCAAATTGAGAGACTGGTCACATGATCACAAATGACAGTATAACTATCCTGAAGCAATTTTTCTACTCTTAGTTAAGCGTCATTGTGATGGATTTCCCGCGTGGCATGGTGGCAGGTGAAAGAAACTGCTTCTGACTTTTCACGTTTCAAAGTTTCATGGGTTTAATCGAGAGTAGGTCCATAGTGGCTGCTGTGGACGGATAAACCCTTGTTGAGGAAAGAGGAGAATGTAAAGATAGGTAGAAAGGCAACAAACGCATAAACATTGTACACACAGGCTGACAAAAAAGGCGAAGTACTTAGAAAAAGTAGTTGAAAGTGAATCTGATGAAATACCACGTGACTTTATTGTACTGATTCCAATATGGGATGGATCTGACAACACCGTTGGCAGGTGGAATGTTGACGCCAGGTCTGTAGGGTGTGGCGCGCCCTGTGGCCCCAGTGCATGCCTTTTTGCGGTTCAGAATGGTGTCAATCAGTCTTTGGATCCTCTCCTGAGGCTAGTCAGTCCACAGTTGTTGTAGCTGTCCCTCCTGATCCCGCAGGTTGATAATGGGATGGAATCGCCTTCCAATGTCATTCCACAAGTGTTTACTGATGGAGAGATCAGGGACCTTGCTGGCCACGAGAGGACCTCAGCATGCAGTAGACGGTCTATAGACATATGCGCTGTGTGTGAGTTGCTTTAACTTGTCCCAGGGTGCTGTGCCAAAAGGGGTTGGACGTGCGGACGCAGAATGTCTGTGATGTATCGCTGTGCCGTCAAAGTTTGCCGAAGCACTAATACAGATGACTTGAACGCTAATCGGGTGGCTCCCCACACAATGATTCCAGTTGTTACCTTATGTGTCTCTCCAAAATATGGGAGGGTTGTGCCGTCTGCCCTCTACGCCATTATACGCGAAAACTATGGTCATCGGAGGTCATGGAGAAGTCGGCATCATCACTAAACATGATGCGAAACTATTCGTCCTTTGTCCATACCGACCGGGCAAAACACACTCTAAATGCAGGCGTTGGTGTTGTTGTGTTAATGTCAACCGCAGTATGGGGTGTTGCAGAGCCTCCAGTATATGTTCGCGGATAGCGGGGTGCCGATGCCATGAGATTTCTTAATGCTTGGACCACCATACGACGATCCTCCCTTGGGGTTGTGTTGGTTGGTCGACCCTAACCTGCACGACGTGCATGGGTGCCCGCAAGTACCATTGATTCTCACATGGGGACCACTGTGACATCTGAAAGGCCCACTTCCTGGCAATTGCACGGTACAACCAAGCAGCCTCATGCAGTCCCACAATGTGGCCCCTGTCAAATGCTGTCTATTGGTGGATAGGATGTGCTTTGTACAGTAGAGTATTCCTCTCTGAAAGTGTTGCGTAACTGTATAACTCACAGTAGTTGACTGGTAACAAGTTATCAATAACATGACGAATGGTGAGCGTTCTAGGCATTCCAGGTCCTTGTGAATCTAATCGTTTACTCCCACATCAATGGTGTGCATGTCTACCAAAATAAGACCACTCCTTCTGGGTGCTTCACTTTTTTTGTCAGCCAGTGTATTTGCTCATTATTATAATTCAAATACGAAAATAGAGAACTAGTTGGGCGTTCTGACTGGAATGGGAACCAAAAGCAAAGAGCATGTCGGGTAAAATGCTGTCAGAGGAGAACCAGAAAGCAGAGAACACAGCACAAGAATTGAAAAAGGTTGCCTGGACAGACCAATTGCCGGTTCCTGCTGCATCATGTTGATGGATAGCGTAGAATATAGAGAAAACGACATGAAACCATCAACCCCCTCGTGTCTGATTCAAACTTTGGAAGGTGCACAAGACGGATTAATAGTTTGAAGAATGTTTTCTTGCCACGATTTGGGTTCTGTAATGTCTCACGTTTGAACGCTAAAGCATACAGAAAAGTTTGCTCCAGATCAAGTTCACCCCTTTATGCTCTCAGTTTATGCTTCCTTCGAGCAGGATAATGCACCAGCACACAGGGTCAGATTGGGTCTCATTACTGTTTGAACGTTTTCACCATCTCATTGACTAGAGGCGGTTTTGATGGCCACTGGAGGATCAACACGCTACTAGACAGGTGCACCTAATGGCAGCTCATTTAATATTGAAATTGATACCTTGGCATAGGATGAAACCAATGTCCCACTCTAAGCGAAAAATTTAATCAAAACAATGCAAAAATAATAGAAAAATAAAAAGCGTAGAATACTCATGTTTCTTCATCAATGTCACGGAGTAATCAAATCATTTTAAATGTCTTTTACAGGGATACTAGATGAATTGAGGGACATACAGCGAGAACAGTACAAGAGAGACGATCGAATTCATTCGTTAATGTGGCTAGAAGGCGGCGTCCTAATCGATTCTCTGGTCGTGCACTTACAATCCCAAGACTTCAAGACGGACGGCGAGGTTAGCCAATTCAAATCCATAGGCATGGAAGAGCTGATCGATTCGGATACATCTCGGATTTTGGTTGAAGGTTCGTCGCCAGAAGAGAACAAAATCTTCTGCTGCATATTTTTAAGGGAATGGGCAAAAGATGTTTTTCCTTTTAATTATCATCGATTCGAACTGCTGTTCCATATTGAGACGAAAGATTTTGTTAACGGCGCTTCCATTGAAGACGTGCTGATTGAAAAATTCCCAAGACAAGAGCTGATATCGAAGAATGACATCATGAATTGTATTAACGCGTACCAACATGAAATCCTCCTCATTTTAGAAGACAACAATTACGAAAGGAGCGAAGAAACAGCAAGGATACTGGAGCCACTACTTTTACGCCGACTGTTCCCTAAAATTAACATCATGGTCACGAGCATCAACAGAATTTCACTTTTAAACAAATATTCCACTCAAATTTTTAAAGAAACAAGTGAAAATGATAAAGAGATAAACACCTGTTTCGATAGAAGAGTGCGCATCAAACACTTAGATGTACGTCCAAGCGAATTTCTTCCTGAGAAATGGTTAAAGATGCGCGATAGCATAATGAACACAATGAATTCCATCGACAGCGAATGGGCGACGAGTATCTTAAACTCTTCTCCCCTTTTCTTTCAGTCATTGTACTTAATGTTAACCAAGAAACGTAGCACGCGCAATTACAAAAATTATTTCAATTTTCTTGTCAAATTGTTGAATGCAGAAGAGCAAGTGGACCTTTTCAGATTGCATAGCCTTAGCGATACATTTTCACATGAACAAACATTGATTCGATTCGGAGAATATGCACTGCAAAAAATGATCAACAACGAATCTGTCACCATGGACGACAACGACGACATCATTGTCAACCTGGGAGATCAAAGTATTTTCCCATTTGGAATCTTTGTCAAAACAAGTGAATTCTATGAACCCATCGATGAAAGCCTCACTGTGTTCTTGGCTGCATTCTCCACCTTCAACGTGATGCGAGTGTCAGGTGAGGAGGACTTCAAAAGAAAAATCAAAACATTACTTTTTAAAGATGGATTACTACCGACAAAGGACAACAACACCCTCTTTTTCAGTTTCCTTGGAGGATTGTTGAACGAAAGAGCTACACTTTTATTCGAGGAACTGCTCCCTTTGTCTGCTTGGTTCAATCTGCACAATAAATCCTTCACTCATATTCTCCAGGAAATTACTGACATTCACCCATTCGTCGATACATTCCGACATCTGCTAACGTCTTTCTCTCCTTCCTTTTACGATTCTCGTAAAGTACACTACAAATACCTTTCGTCCAACATTCACTCACTCCTCTTTAACGAGGCAAGCAAGTCGAATGTTATTGATACTCTTTTAATTCATTATTCGAAACTGAGCTTGTTGAAGAAAAACGTCACCCTCAATCATTTGGTGTTGAATTTTGATGATTTTGATGAAAACGTCGAAATCCATGGAGCGAATTTATTGACATGCGAGACACTCACCATTTGTTTTGATAGATATATTAGAAATTTCCCAAAGTGGTCGGCGTTGTGTAGTGTTCTCGACATGATCCAAAAGGGAAAATGTATTTTCCATTTCAAGAGCACCTTCCTTTATACGAATTCTTTTCTTCTAAATTGCCTTCACAAAGAATTAACTGATGGACAGTGGAAAGAGACAACGATCCACCGTCTACAATTAACGATCACAGGAGGAGATGATCCAGACTGTCTTCACAATTTAGTCGATCTCGTTAGAAACCATAAAATCAAAGAAGCAGTCTACGTTAGGATAAAGAAATCAGACAGAAATGAAGAATTAAAGATAAAAATGAAGTCCGATTTAGAGGAGCTATTTGACTCGTTCCTTCAATCCGGAAGTGTCTCTGAATTTTTAATATCAAACGAAGATTCTAGTTTCTCACCTGTTTTTGATTTTAGTCGTTTGCAAGGAGAACAAGAGAGCTCACTCCGTTCGGTTTGCCTGCATGGATCTGTAAATGCTTTGAATGGAGACAAAAGCTCAGAGTGTGCAGTAGAAGAAGCACTCATTTTATGCAAAGGGGACCGATGTTGTATACAAAGTCTTCGGGGGATCAAGTGGTTTTGGTGTCGTAAGAAATGCTTCGATTGCTTGGTCGAGGACGAGTGGCAACAATTAAACGAATTGGAGGAACTCACATTGTCCATTGGAAAGAAGTCGATAAGAGTGAATCCTTCCATTTCAAATTTGCTCCAATTAAGAATTCTAACTCTCACATTCGACAGTCAGCAAATTCCAAAGGGGTTCGATCTGTTTCTTCATGAACTGCTTTCTTCACTCTCTTTGAGAATTCTTCACATTCCTTATTTTACAATTTCGAACTTCGATTGTCTCGTCGGCTGCCTCGTTAAAGGTTTAAATGGAAAAAGGGAAAATTCGAATGTCACTCCTCTACTGGAAGAACTGGTCTTGCATTTTAAAAAGATAGAGAGAGAAGTCAATTGGTACGCATTGAAAGAGTCCAAGGGGGTAAAGGAAATTGAGTATTTGTTGCAAGAGAATCTGATGAGACAGTTTTCTTGGATTCATGATTATAGGATTCTAAGTGACCTTCTGTGTTCTCAGTTTTCATTGGGCCATCGATTCACCATCAAACAGGAAGGGCATGGATCAAATCTGTTGCACTCTCGACACAGTCAATGGCAGTATCGTTGGAAGAAATCAGTGGTCAAATACTGCATTACATATAGCAACAGAGACTAATATTTAATTTTTGGATATTAGGCAATCAAAGAACAGAAAGATCATCAAATCAATTTTAATTATAATGAGCATAAAAAAGTAAAATTTAATTCTGATATACTTAGATTTTTAATGGTTTAATAAAATGTTCTCATCAATAAAAGTGGAAATATTTGAACATGTAAACGATTCATTTTCTTTATTCAACACACAAAACAAGTTCCCACAACTGAAGCAAGAGAGCACCCACGTGGGCCAATATATCAATCACGTTTCAAGATCAAAAATAAATGCTAAATGGATGATAGGTTAGGTTAAGTGTTTCTTAATCTTGAAGGTTTTATTGTTGATCTCAGTTGGTGTTGTTGCCATCTTTCGTTCTCAGGATCAACATTTTCCCGCTGTGTCGATTAATTTGGACGGAATTGTTCATTGCTTAGAAGGGTTTTTCCATTTAATCACTCCACTTACACAACATGTTCTCAATTAATTAAAGAGAGGTAGGTACCTTTTGTAACCTAACAAACAATGTTGAATAAATAAAAATAAACATGTACTTTCCCCACACAACTCATTGGCAGAGAAGTTGGCTTAAACACGGACCAACAACTTGAACGATTTCGAATCTAGCATGCTCGGAGCTGTAAGAAACAGCAAACATCCGAGGCCTTTTTCACTTGTTAATTGGAATGTTTAGAGGAAGACAATTCTACTTCAAAACCTCAGAAAAGGGCTTGGGTGGATGAATGACGTGATAATGGGTGACTGGCATCAGAACAGCAACACAGCTCAATAAAAGACAACTACACAAAACGATCCTACAATGGCGGCAAAAAAATGCAACATTTGGGAATTTCGAAATGTTGTACAGGGTGGCTCCTATGCCCCAATAGACCACATTGCTAAGTCGTATAACCGTCAGGAGCTTCAATGCAGGCCTCTAATCTTGCATGCATGCGATCATGAAGATGCTAGATGTTGTCTTGGGGTAGGTTGGTCCAAGCCTCCTGAACATGCTAGCGCAATTGTGGAATTGTTGCAACTTGTGTGCAGTGACGATGAACTTAACGACAAGTCCGGAGATCGTGCTGGCGAGGTTAGTAATACGATTATCCTACATGAAAAACATGTTATCCTCCTGTTGCAAAAGAAGGGCAGGAGACGCATGGGAGCAATCCCTGTACAACATTCTTCTGCAGGTACTGTCTTGCAATTTGATAAGATTCTTGTATGCCACCAATGCTCCATGTGTGCAAATTTTCAGGATAATGGACCCATTTCTTGTAGGTGGTTCATTTTATTTGCCGCCAATGTATCTAAATAAAAGAAATCAAGAGTCACTGATTGGTCATAAAGAACCAGATATCATCCAAGGAGTCTTTTCTACACTGCTTTGCAATGAAATTGCCCCACCAACAAAAACTTATCTAAACTTAACCATATTTTGATGCATGCGCACGGGACATGATCATTTGGGTTGATACAGGGTTTCCGGGTGCTAGTATAAGCTCATCAGTTGAAACCTGTGCGAGACGTTCAATGGAGTAGGGAGGAAGCAACTGACGCGTGAACGTACAGTACTATAATCCGCATAACGGTATCATTGCAGCAACGACGACAACGACAACGGTTCACGCAATTAACGGACTTTGAACGAGGTCGGATTTTTGGCCTCCCCCAGGCTGGATAGTCAACCAGACGGATCACTGTCCATGTGTCGCGGTACGCAAGGACGATAAGCCAACGTTGGAGGCAATGGCGAGAGGAAAGCATACAGGCCAGAAGACCAGGCTCTGAGTCCCGGAGAGGCACGTCAGCTCGTAGCGATAGGCGCATACTGCGAACAGCGCTAGCGGACAGAACCATCAACCTGCGGCAACTGCGCCATAACATAACTATTCCCAGGACTGCTCCAGTGTCAATAGTACGCCGATTACACGCCGCGACCGTGTCTGCCAGGCGTCCATTGTCGTTTTGTCCGTTGAACTGCAATGGTGTCCTGAACGACTGGGCTGATGAATTGAGTGGCGCCCGGTGGTCTTCAACGGTGAATACCGCTTTTATTTCGACACCGACGACAAACGCGGACAGGTGTGGCGCAGACCATTGGAACGTGTCAATGAACAATGCATCCATTAACACCATCATGGACCAACACCCAGGATCATGGTCTGCGGTACCATCGGCTATGATACCAGAACGCCTTTAGTCAGCATCCAAGGCACATTGACTGCCGCACGGTACGTCACAGAGATTCTACAGCCCTTTCTACACACCATACCCGGCGCAGTCTTTCAGCAGGATAACGCCAGACCACACATGGCAAACGTGATCATGGCATGTCTGCATGATGTAAACTGCCTACCATGACTCGCGAGATCCGCAGACCTATCGCCAATTGAGCACGTGTGGGACATGGTAGGACGCAATCTCCATGACCTAACACAGCAGGTTCACAGGCCTGAGCAGATAGACCCCAAGATGATACTCGCCACCTATATGATCACCTACACCTGCGGCTGGAACAATTCATCGCCGCTAGAGGTGCTGCCACAACTACTGATGCCTTTTTCCGTTGGGACACCCTGTACAAACGAGTGCACGTCTTGGCTCCATAACGTAAGAAAAGTGTGTTCAGATGTATCTCTTGCTGTATACCTACATTTGGCTCATTCGGATAACTCCTTGTGGGTAGGGCAATTCTATTGGAAAGCAATGTATTACAGAGCAGGAGGAAAGCTATCCTGATATATACATTCCAGTCACATTAATGTGACCATTCTTTACGTTCGTTCAATACCAGCGGAAAATGTTTATGTCCAGAAGGTACGTACCAATATCAGAGGTGGAAGGAGGTATAGGAAGGGTGTCAAAATGAAGCAAAAAAACATTGCAATTAATGGAGTCAAGGCGAAATGTAGCGATTTATCCGCCTTCCAAAAAGACACGATCATGGGCTTCCGAGACAAGGGTTGCAGTATTTCCGAAACGGCTAGTTTTGTGAACTGTTCGCGTCTCGCCGTGGTCAAAGTGTACCGTGCATGGCAGAATGGCAATACCCAAAATCAGCGATGTGCCATGTGTGGGGCATCACGGGCCATAGATGACGGTTACGGAGATGCGTGCTAGCGAACAAACGTGCAACAGTGGACCAAATGACCTCCCAGATGAGCCATGAGGCTATCAAACGTGTATCCTGAACGACACTTCAGCGCACTTTACTCATATGGGGCTCCGCAGCAGACGGCTGGTGCGTGCACCGATGCTAACATCTGTTCGCTGGCGACAAAGACTGACATTTGCACGCTAGGACAGCAACAGAGTGGGAAAAGGTGGCTTTTTGCCATGAATCACGGTTTATGCTCAATAGGACAGATGGGCAATGGCGTAAACGGCTTTCAGCATCAGAAAACAAACGGCTTGCAACAGGTGCCACATGGATCCAGGCCGGAGGAGGCAGCTGTATGATCTGGGTAATGCTCTCACGGCATTCCATTGTGCACTCATCATCGTGGATGGCACCATGGATCAATGAAAGTACGCATCTGTCCTTTTGGACTATGCCCACCCCTACATGCAGATTGTGTTTCCTCAGCACGATGGCAACTTCCAGCAGAACAATGCGACTGCCATACAGAGCACGGAACATGCGTTTACGGTACTCCCCTGGCCCTCAAACTCTCCGGAATTAAACCCTATAGCATATCTATGAGACCACCTCGATAGATCCGCCACTGCGCAATCTACGGCAGCTCGCCACAGAACTGGAGTTGGCATGGCTTCACATCCCTGTCAATATCTTCCAGAACCTTACTGACTCTCTTCCTGCCCGTCGCGCAGCTGTCCGCCCCACGAAAGGTGTTTATTCTGGCTACTGACAGGTGGTCACATTTATGTCACTGGACTGTGTGTACAAAGAATATCAAAAAACTGATCATTCGCTGAGTAGAAGGGACACCCAAAATTCCCGAGAATTTTCTTGTAAACAGCAGAAAGCGTACCGTACAACGTAATTTCCTCCGGCACGTATGTCACGGCCTAGTAATTTTCCTATTTCTGGAGCACTCCTGCATGATGTTCAAAAACCAGTTGCGATTCCACTTGGATATCTTCAATGGTGTCAAAACGTCGCTCATTCATTTTAGGGAAGAGATAGAAGTCTCAGAGGGCCAGGTCAGGAGAGAAGGGAGGGGTGGGGGGACCGTTGCCGTGTTGAATTTTGCCACGACGAGAGATAAGGCGTGCCTCCAAAAACTGTTCACTGGTGGAAAAGAAGGCAATGTCACACTCTGATGCACCCGACAAAGCACACCTCACAAAAGATATTCATTGAAGAAAATTGAATGAGACCACTCTAGAAGCATCGCTTGAAACAATCGAGCAGGTGAGGCAATTCCTGTAACGTGCACGTTCTATGGCATCTACGTTCACAGAATCTATACGCATTCGCCGGTGTTGACGACAATGACAGTGTATGGAAGGAACTAAATGGAATACACGGACTGTGAATGTAGATACTGGAGAGATTGTGCATCTCAATTTAGACTGCATCTGTCACAGTTGTTTGCACAGTCCATTAAGAAAATCCGAACAGATTATGAATAAATATTCTGTGGGCACTACACTCACTCACTCACCAAAAGTCATGGCATATCTGCCTAATAACGTGTTGGGCCTCCTCTGGCCCGGATAACGGCGGAGAGTTGCGCGGCAAAATCACCTGAACATACCAGGTCGAGTAATAATCCAACCTTCCTTGTTTCGATCTTGGAGTTTAGCAATCGATATTTTTTCGCTTGTTGGAAACAGTGAAGGTTGGATTGTTGGCCGGACTACTATGATCAGATGATTTTTCCGCGCCGAGGCAACACCTACACATAAAGCCTCATAATGAAAACATCATACCTTGTTACATCATCATTAGCGACCAACTCTAGGGCTTCTTATTGGTAGAATTAGGATTAAGAATGGTCGACTAACAATGATGTAACAATATATGACATCTCCGTTATCAGGCCTTATGCCTTGTTTGTCTTTATCATGGGCTACCTGCTATGCAAGGCCTACGAGACAATAAGGCCTGGAAGCAAAACGCCACCTGCCATCGCGTTGCTAGCAGCAATTTAATCTTCACTGTCTCCATCTTGGATGCTAACAATCAGAGTTTTTCCGTTTGTTGGAAATAATGAAGGTTGAATTGTTGCTAGCACCCAGTCGTTCAGGTGACTTTTTCGCTTGCAGGCCTTGTTATCTCGTTGGTCTCGGCTGCTGTTATCGGAGGCTAACGAGAAAGACCAACACCACTTCTACTTAAAGCCTGAGCGCGAAAACCTCATACATTGCTACATGTAGGCCACGAGAAAGACAGGCCCTGGCGCGGAAAAGTCACCTGATCACAGTAGTCCGGCCAACAATCCAACTTTCATTGTTTCCAACAAACGAAAAAATATCGATTGTTAAAATCCAAGATGGAAGCAATAAAGGTTCCATTGTTACTCGGATTTGTATGGTCAAGTGACTTTCCTGCGCCCCGGTTTGTCTTTCTCGTGGGCTACATTGCTACATCACCTACGGTATCGCATTGTTAATCATATTTCTACCAATAATATGCCCGAAATTGTCTCGACCGTAAGAGATGTAACAATGTAAGATTTTTTCGTAAGCAGGCTTTCTCTCTACGCGGTATTGGAAAGATTGGTTCCTCCACTGAAAAGTCAACTGACCAATTTAGGTCTAACAACAATGTAAACTTCATTGTTCCCATCTTGGATTTTCGTTTGTTGGAAACAATGAAGACTCGATCGTTGTTAGACCTATCTTGGTCAGGTGACTTTTCAGTGATTTTAGCCTCCGCTGCTATACGAAGCCAACGAGAAAGACAGCTTAGGGCACTCAAAAGTCACCTGACCATCGGGGTCCGGTCAACAATCCATCCATCATTTTTTCCAACAAAGGAAAAACTACTAATTGTTTAAATCCAAGATGGAGACAATGAAGGCTGAATTGCTGCCCGGATTGCGATGGTCAGGTGACTTTTGAGTGCCTTGGCTTGTCTCTCGTTGGCCTCGCTGCTATAGGAATGACGTCAATAGAGCTGAAAAAGAATTCATCAACTAAGGACACGTTGCAACAAATGGGCAACCAACAAAGAGGTAAGTGCCTTCTTTATATTATAATATCCCTCTCCATACACACACAGTAACTAAGTAAGTACCAGGGCCGGTGTTGCTTAATCAACTAAGCAATTAAATTAGTTAGGAGACATTGTAATGTAATCACAGACACACTCAACTATCTGCAACCAATGATAGTCAAAGCTGCTTAAAACCACAAATGCAAATCAATGGGGGAGGACTCTTCCTTCATATTTCTGCAGAGAAAAATCATTCGGGATCTTATCAAACACAAAAACAAAGCACAAAATGCTATTTTACTGAGAACTGAGAGCAAAAAAGGCCAAAAATACACAAAAGCAGACACAACTTCAATCAACGTGGCCCGTTCGTACAGCCACGGACATCTCCGTACAGCCCGGACATCTCCCATTTTTGCGATCCTTATAAAAATCACTGACAGGTCATCGGTGTATAAACTACGTCAAAGATGCGCAGAACACCGTGGAAAAAGGATCCGTATGCACCCGACGAGTTTCAACACTAAAGCCAGCATTCGAATCTTACGCTCTGAGATCAGTGCATCGTTATCAAAGGCAATTGTGTGTAGGCGTCAAGTTACACGTTAACTGCATGTCAAATATTCTCTACTTAAAATAATCGTTAGTCTTATATAATCGTAGTCTCATTTTCATTTGGGCACACCTTATTCAAATACCCAGTCCACTTGATGATAATAGAACTGTAAAGGACCCAGGCCCTAACTTATACGCCAAGAATCTCCACTCCCAAAATAAGAATTTGGTTAAGACCTGGTCGTTCCTTCCGTTCGTACTTTTTGAATGGGTAGGCGAGGTTTTTGTGGCTCGACCCGGTCGGGAAAGTGCACCGGGGTTTTTACGCTTTATTTTTTATTTATATCTGGAGAAACAATTGAAACACACATTCATTCAATGAGAACAACATTATATACAGTTATGAAAATATAAAAATCCTTCAAAGGTAAGTTTAAATAAAATGGACTTTTAAATCGTTAAACAATCCTCTATAATAAATTCTTTACATATTTAATGTTCAAAGGTACCTGAACTTTTCGTTTATCAAGTTATCTTATAATAAACCATTAAGGAATGACATAACCAAGTACCGAAAGGTTAAACTAAACCATTCGCGGGACTATATTTTTAAACCGCCCTATGGAAGTTTCTAATGGACCATTATGCTACCATTAAACCCCGTACCTTTGAAATAATTTCGACTACCATTAATATTACGTTATATTCATTCATGACACATCATTCCAAGTCGTTTGATATATTACATGCCATATTTTAGCATTGAATGTTCCAATGAACAATAATGTTTCCACTAAACCAGGTTCCTTGAAACAAATTTCGACTATCATTAGTTTTACGTTATATTCATTCATGACACCTCATTCCAAGTCGTTTGATATATTACATGCCATATCTTATCATACGAAATATATTGAGGGTGTCATAAAGGTACCATTAGAGCATGTGCCATTGTTTCGATTTCAACCATTTTCAAAATGGTTCATTCCCGGAACCTTATTTATTCATTGACGAAAATAGTAATTTATATCCGCTTCTATCTGGTCATTACGATTTGTTTAATATATTAATTAATATATCTCTCCATTGAAAATTGCTAGGTGGGGTCGTAGAGGTACCATTTGTGCACGTGCTATTGAACAGATTTAGATAATATTTGTGAATGGTTCGTGCCATGTACTATGTTCATCGACTGACGAAAACAGTAATGAATAACCGCATCTATCTCGTCATAACGATTTGTTTGATATATTACTCAATATTTCTTCCCATTGAAAATTGCTGGGCGGGAAAATAGAGGTACCATTTGTGCACGTGCCAATAAACCGATTTAGATAATATTTGTAACTGGTTTGTGCCATGAACCATATTCATCGACTGACGAAAACAGATTTTGAAAATCTTTCATAACCTCGGAGGAGTTTGAGTTACAGACCAGACAGACAGACAGACGGACGAACAGACACGTTTCCCCACAATGATAGCATAAAGCACCTTTCGGTAGTTAATAATGAAGATTAAATTCTTAAGTCTCCGCAATCAACATTATTCTTTTTAAATAAAAGCTACTTAAAACTGTCTTCGTTACTTTTACTAAAGATAGTTGTTATTTTAAGCACCGTATGGAAAATAGTTTTCCTTTTAACTTTCCAAATTATTACTTCTTTCTCGCATCAATTAAAGCAAAGTTTCTATAATATAACATTCTAACAAATTAATAAGTTTCTGTGACCCTAAGATATTGAACATGAGAGGAAGCATACACATTATTACCCGTTCTTCATGCCGTCGTCGTCGTCGGTGCTCGTTGCTCGCAGCGGTGAATGGCGGGGGTGGCGTGATTTCTTCCTCGTTGGGCTCCGCAAATAATTTAACTAATTGTAGGCTTAAATAATAAGAATATTCATAATAATAATAATCATTTTTATTGAATGCTCAGTTGGGAATAATAAACTGGTACTACGGTAAAGGATTTTTTTTGTGAAAGTGTTTCGCCCTAGATAAATATAGCGACTTTTTCGTAGTTTGCTTCATCTTCTCTCGTCCTTCTAGACGAACTCACAAAGTTCCTCTGTAGAACTTGCTTACGCCAGGCTCTTCGTAGATCTCGCAAAAAACTGATAATATCCCTCTAAAGATTGTAAAGGGACGCCGCACAGCTGCTTTCTACTAGACTGCTGAGAAGAGCAGTTTGGATCTTATCCCATTCTTGATGTCAGTTCAAGCAGCATTCAGGGAGGGAAATTCCTTTGTGCCACACGTGCACCAAGAGCGTCCCAGGCATGTTCTATGGGATTGAGATCCGGAGAGTGTGCAGGCCACTGCAAACGCATGATATCCTCACTCTCAAGAAAAACCATACCATGTTCGCAATGTTTGGACAGGCATTGTCGTCTATGAACACAAAGTTTTGATCAACTGTTCCACGGAAAAGACAAAAGTGATCCAGAAGAATCTCCCTGCAATACCGTGCTGCTGTAACAGACCCTCCTGCAAAGATGTGAAGGGGTGTTCGGGCATCATGCAAGACGCCCCCCACCCAGGCACACAATGACTCCTTGACCAAAACGTTGCACTTCTCGAACATGTTGTCGATAACGAGTTCTCTTTTCACGCCAGATCATTTGATGCCCAGAATCACTTTGCATATTGAACCGAGTCTCGTCGGAGAACATCGCCATGGACCACTCCTGATCGTCCCAAGTACAATGCTCGTTACAACACTCTAATCTCTCCCATCGATGGAGCCGAGATAGATGTATGCATTTGACAGGATATCGTGCATACAGCAACCCAACATCATTCGACCGACGGGAAATGGTTCTGTCAGAAACAAGAGTGCCTGTAGCAGCTGCAAGATGTCTGATTCTTGTAGGTTCTGGCTATGTCGGGAAATGGTTCTGGCTATCGGTGCGGGTGTCTGATTTCTTCCTCTTTTTGCTGGAAGGGCTATGCTACGGTCCTCCCGAGCGGTATGCTCCTTCGACGACCACCCACAATCACGTAAAACGGATCCTCTGGTGGCAGCAGCAGTTTTTAAACCAGAAGCAACACTTTTCGCAACGCCTATTGCATGCCTCACTCTAAAAAAAAACCATACCATGTTCGCAATGTTTGGACGGGCATTGTCGTCTGTGAACACAAAGTTTTGACAGAAAAGACGAACGTGATCCAGAAGAATCTCCCTGCAATACCGTGCTGCTGTAACAGACCCTCATTCAAAGATGTAAAGGGTTGTTCTGGCATCATGCAAGGTACCCCCCCCCCATGCACACAATGACTCATGACGTCCAACAACTCGTCCACGATCGTAATCACTCAAATGAGGTCTACGCAGACAATGTGATAGAGGAACTGAACATTAACAGGAATGTTCGCAAAACACCTGCACGTGTATTCGCCCAAACACTTCACGGCTACTGATTTTCACTGAACCACAGCACATTGGACACGTGACGTTTAGTCAAATTATGCACATCGAGTATCAACCAATGCTTTGACGCGTCCTGCTTTATTTTCCAGCGCCTCTAAATAGCGGAATGTACATGTTCCTTAGCAATTGTCAATCATTGCATGAGGCGTATTCAGAAAGTAAGTTCCCTTTTGTAATAAAAACAAAAGTCCAAGATATCTTCAACATTTTTTCTTTTTATAACTTTAGCTATTTTTGCACACAGTTTCCAAGTTTATTTAGCACTTGTCATAGCACTCAATCAGCTTCTGCATGTTCACTTCATAGAAGTCTGCTGTCGGTGAGGAAAGCCACGCAGTTTTCACTTCTTTATCCTCGCACTGAAATGCAGCCTGCCAATGAACTCTTTTAGATATCGGAAGAGGTGGTAGTCACTGGATGCAAGGTCTGGACTGTAAGGGAGGTGGTCAAGTTGTTCCAACAAAACAGAACTTTGCTTGTGAACAATTTGAGCACCTTTTTACAGAGGCTAGACCTTGTATCCAGTGACTACCACCTGTTCCGAGATTTAAAGGAGTTGACTGGCAGCCTGCATTTCAGCGATGATGAAGAAGTAAAAACTGCTTGGCTTTCCTCACCAGCGACAGAGTTCTATGAAGTGAGCATGCAGAAGATCATTGAAAACTACACTGCTAGCAAAAAAAATGCAACACCCACGTAGAAGGAATGGGTCGATTTATTGTGCACACATAGAGCATTGGTGGTTTAGAAGAAACGATTCAAACTGAAAGAAAATACCTCCAGAAAAACATTGTACAATGTGGCTCCCATGCCCTTTCTGGAGAATAATTGCTCCCATAAGATTTGTATGAAATCTTCATTTTGGTATCTGCATTGTACTGGAACAGTTGACTGTAAGTGTGGTGACAAAAACTGCAATGCCTCGCACACACACTGCCGTAATCCTGTGCATCAACTCACGGAGTTTGACAGACATCACATTGTAAGACTTCAAGAGGCTCGATGGTCTCATCGGGGTATCGCGGCGCAGATCGGTGGTCATGTTTCTGTGGCGGCTCCATGTTGTCAGCAGTGGTTTACGGAAGGAACGCACTCATGTAAACCTGGTTCTGGACACCCATGCACTATTGACCCACGCCAAGACCGTCGAATCGTAAGAGAAGCTTTGAGCAACCGTACGGCATCCACAGCAGAGATAAAGTCCAAAATAGAACAAGCTTTGTCAAGACGGATCATTGGAACCGATAGCTAGCTGCGCGACTGCGTGTAAGGGCCCTCTAGCGAGACTCCCACTTCTGCAAGAACACCGTGCTACGCGGTTGCAGTTGTGTTGCGAAAGAGTCGACTGGAGGTATATGGTCTTTAGTGATGAGAGCACATTCTTGTACACCAGTGATGGAATTGTACGTGTGCGGCGAAGAGCAACAGAACGCCATATTCCACTGTGCATCCATCTACAGCACACAGGTCCAACTTCGTTCGTAATGGTGTGGGGACCAATCAGTTATAACTCGCGATCACCTTAATGTTTGTGGATGGAACACTGAAAGCATTCGGTGCATCCAGCAGATTTTGGAACCTGTTCTTCTGCTCTTTTTGCAACAAGAGGGTAAGATGTTTTTCCAGCAGGATAACGCCCGTTCACCCACTGCTCATGTTAGCTGGTAGGCCTAAAAGCATGTGGCACCACTTCCCATGCCAGCACGTTCTCCAGACTTGTCGTTAATTAAGAATGTGTGGGACATGATGGGATATAAGGTTTATCGTGGCTGCGATCCGGCTGCAACAATTTTAGAAATGCGCCAGCAGGTTCAAGAGGCTTAGCACGACCTATCCCAAGACGACATCCAGCATCTTTATGAGCGCATGCATGTAAGAATCGAGACCTGCATTCAAGCTCGCGATCTTCTCATGTGTATATGGGAGCCACCCTGGACAACGTTCTTCTCCACCTATTGTCTTGCAATTTGAATCTTTTCTTGTAAGCCACCAATGCTACATGTGTGCAGAGTTTCAAATCAATCGACCTATTCCTTCTTTGGCAGCGGTGTATGAAAAATGTTTAAATAAACTTGGAAAGTATGTGGGAAAATACACTGCTTTGCAATGAAATTGCCCCACCCACAAGGAGTTATGCGAATGAGCCAAAGTAGGTTTACAGCAAGAGATACATCTGAACACACCTTTAGTACGTTATGGAGCCAAGATGTGCACTCGTTTGTTTGTACAGTGTGTCCCAACGGAAAGCGGCATCACTAGGTTGTGGCACCACCTCTAGCCGGAGGTGTAGGTGATCGTACAGGCGAGGGCGAATGTCATCTTGGGGTACGTCTGCCCAGGTATGGTGAACCTGTTGTGTCAGATCATGGAGATTGCGGGGTGATCGTATACGACACGTCCCAAACGTGCTCAATTGGCGATAGGTCATGGTAGGCAGTTGACATTGCAGATATGCCATGTGCGGTCTGGCGTTATCTTGCTGAAAGACTGCGCCAGGTATGGTATGCAGAAAGGGCAGTAATACGGGCTGGATAATCTCTGCTGCTGTCAGGGTGCCTTGGATGGTGACTAAGCGTTATGGTATCGTCGCCGATGGCACTCCAGACCATGATCCCGGGTGTTGGTCCACGATTGACCGGCGTGCAATTGTCGCTATTGACAATGGAGCAGTACCGGGAATAGTGATGTTGTCGCGCAGTTGCCGCAGGATGGTGGTTCTGTCCGCTAGCGCTGTTCACAGTATCCGTCTATCGGTATGAGCTGACATGTTTCTCCTTACCCCAGAGCCTGGTCTTCTGGCATGTGTGCCTTCCTCTGGCCATTGCCTCCAACATCGGCCTACCGTCCGTGCGTCCCGCGACACATGGACAGGAATCCGTCTGGTTGACCATCCAGCATCGGAGTGGCTAATAATCCGACCTCGTTCAAAGTCCGTTCATTGCGTGAATGGTTGTCGTTGTCGTCGTCGCTGCATTGACACCGTTGTTCGGATTAGAGTACTGTACGTTCACGAGGCAGTTGCTTCCTCCCTACTGCATGGAACTTCTCGCATAGGTTTCAACTGATGAGCCTATACAGGCACCCGGACATTCTGTATGAACCCAAATGGTCATGTCCCTACTAATCGTTTACTAGTCGAAGGTAGACTAACCCCTCCACTAAATATGGATAGGATCGGATAACTCCTTGGTGGTGGGGTAATTTCATTGCGAAGCAGTGTAGTACACGTCTGGTTAAGATTTTCATACGCATTTTAAGCAGTGTAAAAATATAAAATGTGAGAGAAGCGACAAAGTGGTTCATTTTACCCGAGTAGTGTCTTTCATGTTTAGAATTTCACCAGGTGAATGCAACGCTGATTTAAGTGGAATATACAGCAGAAATAATCATTCCAACTCAATAAAAAGATCGCTCACTTAAATAAACCTACAAAGATGCTAGCGCTACTTTTGGTGTGTGTGAACTTACATGAAGAACGTCAACATACCGGGTTTTTCAAAAGTTCTGTTGCACATGTGAGGACCCTCGCATGAATGACATAACGACGTGTGTGATGCAGTCTGACACGGTTTTTATTGTCAGAATTGTACCCTGTGTGTACACCCTGCATATTAATCGATGTAACCGCCATCGGCTGCAACCACACGCTCTAGGCGCAGTCTAAAGGCCCGACAAACGTTACGGATGCAGTGTTTCTTCATGGCGGTCCACACGCGGTTCACAGATGCTTTCAGCTGCTCGATGTTGCTGTGACGGATCTTGCAGGCCTTGCTCTCGACGTGCGCCCACACGATGTAGTTAAGAGGGTTGAGGTCGGGCGACTGAGGAGGCCAAAAGTCCTTCGACCAGAAGTTCATGTTTGACCCCACCCACTCTTGAACGGTCTTGGCACTGCGGGCCTGTTGAAAAACGTAGTCCGCATTCCTCGTCACCTTTTCACCCTGGGCAGAACGTTCTTGGTCAAGATGGCCTTGTAGTTGGCCGCGGTAAGCCTGTAACCGGTCGGGAACCAGAATGGCGGCATTTTCATGCCATTCGACATCACGACTGCAGAGCATCATCGCTGAAGCCGGGTGCTTGGTTGTAGTCACTTAGCGGATCTCAGAGATGTCCTGGCCGAAGTTGACCACGCGGTCGTTCTACTTGTTGTCGACCGTGTCAGCCGTGACAATGCGATTGCCATGGCTCTTCGAGACAGCGCTCCCGACGTTTTTCTCGCATGCCATTCGTCAGCAAAGGTTTTGCCACGCACCTCAAACTCTTTCCACCCTCTTCCTCGATGGCTCTGGACACCGTGGCCACAGACATCTCCTTTTTCTTTGCGAACTTAGCCATTTAGAGAGTGGTGTCACCTTCGAAGGCTTATCTGACGTCCACATAATTGATAACGCGAGGAGGTCTACCTACACGTAGGCGATCTTTGCGGCCTCCCCCTTTTTTCAGCCTCTCTGCGACTCTGTGGAAGTCATCCGGCTGACGTTGAGCTGCTTGGTGATGGCAGATTTGTTGTGGCCCGCACGAAGGAGCGCAGAGATCTCAATTCTGTTACGATCCATCGCAATATCCTTGCATCCGAATCGCATTCATTCCACCTATAAACGTTTACATTATGGTATCGCGCACGTCTTGAACAGCACCTGCTTCATGGATACTTTCACACCCCCGATATCGCCGCACCCGCAGGTGTAACAAAGCTTTTGCAAAACCTGGAAACAAACCTAAGAAACTGTAGAACTGAGTTCATGATAAACACAGCCGTCCACCGTTTTCCAACAGTTGAATATGCTTTTGTTAAAATGTTGAAATAAACGCCAACAGTTGGCAACACTTACTTCAGCTGAAATCCATGGTATCCCGTTTTACCGTGCTGTAGTGCGAGCGGCGGACGAGAAGGCCGCGTTGAAATTCATGTTAGAGGACGGTGTCATCAAGCCGTCTGCGTAATGGCCTACTTGCGGGAGATTATGTTTTAAACACTACCACCATGCACTACCATTTGGATTTCGTTCAGCGCGGCTCAAGTGCGGCAGCCGAAAAATGGTGCCCATTAAATTAATCAGTCCGCAAATTCTGGCACGTTTTTCAGTCGTGTTCGCTTGAATATCAACAAAGTTCTTGTGATGGTCAGCATGTTGTTACATCTAACCCCTCTCCCTGCACAGGCAGCTGATAATGAAATAGACGGGATGCGCTTCGCATACGATTACAAACTGGTAGAGCTTTATTAAAGAGGTATTCATCGATGACTTATGGTGCAAGCAGTTGGCGCGGGGAGGTAACTTCGGCGACCCAAACAACACCATAGAGGTCGACGAGGCGAAACTGGGGAAGAGGAAATTCAATTGTGGGCGCCTTGTCGAGGGACAGTGAATTTTTAAGGGCATCGAAAGAAAAGTAATGAATGAAAAGAGGGAAGCTGAAACGGTCACTGGCGCAATCATGCAGCACATCTTGCTAGAAACGACCATCATTTCAGATTGCCTGTGTGCCTACGTATCCAACAATTTCGCCACCTCCAAGTGAACCACTCTCTCTACTTCGTTCACCATGTTACAGGCGCCCACACGCAAAACATTAAAACCCCACTTTTCCGGATACCTGGCGGAGTTTTTATGGAAAAGACAAAGTCCACGAGAGGGCCGTCTGACTGCGTTTTTCAAAGCTGCAGCGCGTCTGTACTCCGGCAGATATATTCCTGCAGCTTCAACAACACAAACGGGCAACATCGCTGCGCCCTCCACTACAACTCAACCAACATGAAGCCATCACTCTAGGACATTAACACAGCATTGAATCCTACTTTCTACCTACCACCAAACGTTTTTCTAACTTGCGTCTAATCATTAGCTTCTTTTTAACTCAAATTCAACCAAACTGAATCAAATTTCAAATAAGACAAAAGTGCAATGTAATCACATCCCATCCTCAAGAGAAGAAATTAAAATTATTCAGTTTTCTTTGATGTATATGATTTTTCTGTCATCATGTTCGTAAATACTTTAGGAGCATCTGTTCCCTCGTATGCGACGGGTTCGTTATATGTTCCATTGGCATACTTTGCATAATAATTAAAACTTCTTGGTACATGTTTTTGTTTAATTTTAATTCAGTTCCATTTAATCTTTCTTCACTAATATCACATTGAACTTTTAATGGTGATTTGTGTTTTCCATTGTCAATAACTTCTATTTGTACGATCCCCTAGGATTTGATGTACATGGGTCAATTTTCTTTAATGAGCATTCAAAATCAGCATAAATGGCAAACGGTACTCTCAACAAACAAATATTAAAACAACTCTCACCTAAAAAACACTAGAAACGCTAGTTTTTTTCTAAGAGGTCTTTTTTCTAAGCCAGCTTAACCTAACCAAAATTGCCCTAACCTAACTTGATCTCACCTAAATTAAGCTCACCTAACCTAACCTAAATCAATCTAAACTAACTTAATTTAACTTTATCGACCAAAATCGCAAAGCCAAATGGTCCGCACAATCAAAACGCAAAATTTCAGAATCCGTAAATACAAATTAGTCTTGTCACGCTTCAGTCCGAGTACTGTTGATACCCCCCCCCCCTTCATGCAACCATCACAGGGCGCGTGAGCGCTCTCTGAAACAGTGATTTACTGCCCACAGATAGTAAGAACACGAATTTGTCTTGCTACGCTTCAGTCCGAGAATATCTTTCTGACGGTGCTATAACTTGATATGCAGGGTGAGTCAAAAGTCGTTGGACACCTTCCTATCTTAGATATTAATGGAGTTACGCAAAATCCAATACAAGGAATGAATAGGAAGTTGAGGGAGCTCTATCTGATGGAGCACCTTTCATCATCTCAAATATGCAAATTAGGACACATCCAAATTCTATCTCGAAAACCCTAAAAGATACACAAAAAGAGATTCCAATTGGACATTTGTTCAAAAGCAAATTCCAAACAAAACAAAAAATAAATTGGAATGGCGGAATGGTACATTCGCACAGGCCTACCACGAGTTGACGATACGGACTCAATAAAGAAAATTGAATTTTCCAATAACAAAGCTGTTCATGACGCATTTGTTGTGTTTGGGGCGAAGATATGAACGCTTCTGCTATATGTTCATTTTTTGAAAAAAAAATTAGTTTCTCTAAACAAAACCCCTCTATGCATAGTTTTAGGACCCCCGAAATATTAATAACGCAAAAAATATTTCTTTACAGGGGGTAGGGGGGATAGTTAATAACTCCAGAACGGCTCATCACAGCCAAACAAGTCATTTACAAAAAAAAATTCGCCTTTCTGAGTGGAGTCCGTACATGTCCAGCTTATTGAGTTTGGTTCGCTGTTTTGAACGCTGCAGCCATTTTTTAATTTTTAGAAAAAAATTAATATCTCGAAAAAGGCTTATCCAACTGACATAAAAATTATGATGCGTCACAATTTATGGAACCCTCTAAGCACGTATATTTTTTTTTAGTTCTTTTATTAGCCGTTTCAGAGGAGTTAGCTCCACAAAACTGGTCATATACGTACATACAGACGGAATTTTTTTTTCAAAATTTCAACCCTATCATTACGAATCATGACTTTTTAAGCCGATTTCAGCAAAAAAAAATTTTCTTCTGTTTCTTGAGCGCTTTAGAAACTGTTGACTGAGAGCTCTCCAAGAGTTCAGCAATCTCACAATGATACTTGCCATATTTAGAACATTGAATTATTAGCTCTCTCTCTCTCAATCATGGACAAGTCTTTGTTCCCAGCCATGATTTGGAATTTGCATACGTTGGAATTTTCAACTTTTATTGAATATTCCATTTTTCGTCTCAGGTTTAGAGAGTATTCCACTTTTGTTTCTTGAGAAAAAGGCTGATTATGACATTTTAATTGCTTCTTCTAAAGGTTCATGTAGGATTAGAAGCAGGTTTCTGTTTAACAAAAAAATTCACCTTGTTTTTAACAGGATCCTAGTCACTGTTATAGGTAGCTCCGTTTTTTTGGCAAGGACGTGTACGTTAGCCATTTAATGCTGGAGTACGGTGATATAAACCAGTGACATTTCAATTTCACTTATTATTAAACCGTACAGACAAACCTGACAGCTAAAAACTCACAGTGTGCATCACCAGTTTATATTTCTATGTAGTCACATTAAGACCTCATGCCTTATAAGAATCTTATCAAATGCTAAAGAGCAAAAAAAGTAATCTACTTAGAGACTAAACAAAACATTAACAGTACCCTAACTATCAGATTACAGTACACAGACGCCAAAATAATCTCTACTGTAAACCACTCTATCAGGATGTCACACCAAAAATAGACCCAACAGACTAAAGCTATTGCAGGGCATTTTTTTTAAAAACAATCCAAGTGAGTTACAAGCCTTTACCTTGTCTTTACCAGGATCCTAGTCACTGTTACAGGTAGCTCGCAGTCCACATACAGATCATAACTTGTAGTGAGTCCATAAGTTGTCTAGAAGCATCTTCTTTACTTCCTAGTCAGGTCAAACGATCCTTTTCAGTAGTGTACTAGATGGACCAACATTGACATTCCAATTCGAAATGAGGAACTGCTAAAGAGAACAAGGAACCAAATGTTAATGACTACACTGAAAAAATAGGCAAAAATAGCTAAAAGTGAACCTAAAATTAACACAAAAGGCAAATAGAGTAATTTCTATTTATGGTGAGCTCTACACACACGATCTACTCAATGAAATTAATAATTCGTAATACAGCTCCAACACCTTAAAATGTATGCTGCCCTCTCTTCAACTTGATTGGTTAGGTAGGAGTGATATCTCTACAGAGCAATATCTCCAACTCAAACTTAAAACAAACATTGATTAAACTTTATTTAATTTTTAATTAATATTCTCCAAATTACAACAACAACAACAAACAACTTCCCTTTGTTTAGTTCCGAAATTTATTCCAAAATGCCCGCAAGAGGCAGCTCAATTGGGCTTCCTGGCATTTCAATCACGCTAAGCAGACAAAACAATGGCGGCCATTGACAAGAAAGAGAAATGAATTGAGAGAGGGAACTTTATTTTTTTGAGTTTTATCATTTACTGATCCTGGCTTATTTTATTCTCCTGAAATGCCTCAGGGAACTCCTCTACCATGTTTCTCTCCTCGGAATTCAATTCTTGGGCTTATAAACGCGTGAGCTTTCCATTTTCTTTTCGAATATGGCGACTGCTCTCCATTCATCTTATCACCAAACCATGGCCTACTCTATTATTACCGGCCTGGTTTTTAGCGATGCTGTCCTATTGTTCTCTGTGGAACCGTCGCCTTCGAGGTATTATGGCTCCGCATCGGGCCTGAAATCGCGTGCCGAGGCATTTTCAATTTTTGACCGCTAATTGGTGATCTTGGTTACTTTCTACCTGAACGTCATGCTACAATATCCAACTTTATCGCCAAAATTTTACCTGTCCTCGAGCGATGGCACGTGAATTATCAATTCCATGGTCCACGATGAGAAAGTTTTTGCGGTCCATTCTTCGCTGGTACCCATATAAGATTCAGATAATCCACCAGTTACAGCTACCGGTTCCGGAAATGCGCTTAGCCTTTTGTGACGTTCAGGTTAAGAAGAAGTCACGTTTGTTCGTTTAAGTGGGAGTGGATGCGTTCATAATTAGTTTATTTGTAGTTTTATTTAATTTACTGTTGTGTTTATATTAAGTCTGTGTCGTTGTATGAGTGTGATTATTTAGGGGTTTAATTAAGTTGTCTTTATTGTAGGGTTGAGGGGTTAAGGCCGTGAGCGATCGACAATGGTCTTCTGTTGGGACTGAATTGTTAGGATGCCTTCCCGGAATATAGCTCAGCTTCCAACAGAGGATTGTTGAGATCGTTTTCGAAGAAAACGATGAGCGTGTCAACGCCTTTGTTAAAAAAAAAATGTTCGTTATTATGTATTATTTTTTTTTTTCTATCTCTATACTGGTTGAGCAAAGGAGCTTTAAGAGTATAATTAAAAAAAAAAGAATAGTCCAGAGCATAATGACTCGTCGCGGAACCGTTCTATGTTCTGTAAAACGGAACGTTCAAGTATACCGTCTCAAGAAGCCGCCTCGATACTGTGAAGTAATTTAATGAGCGTTCGGAAAGAAGTAATACGACAGCATTTTCGTGGCAGCTGGACGACATTGCCTAAGTATTTCCTTTAAAATGCTCTATTGACATTATTTTCTTTCACATAATTAACCATGTTCAATGCACCTTTTCATTTTGATGCACGACATATGGCTATGGCGGAGTGAAGTAGACTGGGAACGAGAACGCTCGTGGAACCTCGAATGATGAGCCGTGTGAACCAGTTAAGGAAAGTTTGCCACGCCGAACGGAGTAGCATCCATGGAGCAGATCTTTGGGAGAATAACTAGTGTGGCTACATGCGAAAATTTGGTGAGTTCGTCCCAATTTATTTGCTAAACTTAAGTCGTAAAACTGAATTACAAGGAGCGTAACGTATGTACCAATGCCGCAGGAGCCCCGACTTCGAGATGAATATTAACAGATGTCACACCTGTACAGAACTTTAATCAGACTGAACTGAATGTGTTCGCGGTAACGGAACTCTGAGCGCACGGCAAGCCGATAAAAAGACTATTCGCCAAATAATAGAAATTTTTTTAAGCACTTTGTTAACTAGACATTGATTAAACTTATGGTTGGGGGAAGTATGACATATTTAGTTTTAGCTGACTAGCGAACCTGGCACATGCGCTCACTATGCTCAATATGGATAGCCTAATGATCGATACTGCCAGTGGGTAACCATCTCTCATTCATGATTGCCCAAGAGGGGTCACTGTCTCTCCCCCCTTTAGTTTGCGATAATAAAGGAGTGACGTTGCGCTATCGAGTGCCAATTTTTGGAATATTTGTTTCGGGTCATGAATGGGCAGAGCAATCCCAAATCGCCAGTAGTGTAAATATCGTTACACCCAAACCTACAGTAGTTAATTGTCACTAAATCTAGTGAGCCAAGGTGCCGGCTTTGCTGAGTTAAGTCGCTGGGTTTGATTAAGAATATGTTAACCTATTTTGATCAGTAGCATGCAAATTTCATGGGCCATTAGTAATAGCGATTTTTAGTATATATAAGAGGAATGTGGTATGTGTTTGATGTGTGATTATTAAAGTAAATAAATTATAGGTACCTAATCACAGTGGTAGTAGGTTTTATTCCAATTATCGGTCCCGAACCCTTAGCGCTCACCCACTTCGAACGTAGGACAATAAGTCCGACGACTATATGATTTACATAGTGGGGGTGGGGACGATATGTGGACTTATCGTTTCGTGGCTAAAATGGCTTTCGACGATATGCGGACCTAGAATTTTGTGAACAGATGAGGCGCATTTTACGCCAGACGTCCATGTGAGTGCGCAAAATTGTTGCGTATGGGGGGGTTCCTCTATCCCCTATGTGGAGCACGAGCAGCCGTTGTATTTCCAGTACGTGACTGCATTGTGTGGATTTAGCGCGAATTTCATTCTGGGTCCATACATTTTTGAGGAGATGACACGACTTGTGATCTAGTATTGTAAGATGCGTGTGTTTATAGACAACAGTCTTTATGCAAGATGGTGCAGCACCGCATACGCGTCGCTCAGTAAAGGAACTTCTTTGTATCCATAAACATGATTTGCCGAGACACTTTTCAGATGCGTGGCCTGCCCGGTCATGTGACTTCTGGCTGTGGGGAACCCTGAAAGATCGTGTTTATCATAGAGGCGTACGGACCTTGCTTGAACTGAAAGCCAACATCATTCGTCATGTTGCAGCCATTTCACGTGAGATACTTCGTGCTATTGTTGAAACGCGCTGCCCTGCGCTTCCAGTATGTCAATGAGGTAAAGAGCGCGCATATTGAACAGTCCCTCTGAAATCTTTCCAGTAGTGCATTAATATAGTCTCTGCATAATTTTGCAGCGCTACTTTTCCCCCTGGTGGCAAGCGTATGCACTAATAAATTTTCCGTCGGAATTTTCTTTTCCCCATGGTCTGCATAGCCTATGCACTTAGTTTCATCACTATCCGTGTTATAACGCGTTCTGCAGTCCCCGCATAAGTGGGCGACTTCAATTATAACCACCCGGTTCATGAATGCTGTCGAAACAATACAGTACTAATTCGCGTAATATTTTTCATGTTAAGTTTTTTGGATATGAAACACGGGTTAGTAAAGTTACGTTACTATCCCGACCGCTTTAGTTGGAGGGGGGGGGGGAGTGCGTGTCTCTCCTAATGGTCAAATCATGAAAATACCCTGAAAAGCATTCCTATGCGCTTAAAACAGGTCGGTAATAATAGAATACGTCATAGCCAAATGATGCCGGTGCATGCGCATTCATTACATTCCGTTTTTTCTATTGCCGTAGCTGTTGCTCATTCACATCCCGAAAAGTATTGCCTCTGAGTTTCGAAAAACTCTAAATCGACTACATTTTTAATCCTAAAATTTATTATCTTAATATATAAAAATCGCTGTCACGATGTTCGTTCACGCTAATCTCCGAAACCGCCCAACCGATTTCAATGAAATTTTGTGAATGTGTATAGTTGATTCTAGCTTGAAAGATAGGATAGTTTTGGACCCGATAGATAACGCTGTTGTCCAAATATTAATGTGGGAGAAGAACGGGAAGCGAAGTGATGCTCTTTTGTTGAAATAAATTAACATCTAGCGATCGTAAAACTTTACTCCTTTTAACATTAAACCCAGACATCGTCAAAGAAAGTCTTTGCTTTAACCTCTAACTTGATATGAAGAGCACTTTTACTTTCGATATGGAAGCGACTAACTGCTGTCACTACAAGCACGATGGAGTTATAATATGCATATAATATATCTCCATCGTGAGTGAAAGTGAATTGGTGCTGCTTTTATAATATTTATAGATGGCACTGGCATTTGGCAAGGTATTGTGGAACGAAAACATGCAGTAATTCCAATCGAAAAGCAGGGATTTAAAAAAGTAAATTCAAAGACGAAAGTGAAAATAGAATGGAGAGAACAGCCAGGGAGGAGGGAGATTATGCATCTAGAGAAAAAACCCACACGTTCATCGTTTCATTTAAACGTTTCCCTGATGCTACAATTTTTCTGAAGTGTTCCTACACGGATATACGAACATAAACAACGTGGGGATTTAGCTTTTTTGTTTATCGTTTTTTTATTTCGAATTAATTGAGAGTGTTGTCCCGGCCATACGGAATAATAAGTAGAACCCTAATTGGTTCAGTGAATGTGCTATTTTGGCAGCAATTAATGTTGATGTTGACGAAATTAATACAACAGTCGTTGCCGGGCGAACTGATGTCTTTCAAATCAATCGACACTGTCGTTGATGAAAACGAAGCAGAAAATTATCGAACTGAATTTTTAAATTCACTAGATATGCCAGGAATGCCACCACACAATCTTCGATTGAAGATTGGTTCGCCGAAAATTCTGCTTCGTAATTTAAACTCACCCACATTATGCAACGGCTCACGTTTGCTCATCAAACGGATCACCGGAAATGTTATTGAAACAACCCTTTTGAACTGGAGAAAACATACTGTTGCCATGTATCGATATCAAAAGAAACGTCAAAACAAAATCTACGATGCACGTGACTTGCCCATGTATTCTATGTATGTCAAATGCATAAAATATCCGACAAGAGCGCCACCAGATAAAAGGCGGTCTACATAAAATGCGGTCTAAAAAAAGTGCGGCCTACATAGAAGGTGGTCTGTGGCAGGACAACGTCTGCCCGGGCCCACTAGTAACACAATAAAACTAACCTGTTGCGAGGGTACGTTAGAAATTTATTTTAACGATTCTAAAATTGATAAAAATATAAAAGATCACAAACAACTTAAAAAAAATCTAAATTGTTAAACTGTGAAAAATATAAAAAAAAATTGTATTTGGATTGAGGTTCCGTGTGATCCTTTATAATTTTATAGTTTTTATAATTAAACCCCATCTCAACATTTCAATTTGGTTATACTTGTTTTAAAGCGAGACCTTTGACGCGATTCCGGACTAATTACAATGTACCCACGCTGGGTGGAATTATTCTAATAGAACGCTCTGGCAACAGTGTTGCTGAACGCATTTCACGTTTATGAACGCTATCACGAGTTTAAAAACAGCTTTGTTGAAGAATGGGAAGCAAATCTCTCAAAACTTAATTCTATTCTGATGCCTAGTATTCCAGCAAGTTCCGCAATTTGTGCGCTTCTCAGCGTAAGGACCATAGAGCTTATTGAACGATCATTATGCCATCCACAGAGATCTGGATGATACTCCAATTGCTTACACCTCAGTGAGCTTGCAGAAGATTTTAATCTTAGGCCAGCAACATGGGCTACAGTCTTTTTTTGTGTTTGGATGATATTAGGAAGACTTTCTGTACTAATTAATCAAGTACAGTTCCGCGCATGGACTTCTTCCTGTTTAGCACTTCAGTGTATAAAAACCCAGTCAGGTCACAGGAAGTCAGCTGCTATAGCGTATGCTCGAGCGATTCCCAGAATCTTTAACAAGTGAATCGTTCAATGTTTAGGCTGTATGAGGGAGACCTGTTTGAGAGTAGTGGTCGTGATGTCTAATGTAAGTTTAAGGTTCTATGCTGTTAAAGCAGGTACCTATGATAAACACACATGCAGTGCTCTTTCCTCGTCTGTGATAATCGACGTCCGTTTATAATCGATAAGCCATAGCTAACTAAAGTCATTTTCGATTAAAGTGTTCATCTGCGGCCCCTTTTCAGGTCATTGTGACCTTATTTGATTGTTTATTAATTAGTTTTTATTGTTTGTTGTTTTGTACAGTTATTTTTGTGTTACATGAACATGTTACTTATTGCGGGTATTCCTCAGTGACCTAATTTTCGGATACGTCCATACTGGCCATTGAGGGTTTGCCTAAGTTAATTACGTATGTAAATAAATAAATAAATAAATAAATAAATAAATAAATAAATAAATCTGTATCCTCTTTACCTCCCAGATAAGTTTTGAGCATAGACTTCTGGGGCAACGTGTACACTATTTGGGGAAATATCTCAAGGCACCCTATAGAAGCAAGGTAGAAGTCACGTGTTGATAACCTGTTTAAATGCTTAGCACACAGATCTGCTAAGTAAGCGGAATCGTATCCTAGTGACATGGCTACTCGAGAAGATACTAATCGTATCCTAGTGTACGATGAAGTGTCATAGTTTGATACCACCAAGTTAAAGATCTGAGTTACAATTGTTGAGAAATTGAACAATCCCAAATCAATAGTTAGTGATACAACCCTACTGACACGGAACACTCACAAAGGTGTAAATCACCGATGTTTACCATTTTTTTTACTGAGCGATAACATCAGTTTTAGCCCACAGTCTAATTTGTAGCGGCCCCTTTTCAGTATTTTTTAGATAAAAATTAATCAAATAGTAGAAAATTTGGCGCGCAGTTTCAAAATAGGAAAGGTTTATTGCTTCCACGGGTGGAGACAGTAATTGCAACATGACTCTCAGCAACAAAACTAATTCGTCGTTTCATAATTGTATCAGGTTGTCGCATATAAAATCTCGGATTTCGAGGTGGGTTCTGCGCTTCAGCACGGTTTTCATGTTTAGTAGCAAGTACCCATAACAAAGTGGTAATTTCCCAGAGATAAACTTATCAGCGACTGGCTGCCTGAAATTTGCATGTCTGAGATGATATTTAATAGCGTTTGAACCCAAGCGAAGATAGTCATGACCTGATACGAATTACGTGTGATAATGCGTTACGAGTTCAGGTTGAATCACAATGCATCCAACGCCTCTCGAAACATCAATAAGGTATTCGGTGTAGGCACCATAAACGAACATTCTGTTCAACGTTGGTTCCGAAAATTCCGGACGAAAGTAACGGACCTGGCAAATGAGCTACGCGGCAGACCGCCCAACGTGTTGAATGACGCTGATCTGAAGCGATCTGTGGAAAAGGATTCGTCAAAAACTGTTCGGGATCTTGCAGGGGATCATGCTGTATCAGCCTCGACTGTTAGGATCATCGGCAAGGTGAAAAAGCAGGTCAAATGGGTCCCACATGAACAGTTTGGTGGAACATCCGTAGTTTAGTGCATTACAGCTTCCTGCAGGAGAGGGGGGGGGGGCAATCACCGCTGCGACCTACAGTCGTGAACTGCATTGTATGCACAAAAAGCTGTGTCAGCAACAATTTGCACTTTTGCATCGCAAAGGCGTTCTTCTGCTGCAGGAAAACGCGCGTCTGCACGTTGCAGGAACGACCGTGCAGGCGCTGCAGGCTCTGGTTAAGAGGTGGTTCCACACCCTCTGCGTACTCTCCGGACCTCTCCCCTACCGACTACCATCTTTCCAGAGCCTGGACAATTTTCTCCGGAAGAAAACATTCCTATCCCAAGCAGACGTCGAAAACACATTCCGGGAGTTTATTGAGTCCCGTGACCAATGATTCTAAGGGAGAGGGCTCGAGAAGCTGCCAAATCGTTGGCAACAATGTTTGGATTGCAATGGGGGTTATTTCGAATAGCACGTGTGAAGGTGTCCTTTTTAGAGGACGATTAAAGATGACCTCTGCATTCCGACATTTGATATGCAACGACCTGATGCTACGTTCAATGGATTTATTGATACCATTATGCTTTATGTTCAAAATAAATTACAGATCCAACATATTGGATTTTTTTTAATGCTGTAATGAAAAAGTGGTTATATTAGATTTTTTAAAATGTTTGCTTCTGGTTTTCCTCGCACTAACATGGAGGTGCCCAAATATACGAAAATATCAAAAGTTTATGATTTTTTATCTAGAAAAATACTGAAAAAGGGCCGCTACAAAACTGTGGGCTAATATTGGTGTTATCTCTTAGTAAAATAAAAAAAATGGTGAAAATCGTTTATTTACACCATCGTGAGGGTTCCTTGCGAGATAGAAACGCAATTAGTTACCTGGAATGGAGGACGTACAAACTCAACAATCGTCAACTATACAGTGTTAATACGCAAAAATGACGGCTGAGTCTCTGAGCTGAGTTTCAAAACATATCGACTATAGCAAAACATTTCTACGAAAACATTGAGAATCGAGGCCCGTAATACACAGTAGGTTTTCATATTAACACTGCACATGTATGGAAGCCCCTTGTGGCCCGGATCAACTTGCAGCGTCGATTTCAGTTGTGCAACGAACGGGCACAGTGTTATGAGAAGATCTGGAAAAGTGTGTTTATGGAGTGATGAATCACGCAACACTCTTTTACTTCAAATGGACATGCTAGATCTGCCGGATGCCTGGAAAATGTTTCTTGCCAAAACGCGTAACCCTAACAGTCAAATGTGATAATAGGGTCCTACGTTTCATGGTTTGGCATCCGACTTCTGGATATCGTGCCAATGAAAATCTCCAGGTAACTGAACAATTTAGACAAATTAATGTTAATAAAAAAGCATTGTGCCGTTTTTATGGAACGGAGACATTTTTCTTACGGAAAGACAATGCACCTTGCCATAAGGCTGCCACTGTAACTTCATGTTTGTAGAAAATAAAGCCATTGTATTTAACTCTCCTCCAGAGATCCCAGAATCCTATTGAAACACCGTTGGGATGAATGGATCTCCGATTGACATCCATGGATGTTTGTTCCGCAACAATTCATGAAGAACTCGTTACATATTTCAAGGAAGAATGGTCCAATAATATTTCAATGGCCAACTGGTGTCATCTTATCTTGTAAAAAGAAGTTTGCCCCTATGTAGGATTGCTGCAGTCGTCATTGCAGCTAAAGATACTCCCACATCATAATATTGCAAATTGAATAATGGCTATAGGTAACTGCAAACACTAAAGTGTGCGGAGATTTTTTTTCCAAATCGAGCAAATAAGAAGGTTGTTAAGGTTCTATGGTACCATTTAGCATATTTATATGTGGCGAGAGCGTTTACTTTACGTGAGCTATCAGGTTGAGTAATGCTAAGGCAGGTATTAAAATAGTTAGTATTCGAACAGCGCGCTTAAAAACATTTGAGTTATGCCACCGAAAATTGACAAATATTGGGAGGGTTACGTAACAGCCCGTTTTCGATGTCAAATTCAGCTCTTCCGAAATTATGAAAGCATGCAAGAAGATAGGCTTCGTACTTTCCAAGAAAGGCATATCAAGTGTTGCTTTATCTTTCAACTCAATAACACAGGAAAACCAGAAGCTTCTCCGTTCCTGAGGTTAAAAAAGCAGGCTAATCCGAGATCATCCACAAGCCGTACACCTGATGTCGTCCAGAAAGTTCAGTTTCTCGTCATCGGAAGTAACCCATCAACACAAGGGGCTATTAGAGAGAAGTTAGCGACATCTGAATAAACGGTAATTACAATTATCAACCGTGAATTTACAAGTGGAAAAGCGTCACAAAAGCCCCGTTCAAAAATTGTCGAAATTATCAACTCGCCTGTTCCTGGAACGCATACAAGAAGATACCGAAATGCGCTCCATTCCATTCAGCGATATACCCGTCAAGTCACTAGTTCCATCGCCTATGGACTTTTGTGGCTTTGCCCTATTTAGACAAGCTCTCGGAAAGAGACGACCGCGAACAGTGATGGTCTTTGGAAAGCGTTTTAACAGGTGGGGTTACGAATTGATCTTGCTGTTCTGCGGTGGAAACGATACATGGCTACCAGACTGACCACACTAGATGGTGACGAAGGGGTTTTCCACCTTTTCTGGCTCTCTGTAACTTGTTACCATAGATCCTGTCACGGAATTCGGATGCCATCAAGAATTCTAGTGACGTGAGCACTCGTCGTACCTTCTTGACTCGAGTGATCTACAATTCAAGTAACAAGAAGGTACGTCACAATCGTCGTGGGCAGGATCATGAAGCAGGGACCAATCAGGAGAGAGTTGGCGAAGTGAGCGCGAGAGGGAAATCTGCTACAATTTCAAACGGCAGTAAGAGGAGAGTGAATGCAGGAGCCAAGCTGAACGACAGGGAGAGAGGTTCGAGTCGAGGGAGACGGAGTTATCGAGCCCGAGATGTGTGTTACATCGATAAAGGAGGCGGCGAGTCGTCGAGCTGAGGAGGCATTGAAAATTCCGAACGCGACGCCTGTGCGGAGAAGGCTTTGCAGTGAAGCCTCGCGGGCGGCGGTTTCTGTGGCTGAAGACGACGAGCGTCTACGAAGCGACTCCAGGAAAGTTCTGCAGCGCCCGAAAGTTCCAGTCATATGAAGAAGGCTATCATGCGTTCCTTTTCAAGCAACTGCAAATGTATCATTCATTGTGGGTTTGGCGGCTATTATTATAAAGACGACGTTTCCCGAACTACGAAGTAGAGCTCTTCTTTTTTGTACAGAAATAATTGCTCTCTGGCCCAGGGGAATGGCTGCGTATTTTGAGGAGTCCTTGGGCTTTGTAATAGTTCGCCCGTCCAAATTTATGAATTCAGCATAAGCTGCAGTTTCCTGTTCAGTCCACTCCTTTATTTTTCATTTTGCTATTTTACGTCCTAATAGCGTTCTTACCGCCATTTGTATTTTTGTTTTATTTTAGGCTCGTGTAAGTGGGCTAGTTTGCCATTCGATGTTTAATATGCATTAAGACTGAACTCGGACTTTATAGTGTATGCTACCTTTTGTAAAGGTTCTATTGTTTTTCAAGAGCACTATTATCTGGTTAATTTTTGGTTGTAATTACCTTCAGTGCTGGTAAAGCTTAAGTTTAGCTTTATTTGCATGCTGTGTGCGGATTCTCTCACACACAAGATTAGCCTGTTATTACAATTAGATTACTTTAGTGTTCTTTACATTAGCTTTAGCTTTGTGTTTGTTCTATAGCGGACACTTTGTATGTTTAAACCAGGTGTTAGGATTTATACCGATATTGCCCAGCCAACGATGCTTGATATTTTGTGTTTTTTTTTTTTTTATCAACTCACGGTGTACTTTAAATACTGCCATTAAAGTTTTGTATCAAGAGACATTAGACTTCGGTCATTGAACTTTGGAACTTTGAACTTTGTTAGTTCGTTGCTTCTTTACTCGAAATTTATGAAGGTGATGTTTATTACAAAATGTAATGGGATTTGGATTATGATTTTTGCTTTATTACATCTTTGTCCCCTAGGTTCAGCTATTGTGTTGTTGTTTTTTTATTAGTGGAAACCGATTAAGAGTTTTTGGCTTTCATATATTTATTTTTATTTATGTCTGTTAGAATCTTTTAAATCCGCCGGGGCTTTGTGATTAAGTTGTATGATTTTGCCTATAGTTAAAAATTATAAATTTAGTGTTATTGAATTGTAGTTTAAGCCTTGTTTGAGTGTTTATTCATGTTTGAGGTTTATTCAGCCTTGTTTAAGGCGACAGGCAATGGTGTTATATAGGAGAATCATCTTATTTACTAATTATCACTTTATTATTTACTCTTTAGCAATAAGGAGTGTGAACATTTATTCCTGATTTTGTCAACTTTTATTATTTATTTTGTTAATTAAATACTTTCTTTTCAATTACTTTGTCCGTTGAACTGTTACTGATATATTTCCACTGCGCATTACTCTACCTTGTTTTATCCGTGACAGATCCCTACCAACCCTCGTTAATTGTCTTTGGAATATAAAATTTACAATATTTTTTCTTGATATTTTTAAATTTGAAGATAATTTTCATTGCTCTAGTCCTCAAGTGCGTTTTAATATTCTTAACAGAAGCAGTAGCCTTATCTCTCCATCGATTGATAAGATTAAAACTGGAAGGAGGAACCGTCGACGTCGACATTTTCCTTTGCACGTTCAAATGAACAGCAAATAACCAACACCCTCAACTTGAAAACACACAGGAACATCGAATCATCTGCAAAATGTAAGTGATGAAAATATTAATGCAACAGAAAGTTATTTTTTTAGTAATTCCAAAGTACATTTAATTTTAGAGTAGTGAAGAATCTATTGTCAAGGGTGTGTCTTCCACTTTAAAACAACTAACGAGAATCAAGATGTCGTTGATAATTCAATGAATTGTGTGGCATAAAAATCACTTCATAACGGCCTCGTCATTTAACAATGAATCAAAACAAAATTTAATTATCGAGTTTTAACTTTATCTAATATTAAATCATATTTTACACACGACTTAAGAATTCACAGTTAATGCTTTTTCAGAAATATTTATCTGTTACTCCTTCCCCCCGAGATAAGACTATGCCGCCATTCTCACCTGCCTCTCTCTCTCTCTCTGATCCGCCATTTTGATAACATTACCTTTTCCCTATTACTCTACCACAATCTTTTATCTTGCGTGCATCTTAGAATTATGCTCCATTTTTATTATTAAAAATCATATAAACGAAAATACAGTCTATTAAATTGAACTCTAATGAAACTTTCTTTATGAAAACATTTTCAGTATTTAATCTGAATATTCTGTATTCATTAAAACAGAATATAATGAACTATCAGCCACCATCGCTTGATTTCATTTATTTCATTCAAACCTTTGCTTAGGAAACTGAAATTATTCTACGTTGATCATTGCGAACACTACATAAAGGAAAGTGGAAAATTATTTCTCCGTTTTAGTTTTAACTTGGTGTAAGTGGAAAAAACTACTTATTAACATTCTAAATTAATGATCATACATAATCTTGGTTTTAGTGTTCCGTAATAGAAAATATTGTGAAAAAATATAAATAAAGACAGCACATTGCAAGGATGAACTGTTTTTAAATTATTCGCCAAAACACATTTTAAAGGGGCCGAACGTGAATGGTCTAATACCTTGTGAATACCATCACGTGTTAATGCAGATATTTGTATACGTAATACTAAGTTAGCCTCCCTCCCTCCCTCCACTAGAAGGTTATAAGAAAGTTGCGGAAGCCCTCAGTACGAGAAACTGGCACCCTTAAAATATTTAAGTAGGAGGTTAAAATCCGGCGTTAAAAATGAGAGCTAAAGGAAGGGTCAAAAATATCTCATTATATCGTTCACGCATCGACGCCAAAACAAAGAAAATAGTGAAATGAATGTGCTGAGAGTTAGATTTTCTTAAAACCAAACTTATTCCGGGAAACCCTATCCTCCCCCGTGTCTACAAAGACGCATAGGCAATATAATAAATTCAGGTCTCTACTAGATAACATGCATGCTCCCATGCACCATATTTGCCGTATATTTATTGAAAGTGTTCTCCAAACTAAAATTATCACGTGTGGAATGTTTAAGCCTCAAATAAAATAGTGGTTCACTGTGCTTTTGCGTTTTGGTGAAAGTCATTTTGAGCAGATCCTTAATTAGTTTTTGCTTGTTGAATAACCTCTCCACGTATTTTCAACTTTGTTACTTATATGGGAAAAATAAATGTCAACCCTACATTGCATGTATGAGGAGTGATCAAAAAGTAATGCCGCGTATTTTTTTTCTCTAAATTCGTGACCAGGAAAAAAATAAACACATGTACATTCGCTAGAACAATTCAACTTTATTTTTCCACATAATCTCCAAGCCGATTGAGGCAATGATCCCAGCGGTGGACAAGTTTTTCCATGCCCTGTCGATAAAAGTCGTCCGGTTGAGTGTGCAAACTGCCAATTTCACCTCGTCGTCATCACGGAAATGTTGACCGGCCAGGGACTTCTTCAACGGTCTGAAGATATGGTAGTCACTGGAAGCGAGGTCCGAGCTGTATGGATGATGAAGCCATGTTTCCCAGTTCCATCGCTGCAACAGGTCAGAGATCCGTTTCTCTGTGTGAGGATGCGTTGTCGTGGTGCAGCACAGCACGATGTCCTCCATTCAGCCAGAGGCGATGTTCGTCCAGCAGGTCCTGCCGTCCGTCTTTAAAAGTCTCGCACCAACGTTGTACTGTTCGGAGCTGCACGATGTCACTTCCGTACACCGACACAATTGACTTATGGATATCGACTGGTTTCAGTACTTTTGCACAAAGACGACGCATAATACTCCGCCGCTCAAAAGCACTGGACGATGAAATGAGAGCCGCCATCTTGTTTGGACTATGACGTCGGTAATGTTTGGCGGATGCACACGACACTAACAGGGAACTTTAACAATGAACCAAACTAGCTTTTATATATCGCAATTTTCACATATCTGCCATCATTTTCGAGAAAAAAAAAATACGCGACATTACTTTTTGATCATCCCTCGTAGAAATGTTTCATTTTTGACTAGTGATCTATTCCTCAAATTATGGTGCGTTTTTTGTGACTGTGGAATAAGTATGAAATAAAAATTAGTCCCTATCTCTTACAGCTTATTAGATAAATTTTGTTTATGTTCTAATTTGCATAATCAGTACCACCAACAGATAATCCACGCACCATTTCCTATTCGTTGACATATTACTTGAGTATTAAATTGTGCGATACTTATCAAGTAATTATAGATTTTTTGATAACCCTATAATGTTTATAATTCCATTATTCTCGGCACGGTTTCTATACCTAGCGAAGTTAGAAACATTCATTTCAAACGAATCAAGTATGTAAACATTGGCGAGAATTGTAAACCTTAAATTTTGTGTGTGTTCTTATTGGAATGAAAAAGACTAAATAGTAAAAAAATATTAACTGGTGATACTGTGCTTTGAGGTTTAACTGTTTTTATTAGAAATAACTGACGTATAAAGGACCCTCAAGTTTTTCAAAAATTGTTTGCAATATAAATTATGACAGGAATAAATATGAAATAAAATATACCCTGTCCCTAGAATATGGATTGAATATATCAATTCAAAAGATTTTTTATATTTTTACACTCAGTAGGGCATTAATTTTTGTAGAAAACGATCATCACATCCGACCTGGAAATTTACTCGTAAACCTTTTTCTAAATTTTAACAGATTAACACACTACAACAAATGGATCCGAACCAAAGGGTGCCAAACCTTAACCAGTATGAAGAACATGTACCCGAATATCTGCAACCATCTAGTACATCCTGTGAACAACCCCAATCTCGAGTCTTTTCTGACCCACATCGAAAACATTCGCAAGTAAATCTGCAAGATTTTCCTCAGACCTATTATGAACAACCCCGGCATCAAAACATTTCTAGCCATATAGAACAAGTAAATATGCAACCTCATCGTCGGATATCTTCTTGTGAACAAGACCAATCTCATAGCCCTTACTTCCAGCAAACACAGAGGCTAGAAAATTTGCAATCTAATTCTCAGACATTCTATGAGGAACCCCGATCTCATTTCATTTGCAGCCATCCAGTGCAGTTGCCGAACAACGTGCAGCCTTATTCTCAGACATTCTATCGCCAATCCCAATTTCAAGACATTTTTAGCCATCACGAACATTTTCCAGTAAATCTGCAAGGTCCGTCTCAGACTTACACTCTATTTCCAAATCAAGTCCCTTCCAGCCATCAGGGTTATTCGATGGTTCAAGCAAACAGTAGCCAACATAGAATTAGTGCATCTCAAAAATATGTTCCTCATCATTTACAAAATACGCATCCATCTTACAATCTTCTTGCTTCAAATCTTTTGTCGTTTAGCCAAAGTGTTGGTGATGAACTACATTATAACCAGAACATTCCAAGCGGATACAATATTTCACAGTATTTTAATCAACAAGATCAGCAACTACGACAAAATCGTGTACAACAAGAGTCATGGTCCTTGGAAATAGATCCTCCCGTTATACATGACCGGGAGTATCAGTCACAGAAGTTCCTAATTCCACAAGACAATGTATCTGGGATAGATTTCCAGGATAATCAGCCATTAAATTTAACTTCTTACCAACATAACAATGAAGTTTTACTCCAGGCTACGCATTCACTAACTCAGCCTCAACCTCAAATAACACAACAAGGACAGGTAATCTTTCCCACTGTTATAAATGTTCCAGTTCAAGAAGCGGCGGGAAAAGATTTCGTCAGCATGGGTCCACAGTCGAAACGAATCTCTCGAGAATCTTATGTGTCAACATCCCCCGACTCCTTCCCATCTGTAGTCCTACCTCAATCAACGATTGCTCCAGATCCAAATCCAACGACATCACCCAACAGACAACTAGATTCTTCAGGTAATTATTCTTATCTCTCCATTGTCCTTATTTTTATTACGATAACTTTTAAAATGATAAATTTTAAGTAACGATATTAATAGGGAAGGATAACTAATGCGACCTGGATTCGAACCAGGGACCACGAGTATCACGCTTACTGGGCTATCGCGGACACGGGACAGCAAGGCTGTTTCCAAGTGTGCTAAGAACTACAAAGTAGTCAATGTGAAAACTCAATAATAGGTTAAAAGATACGAGATTGCAGAATTTTTCCTTCCATTTCGTCCATTAATTTTATTACCTTATGCTTTGAGCATTAACTCCAGCTTTAATTTATTTTCTTTTAGTAAGTTATAAGTTTTAGACTGGTCAGGGGTTTGGATTCTTTATAACTCCAACCAACATCGACCGCTGAGGACTGGTGAAGGGTTGCCTGGTCTGACGAATCACGGTTTCAGCTGTATCGGACCGATGGTCGTGTGCGTGTCTGGCGCAGGTCACACGAAGCCATGGACCCCGTTTATCAGTCTGGCGCAGGTCACTCAGGCAGGTGGAGACTCTATACTGGTCTGGAGTGTTTTCTCGTGGCATGCAATGTGTCCATTGGTATATCTGACATCCACTCTGCGTGCTACTTCCTACGTCGATCAGCTTGGGGACCATTTGCACCCCTTCATGAATTGTTTTTACCCCGCGGGCGACGGCACCTTCCAGCTAGATAATGCGCCTCCACTGGCTGGAGGAACATGCTACCGACTTGACGACACTGATTTGGCCACCGCATTCCGCAGATTAAAATCCCATTGAGCTTTTGTGGGATGTCATCGAACGATATGTCAGGTGGTCACCAACACAACTGGTAAATGCAACTTACAATCTAATCTTAAAGAAAAGAGACAATGATCTAAAAAGTGTACAATTTGTGTATTATTAAACGTAACACCGAAGTAATTAATGGTAGCGTTCTTCCTTCTAGAATCGCTCACCCCTTTGTGGACGAGTTTCCACTGGACTTAGAAATTTTAAGTGGCGAGTTTTTTTTTGTCCACCCTATATATTTTACGACAAGAAATGACGACGGTAGTAAAGGACCGTCATGGCGACTTGAAGAGGAGGCACGTGAAACCCTTCTAGTCTTTCTAAGTCCTCATAGAGTTTTTTTCGTGTCCAAAAGATTGTTGGGTATCTCAAAGAGATATTTTGTGTTCAAAGGATTATTGGGTGTTCAAAGGTTATGACTCAAGTGTTGTATCACACTCATTTAAGTTAACTCATTTACTCTTATTTATAACCACTAATTTGTCAATTGTTCTGGACTGTCACAGCGTGATTTAACTTAATAACTCATTGACTTTTGTGTTTTAGATCACCTGAAATTTATATCCATTGTTATTTCCATATTTTTCTAATCAACTTTAGAGTTTGTTTTTTGTTGTTATTGTTGATTTCATACATTCTTCTCAAACAAGATTGGTGAAGGAGGGGGTCTCTAATACATCTAAATACCGACATACACTATCATTTGTTTCACTAAACTCACAATTCTCTTTAAATAAATTTTGTTTCGATTATTGATGGCCTTTGCTATTAAGGCTGAGTTAGGTTAAAATTTTGGTTATAAAATATTAATTCCACATTTTGCAACAAGGTTTTCTTAACAATTCTCAAGCTCTGTGGGTGTGTTATTAAATATCAACTCGTGTGTGGGCTATCTCTTCATGATATTCATGAAGTCTTCTCTCTCTCTCCTTCCCGCCCCCTCTCTTTACCTACTATACTAACACGGTTTGTCCTTCACCTCACTTGCAACCATTTAACAAATATTTCAAAATGGCAAGGAAAATATCATTTATAATTAATTCATATCATTTCATGTCATAGCATTTGCTATCATTTGTGAAGCATTTTAAAACTCAGCATTTCAAAAGAATTCATATCATGTCATTAGCTTTCACAAGCACAAATGTCTAGCCATTTGAAACCTTTTATCATCATCATCATCTCCTTAACAATTAGATAATTTGAGAACATTTGAAATGTCAAATGATATAACTTTATTTCAAATGATATTTATTTCGAAATAGATCTATCTATTATTAAACCCTCCTGAAAATTCTTTTTTAACATTTATAGCAATTTGGGAAATTTCTCATCAAATTACTCCATCAGAGTGCCGACCACTGGCCAGAGAATTGAGACTCACCGAACAACAAATCGAGCACATAGAAAAGGACCAAAGGATGGGAGGCCATGGTTCCTCAGAAGTTCCCTACCAGATCCTAATTACATGGTGCCAAAGAGCAGGCTCTAGAGCAACGATGGATGTCCTTGAAAATGCTCTCAGGAAAATCAGAAATTCAGGTAAATAATAATAATTTAGAACTTGCATCCCCCAAAGGGGGGATATGTGTTCAATGGTGAATTAGAGAAGTTCGGCTTGTTTTTGAGAAACACTTAGTTAAAAATAAGTTTATTTACAAGTTTGGCATATTTAATAAATTTAATATCTTCCTCATTGGATAGATGATTCCAATCGTCATAAGTATTATTATAGGAATTCGATTTAAAGGAAATATACTTATTACATTCCAGGAAAAGTACTTATTACATTCTTGTTTGGAAGATCTGCCAAGTCTTTTGAATAACATTAGAACTTTTGTGATTGGAATATAAAGAAAATTTCGAATCGTCAGACTGTCAAGTTATGCATCTCCAAACTTCTATAATTTCTTGACTTACCGGGATATTTTCCTTCTGTGTAGGTCTTCACCTGTTCCGGAAGTATGACAGAAAATGTGTAATTCTCGACGATGTGTTCCTTCTTTGATTGACTGGATCCATCATTATTGACAAGCTTGAAAATTTTTAGTGTTTCCGATAGGTCATAATCAACCTACAGTGGCCATCTCCAACCGATGAAAAAATTTTTTTGAATGAATTGGCCTAATTCTTGGTTTATAGTGTGCTGAATCCGAATATGACAATATCATCCAACATTTTTGCACATTTCCACATCCAATATTTAAAGAAATGAAATTTTTAGCGAATTCTGGAAGAGTTCAAAAAATTAGGATGTTTGATGAGCCTGGAGATTCACTTTTTGCACAGTCACCTTGACTTTTACCCAGCCAGTCAGTGATGTCAGTGAGCAGCAAGGTGAGCGCTTTCACTTAAGATATCAAAGTGATAGAAAGGCTTATCAAGGTCGTTGGAAAAACACTATAACATTAATTCACTTTTCACTTCCTATGGTACGTTCCGCTAATTTTCTATTGTATAACGAAGTCACGTTGTGACAAAATTGTGGATGACAGAAAAACACTGAGGTCGGAGAGGGCTTCAGCACCAAAAGGAATGCATGAGAATCAACTCTTAACGATAAAAATGATTTTAAAAAGTAATTTTTTCTTGGGCTGTGTTAATTTAAACACTTACTGAAATATAATAGTGATCAAGAAGCATTTTCACATTCATGAACTTTCAAATGTTTTCCTGCCAGTTTGACTCATTAGCACTTTTATATGCTTTCCGGCACTCAATGAGCGTTCACTGTATTTGCGACGGAGGATCGAAAAATGACGCACAACAATTTGTTTACAGAATACTATTCAAAATTGGAAAATTGATAGTTTTGCTGCAGATAGCAATGGCTTGATCAGGTGTCGCCCAGCGGAAGGACCGATAACTACCGTGTAAAGATGGCGCGTCTGCTAGCATCGTCAACTTGTGAAAAACAGCGAGCTGTAGTTCTTTAATGTCGGCTAAACTAAAACAAGCGCGTGAAATCCACAGGAAAATTTGTAAGTATATGGTGCTGATTGTCTGAAATTCTTCACAATGATCGTCTACATGTTGCGGCTTCTATTCGTGAAAAAAAAATTTAGGAATTTGGCTGGGGGGGGGGGTGTGCTGAAACATCCACATCCAGACACATCACTTCTTAGGACCAATGAAGAAATCATTAGGAGGCCATAGCTTTGCTTCGGATGAAGAGTGAAACATTAATCGTGCGCAGGTGTGGCTATAAAACAAGAAAAAAGGAATTTTAAGAATGAGATATATTGAATCTGGTGCCACGATGGAAGAAATGTGCCGAGAGAATTCGTGCGTATGTCAAAAAATTGGTAAAACCTGCTGCATTCTTGTGCATTATTTCAATTTTGCTTTTTTATTAATAAAAATGTTGCTAAAAATATATGTTGTGCTTACTTTTCGATCCTCCCTCGTATTTAAACGTAATAACCGCCTTCGTTTATAATTTTACAACTTTCACTTAACAACTCCGGTGCAAGCGACTATACTTCAATATGGATAGTTTATATAACTACAGACGGTTGTTAAGTTCTGTGGGAACAAAAGTAAAGGAAGGCCAGAAAACTCCTTTTGCCACCATCAAGTGTCTTCAATTTGGTAGCCTTGCATCGCTGCTATTTCTCTGCATCGCAGTTTCCACTGCAGGAGGCTGGAACGCACAACACCAACATCAATTCATAATCCCTCCTGTTGACACGCTTTCCAAAAACTCTTTCTGATAACCCGTGTATAAGTAGGTTAAAGCCATAAAAAATCCATAGGCAATGCATTCGGAGACTTGACGAGTTTCACACTGAATGGAATGGAGCTAATTCCGCTATAATCTTGCATACTTTGCAGGAATAGGTGATATGACTCGACGCGTTGTCTGGGGGCAGCCATAACTTGTTTACCTTTTGCACCTACAAACCGGGAATGTCACGGGTCAATATGGGTTTAGAACGTGAGTCTGGTATTACATGGCATTCTATTTGGCCCTTGATTCAACTCTGCGTAAAGTTAACTTGCCGTTGTAGCTGTATCCTGCATACAAATTAAAGTTGTAGAGCGTCTCCGATTAGTAGAGGAATCTTTGCATAAAGAAAAGAAATGCATAAAACTCAGAAAATGGGGAAGAAAAGTCCGCGTATGGAACACCTTCTGCCCACCCAATGCACGATCATGAAACCTTTTGATAAGTTTCCTTTCATTTACGGTACCATTTTCTGTAATCCTTTTTTTTTTGAACTTTTTTGAGCGGTAAAAAAATGGCTCGGCTGCCAGTTTTCGAATAGATGGAAAAATAGGAATAATGCAGAATTTTGCTGGTAAGAAATTATAAATCCCCCCTTCCTGAAGTGATACAGCCAATAGCAGTAGGCTACGACATCATATGCAAATCAGTTCAAGGTACGCCTAAAAGACAAGCCACACAGTTTTGTTTTCTTTGCAAATGAAAATTCCACAATGTCACGTGGTACACACTTACAGAGTCGAGTCACATTATTACGGCCACCAGCTTTTATACCAAATAACCACCTTTACCGGCACGGACATCATCTAGACGGCTTGGGAGTGAGTCAGTAAGAATCTGGTAGGTTTCTACTGGTAGCTGTTGCCATGCAGAGTGTAAAGCATCCCATAGCTGCTGAAGGGTACGCGGTGGTTGTTCCATAGCATGCATATGACGATCGAGGCGATCCCAAAGGTTCTCGACTGGGTTGAGATCTGGGGAATTAGGGGGCCAGGGTAGTATTTGGAAATCTTGCTCGTGTTCCTCAACCCCCCCCCCCGGACAATTGCAGCCATATGACACGCCGCATCATCTTGCTGGAACGTGCCATCCCTCTCTGGGAAGACAGTCGCCTTGATCTACAATTATGGATAAATAACCGAATCGGTTGAGAGTGCCTTCCACAGGTATCAGTGGGCCCAGACAATACCATGAGAACACTCCTCACACCTTGACGCTGCCGCCACCAGCCTGGACTCGTTCAATAATGCTAGCAGGATGCTTTTTCACGGAGGTTTTTCGCCTCGCCAGCCAACGGCTGTCACTTCTGTGGAGCAGAAATCGTGACTCATCAGAGAAGGCAACCTTTTTTCAGTCCGAAGTGGTCTAGTTTCTATACTGTTGGGCAGATTGAAGCAGTTTTGGGCGATGAATCTTTGTCAGCATGGGTGCTGTGACCATCCATCTGTTGCAGAGGCCTATACGTAGCAGGGTCCTCTGTACTGTGGTTTTAGAGACAAGTATGGTAGCACCCTCGTTGGTTTGAGCGGTAAGTTGGTTTACTGTAGCTCTTCGGTTGGCCTTCACACACCTTCGCAGCAGACGTTCACTTCTCATCAATGTTACGTGATGCTCTACAGTATCCAAATCGTTTATTCTGAACGATCTCATTTTCCCATTCATGGTACACTTTAACTAGAGCAGCGCGAGAACTGTTCACAAATTGCGCGGTTTCCGAAATACTGCCACCCTTGGCCCGAAAGCCGATTATCATCCCCTTTTCCAGATTTCATAAATGACGTTTCTTACACATTGCAGCAAAGAGTGATATGTTTTTAACATACTGGAAAGTAACCTTATATAGTCACCTAACAAATTCCCAACACGTGACATAGTTCCTCGGCTGGCCAACCCTGAAGACAAACGTAGGAAGACAAATCCAGCCCAAGTTAAAAAAGTTTACTTTCTGAAAGGACAAGGGAAATCATGCAGATTGTACATTGCAGCAAAAGTGGGACGATCGGTTGGTACCAGTGCCATTCAGAAACTCTTCAAAAAAGATGACCAATATGGGAAAAACAAAAGGAGTGGAAAAAAGCCAAAACTAAGAGAAAGGGCCAAGAGGAAAGTGTTTGATCTAGCAACAGAAAAGGAATGTCGACAACAAGGTCAACTGCAAGTGAAATAGGTTCTGATATGTCATATGTTACTGTGATAAATGTATTGAAAATTAGCAAAAATATTGCGTACATCAAACTTCAAGCCAAACAAGAGCTGACTGCGAAACGTAAATAAGCGAGGCTGGAATGGGCCAAAACACACATGGAGCTTTGTACCTTTTATAGATGGGACGAATGCAATAAGGGATATTGTCACGATTTAAGAACGGAACCTAAAAAAAACATTTCAGTAGGCAAATGGGTGGTGGTGGTGCCATTGTTTGGGCTGCATTCGGCTCGGGTGATAAGACAGATCTTGTTACAGCGAATGGAAGGTTGGACTCCGAAGCGTACCAGGAGATGTTGTACAATCACTTGATACCCTTTGGCCCTATAATTGGCTCTTCTGGACATTCTAACAATACACAGCTCCATGCCGTACATCGCATTCAACAAAACAGTAGTCTTGAGAGCAACAAATTATTGTCCTGACTGGCCATCCGAAAGGCCGGACCTAAATCCAATGATGAATGTGTGGGTAATATCAGTACATCTGGTTTATGCAAACAAGAGGCAATTTTCACATGACGATGATTTAAAAGTAGCCAAACTGAAGGGCACGCAGTTAAAAAAATTGGTTGAAGACATGCCTGATCGAGTATTTAAGTTGATTGAAGCAAAGGGTGGCTTTATTAAGTATTAGCAGCATTAATTCAATGTGGTAGGCTAAGTTTTGACTAAGGGTGGATTTATAATTTCTTAACAGCAAAATTCTGCATTATTCCTATTTCTTTTCATTTATTCGAAAAGTATTTGTCACAAATGTGTGATATTTTGCTTATTTACTTGCACACATTCAAAATGTACTTTCTGTTCATAACTATTTTGTTCGAAATAAATATTTCAAAACCCTGATTGCTGACGTGTATTTATAATTTTTGAACGCATTTTAATGTGACCACATATTTACACTACTTTTCATCGGCCATACTGTTTTACCTAATTGGTTCGTGGCTGTTGCACATGGCGCGGCAACAACTTATAAACGTTGCTCTTGTGTCGCTTCTCCAGTTGTAAATCACAGCTAACCTAACCTTCTGTGTAATGACCCCCTTTGGTTGGTGGATAAACATCCGGTTTCGAGAGCCCGAACTTTCCGGCGCTGCTTCTGGTTTTGGCAAGGTTTATAGCACACTTAATATTCCTTGGAAATATGAAGCTTCAATTTTGCCAACTTTTATTGAAGTTCACTTGTTTGTTTGTTTGGGCTCAATATTTGTAATCAATATTTTGCCCACTTCCTGACTACCTACAACTCTGCAACTTTCCCCAATGGCGTCTTATCGATGACAATGCATGTTTCAATCTTTAATTTTACTATACTACCCGGCACAAAAGAAACAGGAAACAGGCGCATGCGTAAATTAAGAAAACTCGTTCAACCAATCAGAAACGGACAAGAAAAGGAGCATTACTTATTCCTGGCAGTCCCTTGGTTAAAAACGAAACCGAAACCTATTTGGCACTTGATTAATCGATAAGTTCAATACGATACTTCCATTATATTGCTGTTCTCTTTTGTTATTGTATCATTACTATATTTTGTAAATAGTTAAAAGCAGCATAAATGCAAGTTTTAGTTTGACGTTTTAAATTTTTTCTTCAGCAAAGAGACTTACAGGCGAGGAGGAGGCCGCCATGATTCAGACATGTACAATCAATAAGCACTTACATTACGCATGCGCCTGTTTTCTTTTTTTTTCGTGCCGGGCAGTATAGTCTTTCATTTATTCTTAAGTTTATTATGTCTGCAGTGCAATCGTGACCTAACGACTGCCTGTATTTTTGCTTATTGTTATCGTTTATTGTTTTATGGAATTGTCGTTAATTGGATGATCAATGCTAGCAAAGTTACTGATTAGCCAGCCTAATGTATTGTAAACGATTTCCTGAGATACAGACTTAGCCGGCTGGGCAGACTTCCAAGGTTTTTTTGGCTTTGCAGTTATCATGTAAAAGCTTATTTTTAAATAAAGACTAAAATAAAAAATAGAAAAAAATTTTAAAGCGCACACTTTCACTTTAAAAAATGCATTAAAAAATCTAATTTTAAAAAAGGTAAAAAGTGCGATGGCGCGTTTATTATTAAATTTTAAAAAGAAAATACTACACAATTAAATAAACGCACCACCACACTTTTACCTTTTTTAAAAATTAGATTTTTTATTTTTTACTGCACTTTTAAAGTGATTGTGTGTCTTTAGAACTTTCTTTTTTTATTTTTTTGCATGCTTTCATAATTTCGAAAAGTTGAATTTGACGGCGGAAAGGACTGTTATGTAGCCCTTCCAATACCTGTCCATTTTCGGTCTTTAGCTTGCAATTCAAATCTAACTAATACCAGCCCTAACAATCGCCACATTTAATGTTACCATATAATTCCTAACAATAATCTGTATATCTGTCTCTAGCTCTGCGATGAAACATTTCCGTCCAAAAAACATTGCTTCACAAATCCTAATCGCTAAACAAAATGACACAAACATATCACAATATTCCAACTAGCTGAGAAATTTACTTTTAAACATGGTAGGAAAACGTTGGACCACCCTGTACTATACGAATTTATTATTATTATTATTATTATTATTATTATTATTATTTTGGTAATTAAATAAACATGTAAAGTTATATTTTAAACGTAGGAGTTGTGATAAATATATATTAAGATAAATTACACTCCTTTAATTAAAAGAAGACAAATAAATTAAAATAAATAATATAAAACAATGAAAAAAGTCACCCAATTGATAAAGTAAAATTTGAAGGACGAAACATAAATGAAACACAGGGATTGTGGAGAAACTCGGATGGTTTGGTTGGTTTGTTTGGTATTAACGTCCTTTTCAACTGCTATGGTCATTTCAGGACGGCGTTATAGGGGCCGCAAATTTTGCCTCGCAAGGGTTCTTTAACGTGCAGCCGGCAAACGACTACACGGGACCAACGGCTTTACTTCCCTTCCGAAGGAAGTGCGTGATCTCAGGATTTACCCCTGAAAAATCCTCGTCGTCCTCGGCCGGGATCGAACCCGCGTACTCGGGCATCAGAGGCGATCACGCAACCTGCTGAGCCACTGAGGCCGATGAAACTCGGATGAAATACAGAAGAAACACAGAAGAAACGAAGATCTAGTGAAGAAATGTTACACGAACACAGGGAGGCACACATTTACAGATGAAGAAGGTGTATGATGGTAGTTCGATGATTCGATACACGTAGATGACTAACTTGAAATATAACGTTTTCGGGATTTTTTTCCCATCTTCAGTAATAAAGTTTTTTGAATGAATGGAAAATATAATAATAAAAAACAAAACAAAGTAATGTAATGCAATGTGTGATTTATGATTATTTTGATTGTTGTGATCAGTATTGTTTAGTGTAAAGGGAAGTGATGTTATATTTTTAGTAGTAATTTCCATTTATTATTAATTTCTATAGATGGTTTGGCTAAATTTTTTTCATTCGAAATAATGTTGATGGTTTCTTTTATTAGTCTTTTTTTATAATTAATAAGACTAAAGAAAAAAACATTTTTTTAAAAAAATGTATAGAACACCAAATCACTCCAAGATCTATTCAAATAAAAAATAACACCATCAATAGAATAGCTAATGATCTAAAAAAAGAATTAGAAATAAAAACCCTTAATTTGATTATTAATGAAAATTCTAATAATATAGCCAATCTTAACAAGCTTAAATGGAATTATATCATGAAATTTAGGCAGATAATGACCATTGACGATATTAATTCTTTAAGATACAACACAAACAAAATAATAAACAAGATAGTGTACCAAAATAAAAATAGACATCTCAAAAAATTGGATTGGATGATAGCAAGAAAAAGACAACACACCATAGACAACACCGACCAAGATATTAAGAATATCCAATTAAACAACAGAAATAATCAACAGAATGAACAACTAAAGATAGAAATTCTACCTAATATCATAAACCTAACAAATGAAAATATCCCAAAACAAGAATTATTTTACCGCCAAAGCGGATAAAGGGAGCACATTTTCTTGTTATAGCATCGTATATAGAATTAACCAATATTTTAAAACACTTGAGAGTAAATAAATAAATAAGAAAACTAAATTGTAAATTACTATTTTAATAGGCTAACGTATAGAGAGAATTTAAAAGAATAAACTTGAAGAACTGAAAAATAAATGGAGAGTGAAGTTATTCCTCATACACTTAAAAAAATAAAAGTTCTTTAATTTGTAAGAATTCTCACATAATGTTAAACGAAGTGAGCCTCAATTGCTGAAGCGTTATGTTAGATTTTCATATTAAATTACTAAAGTCTTATTGAAGCAAGCGATTAACTACTATTAAATTAATTAGTAATGAGTTTTAGATACCATTAAGCCTAAGACTACTATACTCTTGATTCAAATAAGCTATGGATAACAAAAGATCTAATAACGCGTAAGGAGTTGGTTGATATATTACACGCCATTTCTTAGCATTAAAAGTTCTATAAATTCTGTATTGTACCATTAGGGCACGTGCTACAAAACCAATTGCCACTATCATTATTTACTCGTTATATTGACTCATGGCACGTTGTTACGAGTTGTTTGATATATTACATGCCATATGTTAACATTTAAAGTTCCAATGGTGCCATATGATATCATATGGCACCTTTAAGGCACGTGCTGCTAAGCCAATACAATTATCATTATTTACACGTGATATTCACTCATGGCACATTGTAACGAGTTGTTTGATATATTACATGCCATATCTTAGCATTGAAAGTTCCAATGGTACCATATGGTATCATATAGCACCATTAAGGCATGTGCTAC
>JAHWFO010026594.1:263667-301073 GCA_023313115.1 Rhysida immarginata | reverse complement strand
AGGGGGGGGGGGTTCTAGAAATTTTTGGCGTCGACTACAAAGGTCATTTTGCGCCTTTTACACAAGTTATAACAGTACGCAGCCCAGGACAAACACAAACATCCATGCCCACGGCGGGATTCGAACCCGCAGCCAGGCGGACTCGAGAACTAGAAAGCCTACGCCCTAGCTCTCTCGGCCACCTGGCCGGCCACCATTAGGGCACGCGCTAGTAAACCAATAACCATTATCATTATTTACACGTGATATTCACTCATGGCAGGTTATTACCAGTTGTTTGATATATTATATGCCAGATCTTAGCATTAAAATTTCCAATGGTACCATATGGTATCATATGGCACCATTAGGGCACGTGCTATTAAACCAATAACCATTATCATTATTTTCTCGTGATATTCACTCATGGCACCTTGTTACGAGTCGTTTGATATATTACATGCCATATCTTAGCATTGAAAGTTCCAATGGTACCATATGGTTTCATAGGGCACCATTAGGGCACGTGCTACTAAACTGTTAACCATTATCATTATTTTCTCATGATATTCACTCATTACATGTTGTTACGAGTCGTTTGATATATTACATGCCATGGTTTAGAATTGAAAGTTCAAATGGTACCATATCATGCCATAGGGCACCATTAGTGTACGTGCTACTAAACTGTTAACCATTATCATTATTTTCTCGTGATAGTCACTCATGGCACGTTGTTACGAGTCGTTTGATATATTACAGCATTGAAAGTTCCAATGGTACCATTTGGTACCATTAAAACACGTACTACTAAACAATTCAGACATCACTATATACCGTTATATTCATTCATGAGACATCCTTACACCTACACGTGTCATTAGACCGATACTTGCTATCACTAGTTACTCTTTTATATTCGTTCATGATATGTTGTGACAATTTGTTTGATATATTACATGCCATATCTTGTTTTAGGAAATGTTTAAGAGGGTATCATAATGGTACCATTAAAGCACGTGCTATTAGAGCACGTACTTATTCCTGCTATCTCACGTTCGTACTTCTGCGTACTCTGTCCCATTTTAATGAATTGGTGAAAACAGACTGTGAAAAAGTTAATTCGTTTTCAAGTTATCGTCATAAATGCTAAGCTCCCTAGGAATAAAAAAATTCTCTTGATTTAGGGACCGAACTGCCCTTTTAATAATCGTCAAACACGTGCATCCTGCACGCACACCATCTCATTAACGTTTAGAGCACGCGCAGAACCGAACCCATGTTCTCAACACGCGTTTTACCAAATGCGAGGATAATTCGTTTCTTCCAGCAATTCAAGACATGATTGAATGAATTGTGAGATTGCAATACATGCAATTCAATACATGCAACGCAATGAATTGTGGGATTGTCTATATATGGAAAATGTGCTAAAAATGGATGGATATTTTAGAAATGGGACCAAAATTTGCATTTAACACGCCAATGAATCTAACAAATATGATAACCAACATAGAATACATATTACAAAAAGAAGAAGCAAACAACAAAGAACATATAATTAATCGAAAGATAACCACAATAATCAAAGACAAAAAAGAAAATTTATATTGGCACAATGAAATCAAGAAATTTAAGACATACTTAGAAGAAAAAGATCTAATCATAATAAAAGCTGATAAAGGCAAAAATATGGTGATGCAAAAGAAAAATGACTACATTAAAAACATTGAGAAATTCATAAATAAGAATAAAATCTTTAAATTAGATAACAAGGACCAAACAACAAAATTCCAAAAAAAATGCCATTATTAAGATAAATGAACTAAAAAAAGAAAAAATAATTAACGAAGAACAACAAAACCAATTAATTCCAACAGAATCATCAACTAATTCAATTTATGGAGTGATAAAAATACATAAAGAAGGAAACCCTATTAGAATCATAATTTCAACAAAACAGTCTCCTACTTACAAATTGGCAAAATTCTTAGATGAATGCTTAAAAAATTTTTTCAAATTTAATTACACAATAAAAAATTCAATATTGGCTAAACAAATATTAGAAAAAACGAAACTTGATAAAAATGACAAAATTTTCACAATTGACATAACAGCTATGTATGACAACAATCCAATAAAACCAACACTAGAAATCATAAAAAATGAATTAAAAACAAAATTATCTTATAACAAAATATTAAAAATCATCCAGGCCATAAATTTATGTTTTACAAATAACCAATTCAACTTTAATGACAAAATATATTCCCAAACAGATGGATTACCAATGGGCAGCCCATTATCACCCATACTTGCCAACATATATTTAAATCACATAGAACACATATTACTTAACACTTCACAACATAAACAATAAATAATAATTTGGATGAGATACGTTGATGATATCTTAATTATCACAAATAGGCCAATAGCTTTTTGTCTTCTCTGACTAGTGCTCGTTCTTTTTTTCGGTGGCATTTCGATAAATTTGAATTAACATGTAGTATCCTTCCAACGATTATTACCAGGTAACCACAAAACTTCTTACTGTTTTTAATTCCGGAAAACAAAATAATGTACACAGAAAAGTAGCGTATCGCTAGTCCCCAGAGTAATCCTCATTGGCATCTAGCACCTTCTGCCAACGTGTCTCCAGTTTTACAATCCCCTGACTGTAGAACTTGCCGGTGTTAGACTCAAAGAAGTCCGTGAATGCCTTTCGCAGTCCGTGAATGTCTGTATCATTGGTGTAGGATTTTATATGAAGATGGTTGTCCAGAGAATGGAAAAGGTGACAATCCGTTGTAGCAACATCTGGGGAGTAAGGTGGATGACACAAAGTTTCCCAGCCAAGTCGCTTTATGGTTTCCTTGGCCATCCGCGCCACACGTGGCCGGGCATTGTCACGAAGGAGGAGTACCCCTTTGCCATTCTTTGCTAGCTCCTTCTGTTGCAATATCTGTTGCACATGTTCCAGATGCTTGAAGTACAGCTCCCCAGTGAAGATTTGGCCAGTTGATAGCAGCTGGTAGTGAACCATGTGGACCTGACACAGAGCATGATCTTGTGTGGATGTAGGGGTGACTTTGAAGTGTGAGGCCCGGTGTTCCGGGGTGACAACTAATATTTGGAACGCTCACGAGCGTCTTACAGGATCCACTTTTCGTCACTGATAAGTATTCGATTAAATATGGGTGCGTTACGATGTCGAGAAAGCAACAACATGTAGGCTCTCACTCGTTGATTGTTGGATTCCGACAATATGTGGGGTACCCATTTGCTCAAGTTGTACGTCTTTCCTAGGCTGTGCAGGTGATGTCTCACTATCTCATCAGAAACTTGATACCGTGTGGGAAGTTCACCACATATTAACTATGGTCGTCCTCTATGGACGTTTTCAGGGCCGGGTTATCTAAGACTTGTGGTCAACCGCTGCGGGGTTCATCAGAAATGTATAACGGGAAGCCCCGCTCGATTGCAGAGGCCGGCTAGGTCGATTGGCAGAGTGGAGGGAGATGAAGGTGGCCTGCAGCAGCCAGCAGTTTCCACAGTCGGGGAGGGGGGGGGGTGAACGTCAAAACTGTCAAGTATTTGTAGTTCTTGTTCTCATCCTTTGAAAAATTAACCAATTATCATTTCATGTCGAGCTGGCCCCTGCAATCGAGCGGATAGGCTTCCCGTTATACTGCCGTCTAGTTATGTGCAACACCCTGTACATAATCAATTTATATATATGCTGACATTTTTTGTAATAGTTCTACAAATCTTATCAAAAGAAATGAAAATACGAAGACAATAAAAACTACAAAATATTTTATATTGACAAACACAATAAACTCCCTTTGGAGCTCCGTGGACTTAATCAGACCAGCTGTAAAAAACTTGTCCTAACGACCACCTAACGCGACTAGCAACCGGAATATACCCTCACTCAACAAAGTCTTTGCACACCCCCGCCAATCAGGTTCCCTGACCGTAATGAGACGGATCCCGCTGCTTCCATTCTTGGAATGCAGGTGCATAGGACTCCTAGATATCGCACAACTAGTGTAAGCGAAACTAGCTGCAGAAATGGCAGCACGCCGAGAGCTATCCGCATTTGAACGGGGGATGATCGTTGGTGCCAGAAGGATGGGTGCCTCAATATCGCATGTAGTAAAACACCCTGCAATCTTCCCGCACAACCGTTGCCAGGATCTATCTAGAGTACACCCAACGAGGGGTTACAAGCCATTTCGGAGAGCGGACGGGCCGCCCACGCCTCGTCAATGCCAGAGGTGTTCGCCTAGGCAATGGAATCATTTCTTTCAAAATTTGTGCAAAATTCCGTGAGCTGGCTTCGAACCAGAGATCAGAGTATCTAGAAATTCTTTCTCCAAGTATGCTAAATAAAACTAAATCTTCAAACTTAAAGCCAATAGACCCAGCTGCTTATCATTAAACTTGTACTTTGGTTCTAAATAAGCCTCAATATACAAGTGTCCGCACTGGCTCAGTTGCTACACCGGAGACCATGAAAAATACATAGTCTAGCCACCTGTGTATTTAAGTATTTCTCTTCTGAATGAATATGTATGCAGTGTGAGTCTGATACCCTGTCACAAAATTCGCGTGCGTACTCGCCATGGCCAAATAAGAAACAAATGTCCTATCAACATGCGTATGAAACCCAATGGCTAACGATAAAAATGGCGTCCAAATGTGGGTGCCCCTGTGAGGTTTGTTTTACAGATATTTTTCCAAATGACGTCCATGTGCTTCAACACAGGCGTGCAGACGTCTCTGAAAAGAACGGCGAACACGTTCTAACACTCCTGTGCGGTTCCTAATAACATCAAATTCGGCGAAACTGCGGTCCCATAGCTCATTCGCATTCTGGACGGATGTTGCATACGCGTTATCCTTAACATCCCCTCTCAGATAGAAATCAAGGCAATTAGGGTCGGGAGAACGAGGAGGCCATGCCACTGTACCCACACATCTAATCCATCTTGCGGGAAAGCGATCATTCAAAAAGTGACGTGCAACCTGTGATAAACTCCGAAATGTGCCAGAGCGCCATCGTACATAAACCACATGTCCACTCGCCACTGCAAAGGAGTGTCCTCTAGCACCTGCGGCAGGATGTTGTGTATCAACTGTTCCAAGAACGTCCGGTATAATGGTCCGGTCAATCTCGCAGGCAAACGTAAGGGGCCGATCAAGTTATCCCCGATGATCCCGGCCCAAACGTTTTTTAAAACGTGTTGATGGCGTCCTTCACGAAGGACATGTGGATTGTCGTGCGTCCAAACATGCACATTTTGTGAGTTGAACACTCCATCGCGTGTGAATGTTGCCTCGTCTATAAACAAAATCTTTGCGACGAACTCTGGATCTTGAGCGCACCTTATTAGGCATTTTTGTGTAAACGCTACAAGTAGGGGAAAACCGGAGAACACGTTGTAAATGATATGGACATAGGCGATCCTCGTGAAGAACACGACAGAAGGTCTTCTGGCTGACACCTTCTTCGATGGCTTGCAGTACGGTGCCTACAGCAGCCGTCACCAACTGGTTTGAACTTTCCTTGCTCTCGCGGTCGGTGGTCAATGCGAGAAAAGGTTCTGCTACATGGTACTTGCCGTTGAGGGAATGAGTCGTGATACAAACGTCGGGCTTCGTGAGTATTACCATTCGCACGTCCGTAACACAAATCCATATCCGCCATTCAGTAAAGGTGTAATCACCCTCCATTTTGGAGCTCACGTTTCACAGTATAAAACAACGACTCTGTACAGTATATGAGTGGAGATGTATTTGAACATCTGATATACCCGTGGAGAAATATAGCGTTCCTCAAGGGTGTCAATGTTGATTAACATAGCTTCCCTCTTTTCGGCGCGTGCACTGTACTCTATGCATTCTGCACCGAAGGACTGGGGACCATTATCGACGTTTTCCGTGACCCGCTCATCGGCCAACCTCAAAGCGGCACCCACATTTGGACGCCATTTTTCTCGTTAACGGTTGCGTTTCAGACCCATGTTGATAGGACATTTATTTCTTGTTTTGTTTCTTGATGGGGAGTACGCATGCGAAGTTTGTGACAGGGTTTCAGAATCACCTTGTGTATAAAGCGCCAAATATTTGTGAAGCTTCTACATGAAGACAGGCACGATTTAAGTGACTTGAATGCAGTAAAAGAGTTGGAGCTACTGAGTTCGGGTCATAGCATTTCGAAGATAAAGGCGAAGTCTGGATATTTGCGTGCAACCATTCCAATGCTGTTACATCACTACACGAATTTCGGCAAAGCGTCTATATTTCAAAACGTTGTTGCTCATAAAAGCATTGGATGAACGTTACTAGCATCAACTGGCACGAATCATTTTAACGTTGTCAAGTACGCAATTCAGAAAATCTAAGTAAATTCTAAATCTCTAAATATACTGAATAAAAGCCAACAGATGCATATTTCGGGAGTGCATATTTCAAGGGGGGGGGGTTAACTAATATATATGTATTAATTAATAAATAATAATATAGAAAGTTTCTACATGTGTACTACATTATTACAATATAAGGCCTGTCAGAGCTCATCATCTTCAAAATCGATGACCTGTCAATATTTTCAGCTGTCTTAGGACTAAAACCATCTCTCACAAGTAAACGCTAATTTCTAACTGGTTATAAATTCACTTTCATTCTCTCCTACGTACTATTTCCAACATTGAAAAAGAATTCTACAGGGTGAATACAAATGGCTGAACCCCCTTTTATTTTTTGAACCGAACCAGATATGTCAATTTTGATGAATCCAATGAAAAGGAAGTTGTGGGTGGCCTATACCATGATGCAATTTTCATCATCCCAAATATGCAAATTAGGACACATTCAAAATTTATCTCAAAAGCCGTAAGGGATAGAGAAAAAAACCCAATTGCAAATTTGTTCAGCATAAAAAAAACCAAACAAAACAGAAAATATCATCCAAATCGGACCAACCAATCACCCACAATCACGTGGTGAACTGTTTGTAGCTTACAAACGGTCACACTGCACAAACAAGTTGCTTCAAACAGTTTAAAAAAAAAGTTAATCAACAAAATGCTCCATGTGACGACCGTGGGCACCATAACACAATTGGGCACGGAACCTAACGGACGCTAAAACATCGGCAAACATGGTTGGTGTGACTCCTCGGCACGCTTCCTGGATTCTTTGAACCAGATCCTTCAGTGAGGCGGGCTGCGTAGCATAAATCTTGTCCTTCAGGTATCCCCACAAGAAAAAGTCAAGAGGTGTAAAATCAGGGGAGCGGTGTGGCCAACGAACTAGTCCTCCTCGGCCAATCCATTGTTGTCCAAACATCTCACTTAGACGCTCGCGAACGACCAACCCGTAATGTGGAGGAGCTCCATCATGCTGAAACCACGTGCGCTGATACGAGGCCAATGGCAAATTGTCAATGAAATCTGTGACTACCACGTTGAGAATTTCAGCCCGGTAGCGTTCTGCAGTCAGTGTTCCATCGTAAAACACGGTCCAACCATAGCGTCATTGTACAATCCACACCAGTTCACTTGATGAGTTGCTTCTCGCAGACATCGTAGGTTTTCGTCTGAGCAATGATGATGGTTGTGCCTGTTGATAACTGTATCCCTGGTGAACTGATCCACAACACCTCATGAATAAAGTTTGGATTGTCATCCAGGCAGGTAAGTAACCAGTTGCAGAAGGCGACCCTAGCAACATAATCCAATGGCAGTAACTCCTGGTGACAATGAATATGGTGGTATGGGTGAAAATGATGTTGAGAACAGTTCTCTGATGGCACCCAACATCTGCAGCAATTGTGTGGGGATTTGCAGCAACTGCAGCCAGAAGTAGTGTTGTTGTATCCTCGTCGCCTTGTGCCCTTGGTCGTCCTCGTTCTGCATTAACATTCCCTGTATCCTCGAATCTTTGCATAATGTGACGCATTGTTTGACGTGATGAATGGCGTTCGTTATGGTATCTGTCTCGATACAGACTAACTGCAGCATGTAGGTTTCTCCTTGCCTCTCCGAAGCAAAAGATCATGTTGACCACTTCCGGAACATTGTAGCTTGCCATCCTGGAATTGTTCTGTCTTCTGTGTGCTGAAACATGCCTTTTATTTGCTTTTCTGCATGAAAGTGAACATGAGTATGGTAATTTATGTTAATTTTTTGATTTGCATGCTTTACATGGTGGAAATATCAACATTCAGTTTTCCTTGTGCAGTTCACCACGTGATTGGGGGTGATTGATTGGTCCGATTTGGATCTTTTTTTTTGTTTTGTTTGTTTTTTATGCTGAACAAGTTTGTAATTGTTTTTTTTTCTCTATTCCTTACGGTTTTTGAGATAAATTTTGAATGTGTCCTAATTTGCATATTTGGGATGATGAAAAGTGCACCATGTATTAAGAAAATTTGTTCACCTTCATTCCTTTTACCTGTGCGTGAAATTTCGATTATACCTTTTGAAACACCCTGTATACTGCTTGGCAGTAAAGTCACCGGATACGTCAGTATTTCTAACCAACATCTAACATTAATTCATACATACATTTTGAATAGTTATAAATATGTTCATATCACAGCTACTGTTTCATTCTATTTCTTAGCAATAAACGTATGTCTGTTTACTAAGTAGATGTCATTGTAGAAAAATTCGTGTTTTATAATTCCTAAAGAGCAACGTTAAAACGTATTACTTCTTTTTTTCAGGGCGAGAGAATTTGCAAGGAGGAAAAGCGGCCCTCATCGATTCCCTGATTAAACGTGAGTTAAACCAGTCATCTACATAATCAATTTTTATATATGCTAAAATATTTAGCTGTAGTCCTACAAATATATCAAAAGAAATGAAAATGCGAAGAATAAAATATTGACAAAGACACTAAACTCCTTTTGGATCCATAAAGCTACATGGCAAATGTTTAGCATAACAACCACCTGTCTAAGCAACCAGCAACCGGAATTTAAATCCCCTATCTCAAAATTCCTGTTACAAACTTTTAGGGGAGGTAGTATGGGGGATTCTAAACAAAAAAAATTTGATATGAACATGAGTCCGAATTTGAAGATAACTGAGATAAGATCCGAAATAAAAAGGCCGCCACCAAGATCAACATGTTAATAATGAAATTAGGGGGAGTAATGGGGCACATAAAACTGTGTATACCGTTAAAATTGATCGTGTTCCAACGAGTATTTTCCGAGTTACACATTCAAAATGGTAACAGTGCTCACATTCGAGAACTAATCAGCACGTGTTAAGATGTTGACTGCGTAACCCGGAAACTACTTGTTGGAATTCGTTCAAATTTTAACGGCATACACGGACTTATGTACCCTATTAGTCCCTTAATTTTCATTGTTCTGGGCTTTCTGAAACCTGAGTTATTAACATGTTGATCTTGGTGGCGGCATTTTTATTTCTGTCCATATTTCAGTTATCGTTCAAATTGGGAGCCATGTTCATATGAATCACCCATACTACCTCCCCTAAAAGTTTGTAGCAGGAATTTTGAGACACCCTGTATAAACATAAACTAAAAAACCTATTTCTAACGCCCATTTACACAACCAATTAAGTCCTACCTTACGGTTAATTCCATCACTGTTCTGTAATCAATACTCAAGAGTCAAGAGATAGAAAAATGCAACCACTGGTTACTTTAGCCTACTCATATGTTTACTATGTCAAACAAACGCAAGGGTAGGTCTTTGGGGAAGAAATATTGCTCCTAAATCACTGGCGATATTTCCATAAACATAAAGTTCGATTGATCGCAAAAATCCTTTCTAAAAATAACGGCCACTCGCTCTATCTAGTCGAGTGGAATCATAATGGAGGACGAAATCCAAGAAATTTAACTCTTTTAGCTGTTAGGATAATGGAACGTTTTGAATCTTAGTCGCTAATGACCAAGTTTCAGTTTCGAATGATCATCATGAAAACTGTCTAAAAGCACAAACAGACAGAATCACCTACCTTAAAAACTGTTCAACCATGCAACTTGACACGATGGCGACATGTCGGACTTTATGAACACCCTCCATGTGCTCAAAAAATATTTTAAACACTTAATTTTCACTTGAGGGAGACAAGTAAATGCAAACAAAGTAACTTTTCTAAAGAAATAAACCCATATCTGTTCAATTATGTTATTGATTTGTAAATGTTGTAAATTAAACTTGACTAGAACGACCACTTTCGCTTGGTCCCACGGATCTCGATACAGACAGGTAAAATGTAGAGAGGCATTAGAAACAGATGTTCGCATAGGCAATGGAATCATTTCTCTTAAAACTTGTGCAAAATTCCGTCACCTGAATTCGAACCAGAGACCCGAGTATCTAGCAATTCTTTCTCCAAAAACCACTAATCCTTCAAAGGTAAAGCCAATTGACCCAGCTGCTTATCATTAAACTTGTGAGTAGTCTTTAGAACACTTTGAGATAAATAAGCCTCAATATACAAGTGTCCGCAGTGGCTCAGTTACTAAAGGTGAGGAGCAAGTGCTTGAAAAAATGCATAGCCTTGCCACCTGCTTACGAGGGTGATTCTGAAACCCTGTCACATACTTCGCATGCGTACTCCCCATGGCCAAATAAGAAACGAATGTTTTATTATTCTCAACTGTCAACGAGAAAAATGGCGTCTAAATGTGGCTGCCCCTGTGAGATTTCTTCTAAATGACGTCCATGTGCTTCAACACAGGCGTGCAGACGTCCCTGAAACTAACAGCGAACACCTTCTAGCACTCTTGTGCGGTTTCTAACGGCATCAAATTCGGCGACAATGCGATCCCATAGCTCATTCGCATCCTCGATGGGGTTGCATACACGTTATCCTTAACATTCCTCCACAGACACAAATCAAGACAATTGAAGTCGGGAGACGAGGAATCCATGCCAGTGGCCCCGCACGTCCAATCCATCTTGCGAGAAAGCGGTCATTCAGAAACTGACGTGCAGCCATGCTGAAATGTACCGGAGCGCCATCGTGCATAAACCACATGTCCAGTCGCCACTGCAGAGGCGTATTCTCTAGAATCTACGGCAGGATGTCGTGCATCAATTGTTTCAAGAACGTCCGGTACAACGATCCGGTCAATATCGCAGGCAAATGTATGGGGCCGAACAACTCATCCCCGATGATCCCAGCCCATACGTTCATTGAAAACGTGTGTTTATGTCCTCCTTCACCAATGGATTGTCGTGCGCCCACCGATGAACATTATGGAAGTTAAGCACACTGTCGGGTGTGAATGTTGCCTCATCTGTAAACAAAATCTTTGCGATGAACTCTGGATCTTGAGCACAACTTAACAGGCACCTTTGCGCAAACGCTACAAGAAGGGGGAAATCGGAGAACACGTTGTAAATGATATGGGCATAGGCGATCCTCGTCAAGAACACGCCAGACGCTCTTCTGGCTGACACGTTCCTGTAAAGCAAATCTTCGTGTATTATGGGCTACTTCCTCGACGCATTGCAGAATCCTCCGGTCGTAGTCAGGTGTCCTCACAGTACGGTGCCTACCGTGGCCGTCACTAACTGTTACGAAGTTTCCTTGCTCTCGCGGTCGTTAGGCAATGCGAGAAAAGGTTCTGCTGCTTGGTATTTGTTGTTGAGGGAATGAGTCGTGATACAAACATCGGGCTTCGTGACTATTCGCATTCGCACATCCGTAACACAAATGCCTTTCCGCCAGTTCAATAAAGGTATAATCACCCTCCATTTTGGGCTCACGTTTCACAGTACGAAACAGCGTGTCTGTACAGTACATGAATGGTCGTATATCTGAACATGTGGTACACCAGTGGAGAAATGTAACATAGCTTACCTCTAACCCACGCTTGCAGTGAACTCGACAGTCTATGCTTTCTGCACGAAAGCACTGGGGACCAATAACGAATATTTCCGTGATCCGCTCGTCAGCCAACCTCACAGTGGCACCCATATTTGGACGGCATTTTTCTTGTTAACAGTTGAGTTTCAGACCCATCTTGATAGGACATTTGTTTCTTACTTGGCCATTGGGTGTACGAAATTTGTGACAGGGTTTCAGACTCACCGTGTATATAAAGCGACAGATATGAAGACAGGCACGATTTAAGTGAGTTGAACGCGGTAAAAAGGGTGTAGCTCCTGAGGGGGTCATAGCATTTCGTAGTTAAAGGCGAAGTCTGAATTACAATGGTGTTACATCTTTACAACAATTCCGCAAAGACACTGGATGAACGTTGCTAGCGTCGACTGGCAAGAATCGTTGTAACACTGTCAAGTACGCAATTTAGAAAATCTAAGTAAACTCTAAGTCTATAAAAATACTGAATGACAGCCAACAGATGCATATTTCGGAGGGTTGTTTCTCCTTTAGGGACAGCACAGTTAGGACAAAAACATCTCTCACAAGTAAACGCCAATTTCTAACGGGTTGTACACTAATTCCTGTCCTAAATTCACTTTCTTCTTATCCAAAAGAGGAGGGGGGGTCTTATATTTAGAAAAATTTAGAGAAACTACATTGTATATTTAAATTTTAGTGAGAGATTCAGTGCTCTGAGTTTGGGGTATGACCGTGGCCACCTAAGTCACCATATCAAAGTGTTATAGGGCACATCTGGTATACAATGCTTTGCTATCCAAAACGTCGGAATTCAACTGAATAATGGATTGCTCTGCAGGAAACATGGTCTTTATTGCCTATAGACACTTTTTAAGACCTTCGTTAGAAAATCTTCATAACAAAGTAAATTATTCCCTAATATCAAATATCAACATTCCAACTTCCTTAAACGTCTCCTGATTTCTTTTCCTTCACTTTCAGGTATTCAAGACAGACAAAGGAAACATTTCAAAGACCTCCAGTTGCCGCGTTTTGTATGGATGAGGAAAAAGGATTTGCCTCTGGAGAAGCTTTACGTTGAACTGACTCTGACAAAAAAAGATAAAACGGGAAGACAAATCATGGAGAACATTGAACTGGAGAATGTGTTTCAAATGGAGGAAGAGAAAGAAAATCGTCGCCCACGCATATTCATCGAGGGTCAACCAGGGTTTGGAAAAACTACCCTCCTCATGAAAATACTTTCCGACTGGACAAGACAGCAAAATTACGTTTTCAGCCTTTTTAATTTGGCGTTTTTCATTCCACTGAGAAGTTTCAAAGGAGACTTAGACACTCACTTCATTCAACAATGTCACAAAATAATTACAACAGAAGGAGAAGTTTCTCAAACAATCGGATCCATCGAAGGGAAAGTCCTCCTGTTATTAGACGGGTGGGATGAGGCCAGTGACAGTACAAAAAGTAAGCTCATGCCTCTGCTCGAAGGAGAAGAGCATAACAATGTGACTGTTGTAGTCACGTCTCGCACTGGGTTCCACGACTGTCCAGAAGATGACTTTTTGAGCGTACCAGGATGCGGCGGATACAAACATTACAAAATATGGGATAAAAGGATTCAGGTGAAAGGAATTTCTCGTGTTAAAAGAAAGGAATTTCTACAAAAGTATTTAGAAATCGATCCCAATGAGTTGGTGAGGACCCTCGATAAGTTGCCTGTTAGATTCGACGATTTCTATGGTTGCCCATTGTTTCTGTTGTTGTTGGGAACTCTCATAAAACACAAGAAATTCCAAGAAAAGACACTGAACACGAAGACTGAGCTGTACAAAACTATTTTCAATTTTGTTGTCAATCGAAGTTTAGTGAAGGAGGAAAAATTGAGGAAAGACGTGGACATGGACCTATTTGAACCCCACAACAGCCAAAGTTCACCTTACAGAGACGTCGTGATTGCTTTTGGTCGTTTATGTTTGCAAAACTTAAAAGCTCAGCGACTGTGGTTTGAAGAAGAGGAAATTGTTGTTAATGGCTTCGATATTTATCTTTTGGGATTTCTTACAAAAAACGTTTTATTTGACGAAGACGAAGAGAAGCCCGCGTTCGAGCCAATACACAAAAGTTTTATGGAGTTTTTGGCTGCATTTTATCTGTCGACGATCCCAGAGACTGAGCTAGCAACCGAAGTGAAAGAATTATTTCGAGCCACAATTACGCCGACGAGGGATCAACTTGTTTATCCGGTTTTGTGTGGACTACTCGACGCAGATGCGGCCAAATTGTTCCGTTCACTTTTGCCCTTCAACGATATCATTTCTCTACTCGATGTCAAAAATGAATATGTGAACAAATTAGAACCCCTTTTAAACGAAATCGCAAATGCTAATGAGGAGATGTATAAATCTTTAATTCAGTTTGTTCCTAAATTCTTGATACATGATGATGATGATGGAATTGAGAAGAATTACCCTTGTGTCGACTATGTTGAGCGATGGCTTGGTCCTGTCGTAAAGCTTTCCAATAAAATTCAAATCATGAAAGAATTTAGATTCAATGACAAATGCTTAGAAAGGATTAAGTTTTTAAATTGTTTGAAATCTTTTCGAATAAAAACAATGATAATAGATGATGATGATATTACAAAACTAACAAAGATAAACAGGGAGTTTAAGTGTCAAAATCTATTCATTGAATATTCTTTGTATAATGGTAGGGAGTCTTTCGCTAGAATTTTGGAGAGATTATCTCAATTTTGTTTTTGGGATAGATTACACTTGGTGATTGATATTAGAGATAATTATGATGAATTCGTTCAAATTTGCGAAGATCTTACGAATGGAGAATCAAAGAACGTTCATGTTTACCACTTATCGATTAAGAAGATAGACATAGGCAAGTTTCATTCCATTTCTTCTTCCTTTGCAGACCTTCTTAAAGCAAAAAAAGTTACATTTGGTATACAATTAGACTTTAGATATGGATTTGATGAATTTTTATTGGGAGATATTTTGAATATTATCGTCAGTAGTCATATCTTGTCTTTATCTCTGTCGTTTTTTTCTTTTAATAATCCCATCGTTTTCCCTTCAGCTATATATAAGACTCAACGAATATGGAAATATTTGGAACTAAAAGGAGAGTATATAAACCCAGAGTCTGATGAAGATATTGTTTGTACACCAATAAGAAACTTAAATTGCATCTACTTCAAACCTAAGACTCTACTTCCATATTTATTTTCAAAGTGCGATGAAATAAAGCAACTAAACTGCAATGAAATCGAGGAAATCCAAGGAGACATCTTAAACGGTTGGAAAGGGTTCTTCACCATAGAATCACTCGAATTAAAAGAACAATATATCTATTATAACACTTTTCATTCTCTGATTTATCGTTTTCAAAACCTCAGGAAACTCAAGATCAATCAATTAATAATACGAAATGACAAAGTCGTTGATGCATTGATGAAGACGATTTCTTCTCTTCCCCATTTGAACACACTCTCCATCCAGTACGAAGATGATTTTTTCGTTTTGTATAATTTTTTGGAAAGACTTTCCTGTCTACCAGAAGAAGGAAAAAGAAAAATCCCGTTAAAGAAACTCGTTCTTAATGGACGTCGAGTCAACCCATTTCCAATGTACGAAATCATCCAACAATATAAATGGATCATACGTTACAAAGGAGAAGGTAATTATTGGCAATTTAATTTTTAATGTGTTTCTTATTTGATCTAATTTACAAGAAAAGTAAGATTCCATTGGATTATTTTATTGAGTACACAGCTCATACATTTACACGAATTTCTCTCTTTATTTTTTGTTCTGTTCTCAACGTGGAATGCACAGCATGAGGCCCAAATTCTATATATTAACTTTGTTCTATAAACAGAGACGATTCACTCTTTCAGCAGTTTCATGATGCTCCTAAATTGATGCATTCATATTATTATTGCGCCAATCGCATTTACGAGTTACAATCATAAGAAAATGCTCAAGTCCTATCAAAGATAACGCCTGAGGATACAGAGAGGGTTGTTAGGGATCTCTATGGTAACACTACTCAGAGACGGTCAGTTCAAAACTGGTAGCAGCCATGCACTTCGCAGTTTCCAGTGACGAGTATGCGGTGATGCCGTCCAGCGACTTGACGAGTATGTCGTTGCATGGAATGGAGCGGATTTCGATTTCTTCTTGCATGCGTTCCAGGAACAGGCGAGTTGACAACTCATGAACCTGGTTATTGTGTCGCTTCTCCAGTTGCAAATCACAGTAAATCTTGTGTGTTTACCGTGTGCACAGAAATCGTACCTTCTGTGCTATGACCCGTTGCAGCAGTGGGTTACATCACCCGACGAGAGCCCTGACTTTCCACAAAACGTTAGGATGCTCTCGGATTGGCAAACTGTCCGCACGGTCTGTGTTGAACGAGCAGCATCACATGGGGTATTGTCCTGCTGGAAGAAGCAATCCGATGAGGTGCCATAAAACTTCACCGTCGTTCCAGGAAGGTGTATTTCCAAAATCTTTTGGCATCGTCGGACGTTCAGTCTCATCTCTTGGTAATAGGTCCTACGCAGTCTGTGTGGTCACACCATGTCCGCACAGCCAGAGTCCTTCACTGTGGGTCTTAGGCATTCTGGGTCGTATTTTTCGTTTGATTGTTGGAGGGTGAGCCGTTTTCATCACTCCACATAACCTTTGTGCGATCAATCATCACAACATCGTAGACGACGAACAGCATTCACCCTTGAGACAAATAGCTTCCTCATTCCGCCACTCCCACATAAGCCAATCTCATGGGGGCCACGTTGCACTGTGCACACTGCTGGTGAGTAGGTGTCTCGAGTCCCCTACACCTGAGTGATTCCCACCTGACAAGCGGGGTCCATGGTTTCCTGTCGCCTGCACCAAACATTGACACGACCATCGGCCCCACACATTTGAAACCGTGATTCTTCGGACCAGGCAACCTTTCGCCCGTCGTCAGCGGTCCAATGTCGATGTTGGTTAGCCCAGGCTTGGCGTTGCCGATGATGTGCAACTGTCAAGAGTTGCACCCGCATGGCCTCCTCTCAAAGCCTGCAACTGCCAATGCTTGCCGAATTCTCATCACGGAGACAGTTGTGGGACGTCCCTGGTTGTACGCATGGTTATTTGGCCCGCTGTCGCTCTTTAATCACCAGTTGCAAGCCAGGTAGCCAGGCGAACACCCCTGGCATCTAATAGACGTGGGCGGCCCGTACGCTGTTCGACATGGGTTGTAACCCCTCGTTGGGTTACTCTCGATAGACCATTCCCACGGTTGTGCAGGAAAATTTCAAGATGTTGTCTAATGTGATATTGAGGCACCCATCCTTATGGCGCCAACAATCACCCCCTGTTCAAATTCAGACAGTCTCGGCGTGCTACCATTTCTGTAGCTAGTTTTGTGTGATATCAAGAAGTCCTCTGCACTTGCATTCCGAGAATGGACGCAGCGGGATCTGTCTCATTTCAGACAGGGAACCTGAATGGATGGTTGTCCGGATAGTTTTGGCAGAGAAGTGTATCTAAAGAATGTTTGTGGCTATGTTTGTATCTTCTACAAATCCACACTTTTAGTCCTATCTTGATGAAATTTTTGCAGACTAGATCTTTAAAAGCAAAAGGAAGGTCACTGTCTAGCTGAGATTTCGAAAGAAAAAATAATGAAGAATTGCAACACCATCAAGGAATCATGAGAATTAATTGAAATTTAATAGACAAAACGACTTGTATAGTTCCAAAGAAATGATTAGAGCTTCAAAGCAAAAATAAACAAGATTAAGTGTCCAAAACGAGTATTTGGTGTAGCCACCACGCGCTCCAATCACTGCTGCTATACGACGTGGCAAGGAATTAAACAGATTTGGAGTGGCTGCATGGGGTTGAGCATTCCCTATTGCTTGTTCATGTGTAGAACCTGTAGACCAACGAAATCCCACACATGTTCAATAGGCGACATATCTGGCGAATAAGCAGGCTATATTTCTTCTGCTAAAAAGAAGTCATGAACATTTCTTGTAACATGTGGGGAGGCATTATCCTGTTGAAAGATGGCTCACTGATGTACTGATTGCTGTTAAGATTACTCACAATTCGTAGCAGTTGAGATCGTCCATGACACGCAATCACACCCTACACCATAACTCCGGGTGTTGGTTCACTCCTTCGATAAAATGCACTCCAGAAGGTAGCGTTAAAGCGGCATAGCCACATCTAACGCATATGTGGCCATCATGGTACCACCGTTTAAAGCGGGATTCGTCAGAAAAAAACAATTGTTGCCAATCTGCATGCCAATCTCTATGCTCATGAGTCCATTGCATCCGCAGGCCTCGACGGTTTTGCGTCAGGTGTATAAATGGGTTCTTGCACGCAGTCCATAGTGCAGCAGACATCGCCGAATCGACGGAGCAGACAGGGATATACCTGGTGCAGTGGACCAATTTGCTGTCAACTGTCTAGAGAAAGCTGTACGGTCCGTCAGCGCCAGGCTGATCAGCTGTCTGTCATCGAGCGTTGACGATATCTTTCGGCGTCCAGTCTCGGATTTCCGAGTTGTCCGATTCTCGTTGGCCCACTGCTTACAAATTCGCATCACTGTACTGCTTTTACGCTGCTCACGACCTGCGCGATAAAAAATCCTCCTTCAGGAATGTCGATGATTATCCCCCGTTCAAACTGCGTAACTTGTTGAAATGTCGCTTCTTTAGTCGAACAGGCATTGTTACGTCTCATAGATCAACCATAGACTTTTTTCAATATCCCGCTACAGCCCCTCTCTAATCAGCAGCAGTTCAGAGGGCTCTGCTCAGGCCACGCATGCGTGATGACTCTGAAATTTAATCATTCCCACAACACACTATAGTTTGCATTGACTGAAAATTGCAGCTCAATCGCGTCATTCCTTCATGGTGTTGCAGTTGCGTTTTACAAACTTGAGCTTAATTATATCGATATTCTTACGGATCTGCAGTAACAGTGCATGCGCTCAGGCAATGAGTTCGTGATGCCTGGAAGGACACAAAGTTTCGGTAGGAAGAGTAACAAAAAACACATTGCAGTTCTACCAAAATGGGGGGGAGTGACATTTTCTTTTAGTATACATAGCCGGAGACTTGTATAATATAAAAAATCCATAATGCAAACTGTCGTGTGCAAAGGTGACAAGTGCACCAATAATTTGGACTAGAAAACAAGTCCGAAAGACACACTCGCAGGACCAGCTGCATAGCTCACTCAACATGTGTGTGTGAGGTCGTTGCATATCAAATATCAGATTTCAAGATGGGTTCCGCGCTTCAGCACTGTTTCCACGTTTATTAGCAAGTACCCATAACAAAGTGGTACAAACCCAGAGATAAACCTATCAGCGACTACCTGCCCGAAATTTGCATGTCTGCGATGATATTTAATAGCGTTTGAATCCAAGGGAAAATAGTCATGACTTGATATGAATTACGTGTGATAATGCATTACGTGTTGAATCTCAATCCGGTGACAACAACAACTGAGGCATACGAGGTGCACCTTGGAGCGGAGAATAGTCACGGTAGTATCACTGAAACAGAAGTCAGATAGGCAATTACGTCCCTGAAGACTGGCAAAGCTGCAGGTGATGATGAAATCCGCTCCGAGATGTTAAAGGCCTTAAATCAGGATGGTATCCCTGTGGTTGACTCGAGTGTGTCAGGTTTCTTGGATATCTGGACAGGCCCCAGAGCAATGGCAGACAGGAATTGTGATCCCTATCTTCATAAAGGGAGATCAGAGAAATTGCAACAACTATCGAGGAATCTCTTTGCTCAGCATTCCTGGGAAAGTGTACGCTAAGTGTCTGGAGAGGAGAAGCCGGGAAATAGTCGACTCCAAACTGTCGGGGGACCAGTGTTGAATCTCACTGCATCTTTCAACGCCTCTCGAAACATCAACAAGGTATTCGGTGTAGGCACCATAAACGAACGTACTCTCCAACGTTGCTTCCGAAAACCGGGCGGGAGTGACGGACCTGGAAAATGAGCCACGCGGCAGACCGCCCAACTTGTTGAATGACACTGATATGAAGCGATCTGTCACAAACTGTTCCCGCCCTGCGGGGGATCATACTGTATCAGCGTCGACTGTCAGTAGACACCTTAGGAACAACGGCAAGGTCAAAAAGCAGGACAAATGGGTCCCACATGAACTTAGGGAAAACCAAAAAGATCGTCGCTTGGAGGTGCGTACGGAATTGCTTTTGCGCCATGAAGAAGCGGGGATTTTTGATCGAATTGATACCTGCGACGAGAAGTTGCTTCTATACGACAATAGGAAACTGTGAGTACAGTGGCTGGATGCTGAATCCCGACGACAGTTCCGGAGGAACATCCGTCGTGTAGTACATTACAGATTCCTGCAGCAGGAGGAGACGATCACCGCTGCGACGTACTGTCGTGAACTGCATCGTATGCACACAAAACTGTGTCAGCAACAACTTGCACTTTCGCAAAGGCGTCCTAATTCATGACAATACGCATCCGCAGGCACTTCCCCCACCCCCCGTACTCTCCGGTACCGCTTACTATCTTTTCCAGAGCGTGGACAATGGCTTCTTTTCAAATGAGAACGCGGAGTGACACTTTTCGTAAGTGAATGATCATGTAAGCTGCAAGTAGATCCAATTCCTAAAGTTACCTGAATCCAACGATAGTAGCAGTGCCACTGAAAAGTATGGAAAGTGTTGCGCTGATGAGTTCTTGACTTTCTATTCATATAACAAGTTGAGCCACCACGAAGAAGCAACGATTATGTTTCACTTCTTTCTTATTTCTTTGTCTGCTCTTTCTTTTTTCGCAGAACCTTATTTCCCATGATGTCATTGTAAACAAATTAGGTGGCATATTCCGGGTACGATTTTCACACATGACTGTGAGCACTGTCTGTTTTACTACAACAAACATCCTGGATTCTATTGAATTTCTAATAACACTGACACGAGATAATGTCATTGTCACGCCCTCAGAGCAATGAGATGCGATTGCTTATTCCATTCCAACGAGGATAATCCAAATCCTGCCAAACGAAAAGACACACTCAACACCACAGCATTGAGCTGCCACTTTATCATGTACACCTCACAAAATATGCAAATTGAGAGATTGGTCACATGATCACAAATGAGGGCATAACTATCGTGAAGCAATTTTTCTACTCTTAGTTAAGCGTCATTGTGATGGAGTTCCAACGTGGCATGGTTGCAGGTGAAAGAAACTGCTTCTGACTTTTCACGTTCCACAGTTTCATGGGTTTAATCGAGAGTAGGTCAAGTAATAAAAAAACTTGTAGCCATAGTGGCTCCTGTGGACGGATAAACCCATGTTGATGAAAGAGGAGAAAGTCAAGATAGGTAGAAAGGCAACAAACGCATAAACATTATGCACACAGGCTGACAAAAAAGACCAAGTACTCAGAGTAGTTGAAAGTGAATGATACGATGAAATACCACGTGACTTTATTGTACTGATTCCAATTGGGATGAATCTGACAACGCCGTTGGCAGATGGAATGTTGGCGCCAGGTCTGTAGAGTGTGGCACGCCCTGTGGCCCCAGTGCGTGCCCTTATACGGTTCAGAATGGAGTCAATCAGGCTTTGGATCCTCTCCTGAAACAAGTCAATCCACAGCTGTTGCAGCTGTCCCTCCACATCCCGCAGGTTGATACTGGAATAGAATCGCCTTCCAATGTCATTCCACAAGTGTTGACGTGACTGATGGACAGGTCAGGGATCTTGCTGGCCACGAGAGGACCTCAGTAGACGGTCCATTGACATACGCGCTGCTTGTGGGCGTGCGTTAACTTGTCCCAGGGTGCTGTGCCAGAAGGGGTTGGACGTGCGGACGCAGAATATCTGTGATGTATCGCTGTGCCGTCAAAGTTTGCCGAAGCACTATTACAGATGACTTGAACGCTCGGATGGCTCCCCACACAATGATTCCAGGTGTTATCCTATGTGTCTCTCCACAATATGGGAGGGTTGTGGCGTCTGCCCTCTACTCTATATATACGCGAAAACTATGGTCATCTGAGGTCATGGAGAAGTCGAACTCATCACTAAACATGATGCGACACCATTCGTCCTTTGTCCATACCGACCGGGCAAAACACACTCTAAATGCAGGCGCTGGTGTTGTTGTGTTAATGTTAACCGCCGTATATGGCAGTTGGACCCCAATCCTGCGGATGCGAATCATTGCAGAGTCTCCAGTATACGTTCGCGGATAGCGGGGTGCAGATGCTATGAGATTTCTTAATGCTTGGACCACTATACGACGGTCCTCCCTTGGGGTGGTGTTTGTTGGTTGACCCTGACCTGCACGACGGTGCATGGGTGTCCGCAAGTATCCATTGATTCTGACGTGACATCTGAAAGGCCCACCCTGGCAATTGCACGGTACGACCAAGCAACCTCGTTGCAGTCCCACAATGTGGCCCCTGTCAAATGCTGTCAATTGGTGGATAGGATGTGCTTTGTACAGTAGAGTAATCCTCTCTGAACGTGTTGCGTAACTGTAGGACTCATAGTAGTTGACTGGTAACAACTTATCAATAGCATGATGAATGGTGAGCGTTCTAGGCATTCCAGATCCTTGTGAATCTAATCGTTTACTCACACATCAATGGTGTGCATGTGTACCAAAATAGGACCACTCCTTCTGGGTGCTTCACTTTTTTTGTCAGCCAGTGGATTTGCTCATTATTATAATTCAAATACGAAAATAGAGAACTAGTTGGGCGTTCTCACTGGAATGGGAACCAAAAGCAAAGAGCAGGTCGGGTAAAATGCTGTCAGAGGAGAACCAGAAAGCAGAGAACATAGCACAAGAATTGAAAAAGGTTGCCTGGACAGACCAATTGCCGGTTCCTGCTGCATCATGTTGATGGATAGCGTAGAATATAGAGAAAACGACATGAAACCATGAACCCCCTCATGTCTGGTTCAAACTTTGGAAGGTGCACAAGACGGATTAATAGTTTGAAGAATGTTTTCTTGCCACGATTTGGGTTCTGTAGTGTCTGACGTTTGAACGCCAAAGCATACAGAAAATTTTGCTCCAGATCAAGTTCACCCCCTTCATGCTCCCAGTTTATGCTTCCTTCGCGCAGGATAATGCACCAGCACACTGGGTCGGATTGGGTCTCATTACTGTTTGAACGTTTTCACCATCTCATTGACTACTCAGGCGGTTTTGATGGCCACTGGAGGATTCAACACGCTACTAGACAGGGGCACCCAATGACAGCTCATTTAATATTGAAATTGATACCTTGGCATAGGATAAAACCAATGTCCCACTCTAAGCGATTAATTTAATCAAAACAATGCAAAAATAATAGAAAAATAAAAAGCCTAAAATAGTCATGTTTCTTCATCAATGTCACGGACTAATCAAATCATTTTAAATGTCTTTACAGGGATACTATTGGAATTGAGGGACATACAGCGAGAACAGTACAAGAGAGACAATGGGATGGTTCTTTACTCAACGTGGTTAGAAGATGGCGTCCTAATCGATTCTCTGTTTGTGCACTTAGAATCCCAAGACTTCATGACGGATGGCAATGTTAGCCAACGCAAATCCATACACATAAGAAAACTGTTGGATTCGCATACATCTCGGATTTTGGTTGAAGGATCGTCGCCAGAAGAGAACAAAATCTTCTGCTGCATATTTCTAAGATACTCGGCAGAACGTTTTCATCGTTTTTATCTTCAGTTTAGTCTGTTGTTCCATATTGAGACGAAGGATTTTGTTAACGGCGCTTCCATTGAAGACGTGCTGATTGAAAAATTCCCAGAACAAGAGCTGATATCGAAGAATGACATCATGAATTGTATTAACGCGTACCAACATCGAATCCTCCTCATTTTAGAAGATACCAATGACGAAAGGAGCGAAGAAACAGAAAGGATACTGGAGCCGCTACTTTCACGCCGACTGTTCCCTAAAATTAAGATCATGGTCACGAGCATCAACGGAAATCCACTTCTAAACAAATATTCCACTCAAATATTTAAAGAAACAAGTGAAAACGATAAAAAGATAAACACCTGTTTCGATAGAAGAGTGCTCATCAAACACTTCGATGTACGTCAAAGCGATAAACCTCCTCAGGAGAAATGGTTAAAGATGCGCGATAGCATAATGAACACAATGAATTCCATCGACAGCGAATGGGCGACGAGTATCTTAAACTCTTCTCCCTTTTTCTTTCAGTCATTGTACTTAATGATAACCAAAGAACGTAGCACGCGCAATTACAAAAACTATTTCAATTTTCTTATCAAATTGTTGAATGCAGAAGAGCAAGTGGACCTTTTCAGATTGCATAGCCTTAGCGATACATTTTCACATGAACAAACATTGATTCGATTCGGAGAATATGCACTGCAAAAAATGATCAACAACGAATCTGTCACCATGTACGACAACGACATCATTGTCAACCTGGGAGATCAAAGTATTTTCCGATTTGGATTTTTGGTCAAACCAAGTGAATTCTACGAACCCATCGATGAAAGCCTCAGTGTGTTCTTGGCTGCATTCTCCACCTTCAACGTGATGCGAGTGTCGGGTGAGAAGGACTTCAAAAGAAAAATCAAGACATTACTTTTCAAAGATGGATTACTACCGACAAAGGACAACAACACCCTCTTTTTCCGTTTCCTTGGAGGATTGTTGAACGAAAGAGCTACACTTTTATTCGAGGAACTGCTCCCTTTGTCTGGTTGGTTCAATCTGCAGAACGAGACCTTCACTCATATTCTCCAGGAAATTACTGACATTCACCCATTCCTCGATGCATTCCGACATCTGCTGACGTCTTTCTCTCCTTCTTTTTACGATTCTCGTAGACTCGACAAGAAATACCTTTCCTCCAGCATTCACTCACTCCTCTTTAACGAGGCAATCGAGACGAACGTCATTGATACTCTCGTAAGTTATAATTTCAAACTGAGCTTGTTAAAGAAAAGCGTCACCCTCAATCATTTGGTGTTGAATATTAATTATTTAAATAAAAACGTCAAAACCCATAGAGCGAATTTATTGAAATGCAAGACACTCACCATTTCTTCTGATGTATTTTTTATTAATATCCAAAAGTGGTCGGCGTTGTGTAGTGTTCTCGACATGATCCAAAAGGAAAAATGTATTTTCCATTTCAAGAGTGACTACGGTGATACGAATTCTTTTCTGCTAAATGGCCTTCACAAAGAATTAACTGAAGGAAAGTGGAAAGAGAAAACGATCCACCGCCTACAATTAACGATCACAAAAGATGATGGTATAAAGTGTCTTCACAAATTAGTTGATCTCGTTAGAAACCATAAAATCAAAGAAGCAGTCTACGTTAGGATAAAAAAAACAGACAGAAATGAAGAATTAAAGATAAAAATGAAGTCCAATTTAGAGGAGCTACTTGACTCGATCCTTAAATCCGGTAGTGTCTCTGAATTTTTAATATCAAACGAAGATTCTAGTTTCTCACCTGTTTTTGATTTTAGTCGTTTGCAAGGAGAACAAGGGAGCTCACTCCGTTCGGTTTACCTGGATGGATCTGTAAATGCTTTGAATGGAGACAAAAGCTCAGAGTGTGCAGTAGAAGAAGCACTCATTTTATGCGAGGGGGATCGATGTTGTATACAAAGTGTTCGGGGGATCAAGTGGTTGTGGTGTCGTAAGAAATGCTTCGATTGCTTGGTCGAGGACGAGTGGCAACAATTAAACGAATTGGAGGAACTCACATTGTCCATTGAGGAGGAGGAATCGATAAGAGTGAATCCTTCCATGTCAAATTTGCTCCAATTAAGAATTCTAACTCTCACATTCGACAGTTGGCCAATTCCAAAAGCGTTCGATCTGTTTCTTCATGAATTGCTTTCTTCACTCTCTTTGAGAATTCTTCAGTTACTTCACATTCCTAAGAACATTTCGAACTTCGATTGTCTCGTCGGCTGCCTCGTTAAAGGTTTAAATGGAAAAAGGGAAAATTCGAATGTCACTCCTCTACTGGAAGAACTCGTCTTGCAATTTTCTCAGATCGTGAGAGAATTCAATTGGTATGCATTAAAAGAGTCCAAGGGGGTGAAGGAAATTGAGAATTTGTTGCAAGAAAATCTGATGAGACAGTTTTCTTGGGTTGATGATTATGGGAGTAATATTCCAAGTGACCTTCTGTGTTCTCAGTTTTCATTGGGCCATCGATACACCATCAAACAGGAAGTGCATGGATCAAATCTACTGCACTCTCGACACAGTCAATGGGAGTATCGATGGTATGATCCAGCGATCAAATACTGCATTGCATATAGCAACAGAGACTAAGATTTAATTTGTGTAATTTAAGCAATCAAACAACTGAAAAGTCATCAAATCAATTTTAATTATAATGAGCAGAAAAAAGTAAAGTTTAATTTTGATATATTTAGATTTTTAATGGTTTAATAAAATGTTCTCATCAATAAAAGTGGAAATATTTGAACATGTAAACGATCCCTTTTCTTCATTCAACACACAAAACAAGCTCCCTCAACTGAAGCAAGAGAGCACCCTCGTGGGCCAATAAATCAATCACGTTTCAAGATAAAAATTAAATGCTAAATGGATGATAGGTTAGGTTAAGTGTTTCTTAATTTTGAAGGTTTTATTGTTGATCTCAGTTGGTGTTGTTGCCATCTTTCGTTCTCAGGATCAACATTTTCTCACTGTGTCTATTAATTTGGACGGAATTGTTCATTGCTTAGAAGGGCTTTGCGATTTAATCACTCAACTTACACAATCTCTTCTCAATTAATTAAAGAGAGGTACGTACCTTTTCTAACTTAACAAACAATATGGAATAAATATAAATAAACATGTACTTTCCCCACACAACTCTTTGGCAGTGAAATTGGCCTAAACACGAACCAACAATTTGAACGATTTCGAATCTATCATGCTCGGAGCTGTAAGAAATATTCTTTCTATAACAGCAAACATCCGAGGCGGTTATCACTTGTTAATTGGAATGTTTAGAGGAAGACAATTCTATTTCATAATCTCAGAAAAAGCTTGTGTGGATGAATGAGGGGGTAATGGGTGACTGGCATCAGAACAGCAACACAGCTCAATAAAAGACACCAACAGAAAACGATCCTACAATGGCGGCAAAAGAAATGCAACACTTTGAAATTTCGAAATGTTGTACAGGGTGGCTCCTATGCCCCAATAGACCACGTTACTAAGTCGTATAACCGTCACGACCTTCAATGCAAGCCTCGACTCTTGCATGCATGCGATCATGAAGATGCTAGATGTTATGTTCGGGTAGGTTGTTCCAAGCCTCATGAACATGCTAGCGCAATTGTGGAATATTGCAACTTGTGTGCAGTAACGATGAACTTTACGTCCCATCACGTCTCAGACATACTCAATTAACGACAAGTCCGGAGTTCATGCCGACGAGGGTATTAATGCGATTATCCTACTGGAAAAACATCTTATTCTCCTGTTGCAAAAGAAGGGCACACGAAATGAGGAGACGCATTGGAGCAATCCCTGTACAACATTCTTCTGGAGGTAATGTCTTGCAATTTGAAACAATTCTTGTATGCCACCAATGCTCTATGTGTGCAAATTTTCCGTATAATCGACCCATTTCTTGTAGGTGGTGCATTTTATTTGCCGCCAGTGTATCTAAATAAAAGAAATCAAGAGTCACTGATTGGTCATAAAGAACCAGATATCATCCAAGGAGTCTTTTCTACACTGCTTTGCAATGAAATTGCCCCACGAACAAAAGGTTATCTGAAGTTATCCATATTTAGATGCATGCGCACGGGACATGATCATTTGAGTTGATACAGGGTTTCCGAATGCTTGTATAAGCTCATCAGTTCAAACCTGTGCGAGACGTTCAATGCAGTAGGGAAGAAGCAAATGCCGCGTGAACGTACAGTACTGTAATCCGCAAAACGGTCTCTATGCAGCGACGACGACTACGACAACCGTTCACGCAATTATTGAGCTTTGAATGAGGTCGGATTATTGGCCTCCCCCAGACTGGATGGTCAACCAGACGGATTGCTGTTCATGTGTCGCGGGAGGCAATACCGATAGGAAGGCATACAGGCCAGAAGACCAGGTCTGAGTCCCAGAGAGGCACGTCAGCTCTTAGCGATAGGCGCATACTGCGAACAGCGCTAGCGGACAGAACCATCACCCTGCGGCAACTGCGCGACAACATCACTATTCCCGGTACTGGTCCAGTGATGTTGGTTACACGCCACGACAGTGTCTGCCAGGCGTCAATTGTTGTTTCGTCCGATGAACTGCACTGGTGTCCTGAACGACTGGGCTGACGAATTGAATGGCGCCCAGTGGTGTTCAGCGGTGAATACCGCTTTTGTTTGGACACCGACGACAGACGCAGACAGGTGTGGCGCAGACCATTGGTACGTGCCAATGAACAATGCATCCATTATCACTATCATGGACCAACACCCGGCATCATGGTCTGGGGTGCCATCGGCTACGATACCAGAAAGCCTTTAGTCACCATCTAAGGCACATTGACAGCAGCACGGAGATTCTGCAGCCCGTATTACTGCCCTTTCTGCACACCGAACCCAGCGCAATCTTTCAACAGGATAACGCCATACCACACATAACAAACATGAGCATGGCATGTCTGCATGATGTAAACTGCCTACCATGGCCCGCGAGATCCGCATAATTATCATCAATTGGGCATGTGTGGGACATGGTGGGACGCAATCTACATGACCTGACACAGCAGGTTCACAGGCCCGGGCAGATGTTCCCCAAGATGATATTCGCCACCTATGTGATCACCTGCACCTGCGGGTGGAATAATGCATCGCCGCTAGAGGTGTTGCCACAACTACTGATGCCTCTTTCCGTCGGAACATCCTGTACAAACGAGTGCACATCTTGGCTCCATAACGTAATAAAAGTGTGTTCAGATGTATCTCTTGCTGTATACCTACATTTGGCTCATTCGGATAACTGCTTGTGCAAAGCAAAGTATTACAGAGCAGGAGGAAAGCTATCCTGATATACACATTCCAGTCACATTAATGTGACCATCCTTTACGTTCGTTCAATACCAGCGGAAAATGTTTATGTCCAGAAGGTACGTACCAATATTAGAGGTGGAAGGAGGTATAGGAAGGGTGTCAAAATAAAGCAAAAAACATTACAATTGAAGGAGTCATGGCGAAACGTAGCGATTTATCCGACTTCCAAAAAGGCATGATCATGGGCTTCCGAGACAAGGGTTGCAGTATTTCCGAAACGGCTAGTTTTGTGAACTGTTCGCGTGTCGCCGTGGTGAAAGTGAACCGTGCATGGCAGAATGGCAATACCCAAAATCAGCTATGTGCCATGTGTTGGGCACCATGGGCCATAGATGACGGTTACGGAGATGCGTGCTAGCGAACAAACGTGCAACAGTAGACCAAATGACCTCCCAGATGAGCCATGAGGCTATTAAACGTGTATCCTGAACGACATTTCAGCGAACGTTACTCATATGGGGCTCCGCAGCAGACGGCTGGTACGTGCACCCATGCTAATGACTGTTCGCTGGCGACAAAGACTGACATTTGTACGCCAGTACCGCAACTGGACAGCAACAGAGTGGGGAAAGGTCGCTTTTTGCCATGAATCACGGTTTATGCTCAATAGGACAGATGGGCAATGGCGTGTACGGCTTTCAGCATCAGAAAACAATCGGCCTGCAACAGGTGCCGCAAGGATCCAGGCCGTAGGAGGCAGCTTTATGTTCTGGGGAATGCTCTCACGGCATTCCCTTGTGCACTCATCATCGTGGTGGCACCATGGATCAATGAAAGTACGCATCTGTCTTTTCGGACCATGCCCACCTACATGCAGATTGTGTTTCCTCAGCACGATGCAACTTCCAGCAGAACAATGCGACTGCCATACAGAGCAGGGAACATGCGTTTACGGTACTCCCTTGGCCCTCAAACTCTCCGGAATTAAACCCTATAGAGTATCTATGGGACCACCTCGATAGATCCGCCACTGCGCAACCTACAGCAGCTCGCCACAGAACTGGAGTTGGCATGGCTTCACATCCTTGTCAACACCTTCCAGAACCTTGCTGATTCTCTTCCTACCCGTCTCGCAGCTGTCTGCCCCGCAAAAGGTGGTAATTCTGGCTACTGACAAGTGGTCGCATTAATGTCACTGGACTGTGTGTACAAAGAATATCAAAAAACTGAGCATTCGATGAGTGGAAGGGACACCCAAAATTCCCGAGAAATCTTATCGTACAACGTAATTTCCTCCGGCACGTATGTCACGACCTAGTGATTTTCCTGTTTGTGGAGCACTCCTGCATGGTGTTCGAAAACCAGTTTCGATTTCACTTGGATATCTTCAATTGTGTCAAAACGTCGCTCATTCATTTTAGGGAAGAGATAGAAGTCTCAGAGGGCCAGGTCAGGAGAGAAGGGAGGGGTGAGGGGACCGTTGCCGTGTTATTTTTGCCAAGACGAGAGATACGGCGTGCCTGCAAAAATTGTTCACTGGTGGAAAAGAAGGCAATGTCACACTCTGATGCACCCGACAAAGAACACCACACAAAAGCTATTCATTCAAGAAAATTGAATGAGATCACTCTAGAAGCATCGGTTGAAACAATCGAGCAGGTGAGACAAGTCCTATAACGTGCACGTTCTATGGCAGAACTGAGAGACAGAATCTACACGCATTCGCTGGTGTCGACGACAGTGACAGTGTGTGGCAGGAACAAGATGGAATACACGGACTGTGAATGGACATACTGGAGAGATTGTGCATCTCAATTTAGACTGCATCTGTCACAGTTTTTTTGCACAGTCCATTAAAAAAATCCGAACTGATTCTGAATAAATATTCTGTGGGCACTACACTCACTCACCAAAAGTCATGGCATATCTGCCTAATAACGTGCTGCGCCTCAGCTGGCCCGGATAAAGGCGACAATCCGTCGTGAACGAGTCTACCAGTCCCCGGAACACAACCACAGGCACTGAAAGCCATGCCGCCTCCACAGCACTCCATAAAGAAGCTGCATTTACCAGTTGTGTTGATGACGACTTCACAGATCGTTCGATGCCGTCCCACAAATGTTCAATAGGATTGCACTCTGGGGAATGTGGAGGCCAAATCATTGTCGTGAATTAGGTAGCCTGTTCCTCCAGCCATTGCCGTGCCAGATAGGCCGAGTGTGGAGGCGCATTATCTTTCTGGAAGATGAAGTCGCCCACGGAGTAAAAACAGTTCATGAAGGGCTGCAGGTGGTCCCAAGCAGATCAAAGGTAGGAAATCGCACGTAGATAGCATGACAGATGCACAAATGGACCGATTGCATGCCACGAAAAACACCCAGACCAGTATGGAGCCTCCACCCACCCGACTGGTCCCCATTTGCCAAGCGCGGCCTATGGCTTCATGTGGCCTGACAAGACACAGACACGACCATCGGCCCGATGCAGCTGAAACCGTGACTTTTCGGACCAGGCAGCCCTTCACCCGTCCTCAGCGGTCCAATGTTGATGTTGGTTTGCCCTGGCTAGACGTAGCCGACGATGTACAGCTGTCAAGAGTGGCACCCATCGTGGCCTCCCAATCCCTGCAAGTGGTTCGCCAAATTGTCATCGCGGACACAGTTGTGGAACGTCCCTAGTTGTACCGCATGAATTCTGGCCCGCTGTCGCACTTCGGTGAGCATTTGCAAACCAGGTGACCAGGCGAACACTTCTGGCATTAATCAAGTGTGGGCGGCCCGACGGCTGTCCGACATGGGTTTTAACCCCTCGTTGGATGTACTCTCGATAGTCCCTTGCAATAGTTGGTGGAAAAATTGCAGGGTGTTAGCTACATCTGACATTGAGGCACCCATCCGTCTGGCACCAACAATCATCGCCCGTTCAAATGCGGATAGCTCTCAGTGTATGCTGCCGTTTCTGTAGCTGGTTTTGCATACAATGATTGTGTGATATCAAGAAGTCCTGTGCACCTCCATTCCGAGAACGGAAGCAGCGGGATATGTCTCATTAGGGACAGGGAATCTGATTGGAGGGATGTGCCTTGACTTTTGATAAGTGAGTGAATTTACCCAAAAGTAATTGGACAGTAATTGTTAGATGCGGTGTCGCGACATGGATTTTCTTCAAAAGACACTCAACCCTTCGTCTCATTATTCCAAGATGAGTTAGTACCATGGCCTGCACCTTGCCTTGACCTCAATCCTTCGGAATTTTTTTTTATCTGTGGGCCACGTACAAAACAATTTGATCATGCAGCCGTCCGTCCTCATGGTATCCTGCGAGAAACCATTCGGCACCCCGTCTTCAAATACAATGCTTTGCAATGAAATTACCCCACCCAAAAGGAGTTTTCTGAATGAGCTAAAAGTAAGTACACAGCCAGAGATACATCTGAACACACCGTTATTACGTTATGGAGCCAAGATGTGCACTCGTTTGTTTGTACAGTGTCTCTCAACGAAAAGAGGCATCAGTAGTTTGTGGCACCACCTCTAGCAGCGATGCATTGTTCCAGCCACAGGTGTAGGTGATCATGCAGTTGGCGAATGTCATCTTAGGGTACGTCTGTCCAGGCCTGTGAACCTGCTGTGTCAGGTCATGGAGATTGCGGGGTGATCATAAACGACGTACCACCATGTCCCACACGTGCTCCATTGGTGATAGGTCTGGGGACCTCGTGGGCCATGGCAGATAGTTGACTTCATGGAGACATGCCATGCTCATGTTTGCCGTGTGCGCTCTGGCGTTATCCTGCTTAAAGACTGCGCCGGTTATAGTGTGCATAAAGGGTAGTAATACCGACTGCAGAATCTCTGTGACGTACCGTGCTGCTGTCAGGGTGCCTTGGATGATCACCATCAGGTATCGGAGCAAATGGCACCCAGACCGTGATCTCAGGTGCTGGTCCACGATGGCGATACCAGATGCATTGTTCATTGGCACGTTCCAATGGTCTGCGCCACATCCGTCCGCGTCTGTCGTCGGTGTCCCAGCAAAAGCGGGATTCGTCGCTGAAGACCACCGGGCGCCGTTCCATTCGCCAGCCCAATTCAGGACACCATTGCTGTCGTATCTCGTGGTGCTCAGTTGTCAAAGAAAGATACAACAATGGACGCCTAGCAGACATTGTCGCGGCATGTAACCGCCGTGCTATTATCGCTATTGACACTGGAGCAGTACCGGGAATAGTGATGTTGTCGCGCAGTTGCCGCAGGGTGATGGTTCTGTCCGCTAGCGCTGTTCGCAGTATCCGTCTATCAGTGCGAGCTGACGTGCTTCTCCGGGTCCCAAAGCCTGGTGTTCCCGCACGCGTTCCTTCCTCTCGCCATTGCCTCTAACATCGGCCTACCGTCCGCGCGTCCCGCGACACATGGAGAGCAATCCGTCTGGTTGACCATCCAGCCTCGGAGAGGCCAATAATCCGACCTCATTCAAAGTTCGATAATTGCGTGAACGGTTGTCGTTGTCGCGGTATTGATACCGTTGTGCAGATTACAGTACAGTACGTTCACGAGGCAGTTGCTTCCTTCCTACTGAATGGAACGTCTCGCAAAGGTGTCAAGTGTCGAGCTTATACCGGCACCCGGACACCCTGTATCAACACAAATGGTCATGTCCCATAGTTGACTAGTCGGAGGTAGACGAACCCCTCCACTAAATATGGATAAGGGATATCTCCTTGTTGGTGGCAATTTCATTGCAAAGCAGTGAGTGCATATTACAAGAGATGAGACAATGATCCAAAAAGGATGTACACGCAGGACATTTTCAACAATTACTTACTGAGTTTTTGAGGTAAAGTATCAGTTTTTAAACTTTAATTAAAAAAAAAAAACCTCAACAAAAACAAAGAATTTTCAGGTGACGACGACCCTTCCCTCAAAAAAAGTTTGTAATATGTATTTGTTTGATACACCCTGAATAAAAAAATGGATTTTGCTTCAATAAATCAATTAAAGAAAAACACCAAAAAGTTTCAACCATTTAATGCTGTGTATCTAGGAACAAAGCAAATGGAAGCCTACTCAACCAACCATACAAATAAGGTCATGTTTGTAAAAACTGCAACACCATCAAGAATGACGCGATTAAGCTGCAATTTTCAGGTAATGTAAATTCTAGTGTGTTATGCAAATGATTAAAATTTCAGAGTCACCGCACGCGTGGCTCAGCAGCGCCCTCTGAACTGTTGCTGGAACAGTATAAAAGGAGGTGGGCTGTAGCGGGACGTTGAAATTAGTCTATGGTTATGTGCTAGTGGTAAACGTTAGATGAGACGTAACGATATCTTTACGACGAAAGAGGGTGACATTCAACAACTTATGCCCTTTGAACAGGAGAGAATCATCGGCCTTCGTGAAGGAGGCTTTTCCTATCGTGAAATAGCATCTCCTGTGCAGCGTAAAAGCAGCACCGTAATGCGAGTTTGGAAGCAGTAGACCGATGGGAATTGGACGACTCGGAATTTCGGACATCTGTCCGCACAGCGTTGACGGACCGTACAACTTACTCTAGACCGTTGGCAACAAATTGTCCACTACTACAGGTGCATCCCTGTCTGCTTCGTCGATTCGTCCACGTCTGCTGCACCGTTGGCTGCATGCAAGAACTCCTTTATACAGGATCCCCCAGACCCAGCACCATCGACGCCTGCGGGTGCAATGGGCTGACGAACATCGAGACTGACACGCAGATTGGCAAGTGTTTTTTCTGACGAATCCCTCTTTAATCTGTGGTACTATGATGGTCGCATTCGTGTTAGACGCTAGGCAGGTGAACACTACCTTTCGGAGTGCATAATCGAACATCATAGTGGACGAGCACCCGGAGTTATGGTCTGGGGTGTGATTGCGTATCGTAAACGATCTCAGCTGCTACGAACTGAGGGTAATGTTAACATTAATCGGTACATCAGTTAAGTGTTTAAGCCCGAACTCGTTCCTTTCCTTCAAGGCATTCCTGGAGCGATCTTTCAACACGGACAATACCCGCCCACATACTGTAAGGAATGTTCAAGACTTCTTTGCAGCAGAAGACATACAGCTTTTTCCTTGGCCTGCTTATTCATCGGATATGTAGCCTATCGAACATGTGTAGGATTTCGTTGGTCGGCGTCTCGCACGTGACCGTCGTCCTACAGGTTCTATCGAATACCTTTGGGCGCGCATATGAACAACATGGAATGCTCTTCCCGAGGCAGACATTCAAAATCTGTTTGATTCCATGCCACGTCGTATAGCAGCACTTAATGCAGTGCATACAACCAAATACTCATTTTGGACACTCAACATTGTTTTTTTCCTTTGAAACTATAATCATTCATTGGTACCAATCCAAGGCGTTTGTGTAATAAATTTCATTTAATTCTCATGATTCCTTCTTGGCGTAGCAATTTTTACAAACACGAGTTTATATGCTAAAAGCAAAATCACTTGAACACTGGAAAAATGTTACTACTGCAGCAGAGAGAGACAGATGGCTGCTCAACAAAATCCCCATTCTCCTCTCTCTCCCAATTAAGAAACAAACAACTCCCCCTTAAAAACTCCCATACAAAATAATCCATCAAAGCAACAAGCGCCAGCACGCTTTTGTCCAACAAACTTTTTACCCCTCCCTCCATCCTTCACCACAAAGTCCATGTCCTTGGCCCCTGGATCTCATTCCTCCTTCCACAAATCATGTCCAGTTTCCCCGATCTCTATGGAAGACGGAACACGCTTCCTGAATCTGAAAGGGACAAGAACTCAAGCAGACCCATCTTTCTTCATTCAGTCTATGCATTAATATACTAAAATCAGTCTGCTCCAAGTTCTAGACCAGCTTTCAAGCACAGGATCTGTCCAGCAGACATGATGAGGAACATCGCTCTAGTTCGTGCGTTGGGATCCAGCAAACCAGTTCATCGTCTACGAGGTCCGGAAACAGGTCAGTGCTGCAAATGGCTCGGTTTAAAAGATAAAGGAGTAAAGTCCAGCGCGATTGGAAAATTTGTGGAATGGCTGCTATACGAAGCCGACGAGAAAGACAGGCCCCGGCGTGGAAATGTCACCTGACCATACTAGTCCGATTAACAACGTAACCTTCATTGTTTCCATCTTGGATTTTAACAATCGATATTTTTTCGCTTGTTGGAAACAGTGAAGGTTGGATTGTTGGCCGGACTACTACGATCACATGACTTTTCCGCGCCGAGGCAACACCTACACATAATGACTCATAACGGAAACGTCATACCTTGTTACATCATCATTAGCGACCAACTCTAGGGCTTCTTATTGGTAGAAATAGGATTAAGAATGGTCGACTAACGATGATGTAACAACATCTCCGTTATCAGGCCTTATGCATTGTTTGTGTTGGCCGAGGCCTGTCTTTATCATGGGCTACCTGCTATTCAAGGCCTACGAGACAAGGCCTGGAAGCAAAAACCTCACCTGCCATCGGGTTGCTAGCAGCAATTTAACCTTCACTGTCTCCATCTTGGATGTTAACAATCAGAGTTTTTCCATTTTTCCTGCTATAACGAGGCTAACGAGAAAGACCAACACCACTTCTACTTAAAGCCTGAGCCGAAGCCAACGCCGACGCGATCTATACAAAGCCAGGGCAGTACGTCACTTGGCATTGTTGAAATCCCATCGGTTTTCGTCACGTATTTAAAATATGAATTTTGTATTTTAGATAAGTAAATAGAGTAGAATAAAATGCATTAATGCCAAACATAGGTCATTTACTTTTTTAATAAATCATTTTACTTTAAATTTTAAATATCCTTATTTTGTTCTTAAATTTATTTTTGCAAGACGTCACAAAATCCATCTGTTTACATGATGTCACAAAATCAGTGCCACGGCTTGATTGTATCGCGTCGCCTTCGCCTGAGCACGAAAACGTCATACATTGCTACACGTAACCCACGAGAACGACAGGCCCCGGCCAACACCACCTAGACAGAAGGCCTGTGCACAGAAATGCCATACATTGTTACATCATCATCAAATGGCCAAATTCAGGGCTTCTTATTGGTAGAAATACGATTAACAATGGCCGCTTCTGTGTGATGTAACAATGTATGACGTTTCTGTGCGCAGGCCTTCTGTCTAGGTGGTGTTGCCCCGGCGCGAAAAAGTCACCTGATCATAGTAGTCCGGCCAACAATCCAACTTTCATTGTTTCCAAGAAACGAAAAAAATATCGGTTGTTAAAATCCAAGATGGAAACAATAAAGGTTCCATTGTTACTCGGACTAATATGGTCAGGATACTTTTCCGCGCCGGGGCCTGTTATTCTCGTGGGCTACGTTGCTACATCAACGGTAGCGTATTGTTAATCATATTTCTACCAGTAATAAGCCCGTAGGAGATGTAACAATGTATGATTTTTTCGTGAGCAGACTTTCTCTCTACGCGGTATTGGAAAGACAGGTTCCT
>JAHWFO010026594.1:247542-263267 GCA_023313115.1 Rhysida immarginata | reverse complement strand
AAATGCGCATACGTCCTATTAAAAGTTTTATGTGGATCAGTGGTTTCCTGTTATCTTTATTGAAGTTCGTCCACAGTGTCCGGCTCCAGTTCTCTCTCACTACTTAGATGATACAACAATGTATGACGTTTCCGTGCACAGGCTTTCTCTTTAGGAGGTATTGGCCGGGGCCTGTCTTTCTCGTGGGCTACGTTGCTACATCACCAACGGTAGCGTATTGTTAATCATATTTCTACCAATAATAAGCCCGTAGGAGATGTAACAATGTATGATTTTTTCGTGAGCAAGCTTTCTCTCTACGCGGTATTGGAAAGACAGATTCCTGCACTGAAAAGTCACCTGACCAATTTAGTTCTAGCAACAATGTAAACTTCATTGTTCCCATCTTGGATTTTAACATTCAGTGTTTTTTCGTTTGTTGGAAACAATGAAGATTCGATCGTTGTTAGACCTATCTTGCTCAGGTGACTTTTCAGTGTTATTAGCCTCCGCTGCTAACGAGAAAGACAGGCCAGGGCACTCAAAATTCACCTGACCATAGGAGTCCGGTCAACATCCATCCATCATTGTTTCCAACAAACGAAACAACACTAATTGCTTAAATCCAAGATGGAGACAATGAAGGCTGACTCGTTGTCCGGACCCCGATGGTCAGGTGACTTTTGAGTGCCCTGGATTGTCTCTCTTTGGCCTCGTTGCTGTAGGAATGACGTCAAGAAAGCTAAAAAAGAATTCATGAACTAAGGAGACCCTGCAACAAATGGGTAACCAACTGCAGGTTCACCTATACAATGTGGTAAGTACCTTCTTTTTATTATTGAAAACTTTAACGAATTTAAAATCGCAAGAAAAAATTTCAAATTTGCATCTAATCGAAATTTTGATGAGTATTATAATTCATTAGAGAAAGATGTTAATTCTAAAACGAGCACGTTTTGGGAAGTGACAAAGAAATTCTTAGGGACGAGTGCTTGACGAAATAGCTGGGCAAACCACATTAAAATAGATGAAGTGGTGCGCCATTTCGAGTAATGATTCGTTTTTACCAAATCCAGAGAAGAGTACAAAATCCTTTTGAGAAATTAATTCTACCTCCAATCTCTAAGGCGGAAATTATCAAGTTAACAAAGCAGATCTCTGCGTCAATGGAATTCCAGATTACACTTTTAAGGGATGCTTACCAGCAATTACAAAAATTATTCAATCTATCACTTCAATCAGGGGTTTATCCCGCCGAATGGAAATCGGTCAATATAATTCCACTTTGACCTCGAGATCTTAGCTTACCTCGCAAAAATGTTAGAATCTTCTGTTGCTAGGTATTTAGCAGCATTTCTAGACCCATACTTACCGGAAGAACAACATGGCTTTAGAAAATACAGATTGACGATTACCAATTTGGCTTGCCTGATGCATTATTTAGTAAATCAAATGGAAAAGCATAACCAAGTCGATGTTATTTACCTGGACCTCAGTAAGGCTTTTCATAGTTGCAGCAAATATTAATTAGTTGGTTCGGCGAATAATTTAATTAATTAGTTCGCATCCCTATTGCTCGACAGAACTTTTACAATTATGAATAGGAACGGATACTACGTTAAAGGTACAATACGTAGTGGACTCCCTCAGGGTTCTCCTCTCGGCCCTGTCCTTTTCAACTTATTTATGGCGGAGATATTTTATCATAATTGAATTAGGCAAGTTAACTATTTTCTTTATGCGGATCATCTGAAACTTTATTGGGAAGATTGTCAGAAATTATCGCAAGCTATAGACGCTATTTCTTCTTGCTCGGCGATTCTTGGTAAATCTCTTAAAATCTTGCTATGTAACCTATTCTCGTAAAGTAACAAATTTTCAATTTAATTACAGAATAAACGACAACCAAATTCAACGTCAAGATATGATAAAAGATTTAGCAGTCACTTTTAACAAAAAATTAAATTTTCCTAATCATCTTGAAAATATATTAATGGAAATTAGTAGGAGAATAGGGATAATGAAACGACTCGCAAATAACAATACCAAAATTTCTTTATGCTTCCTGGATTTGCTGCTCCTATAATAACCAATTATTTGAATATTTGGAGACCAAACTACGGAATTTTAGTTCTTTTATAAATCGTTAGAACTTCTTCTTTTAACCTTCATCAAATCATAAACATATTTAACACTTTAATTAAAATTAATAATGGACAAATTTGGGTTCGCATCCCAAACTCCAAAACAAACCAGCAGACCTTGCTATTTACTGGACAACGGCGTACTAATTCATTTGGATCCTAACTGCTTTTAAACTAAAAGATATTTTAAATAACACTTTTTCTATGACAGATATTTTTAATGATAAGCCTATTCGTCTCTTTAGTTAAATACTTTTAATTGTCTTCTTTTTTATTTAATTTTTCCCGCTTTGGACCTCGGTCTGTTGGGATCAGATGCGTCTAAGGACCATCTCATATACAATATTATTATTGATATTATTAATGTCAGCACACAAAAAGGTGTAGAAATAAAATTATATGATAAAAATCAATAAGCAATAGCGAGTTTACCAGAAAGAATGCTCAATTGTTGGCGTCAGTGTAAAACCAAATTAGTTGTTTTCTAAAATGCTAACACGATATTGTACATGCGATAGCTTTACAGTCAAGACCAAGACAACGCAAATCGAACGGGAGATCATTCCAATATTTGATAGCATTTTAAGGGAAATGCTGGTCACGAAAATTTGATGTCACATGCGGTACCAGAATTTTCCCCATCCGTATTCTTACCATGTTTTTCTGTAATACACAGCCACGATCGTATAAACGCAGCAGGGGGGTTTTCACTACGCATCCAATCTGCCTATTCTGCGACCATGCCACTTTTCCGGATTGTTTCTATAATCGCTATTTTAGTCTATTCTATAGTCCAAAAGCTGTTCGGATCATCTTATTATAAGCAACTCTAATTCCTTGTAAACTCAGTTTTTGAGCTTCCCCAAAAGATACCACTGTAATGTAATATTGGCCTTATAACAGCATGGATTAGTCTAGCCATTTCATAATAAGAAAGAAATGGGCCAATGCGTTTTATCAAGCATGTTTTTCCATGCAAATTAACTAGACTCAAGTTACCAAAGTTCATCCTCGCATTAAACGTTATTTCCAAAACCTTAATGGTGTCTTGGGTTGGGCTTTTCCTAAAGGCAATAAACTGTTTTGTTTTCTCTCTGTTCAGAGACAGTCCTCTGCAGCTATACCAGGTTTCTAGATAACTTTTATCTTGTTCAATCTCTTGATCTTGGCTGTAATAAGAGTCATATAAAAATTTATTATCGTCGATATAGCTTACAATCTGCAAATTAAATCTGTGGTTATAAACAGATGCCGTTGCAACAGCACATAGATGTAGCGTCAACAGCACAAGAAGACTTTCAATGTAGCGCCGTTGTATCTAAACGAAGTTGCTTGTCGATAGATGTAGCGTCATCTTGACTCCCAACGTCCCAAAACAGCTCACTCTGCCATGAAGACTGCAAAAGAGATGCTCAGTTTCTTTTTCGACGAAGAAGGACCCAGACTCTTCGACTGGCTAGTACGGGTTGAAACAGTTAACGCTGAACAGTACTCAACAAGTTGCTGAAGCCGAAATGGATCGAAAACAAGCGCAGAGAGCAGCTCTGGAAATGGATAGCGCTGCTCCAAGTCAACGCTAAGCAACTTATGGCCAAGAAAACCCTCCCACCTGCTGGAAACATTTCGATGGGAAATCCTCAAACATCTCCCCAAGTGACTCCCATATTTGCGGTCCCTTAGAAAAATCAGTGACAGGTCATTGGTCCACCTGCGTCAAGGAAGTGCAAAACACTGTGGAAAGAGGATCCATATGCAACCCACAAGTTTCAACACTGAAGCCAGCATTCGAGTCTTACGCTCTGAGATCAGTGCATCGTTATCAAAGGCAATTATGTGTAGGCGTCATGTTACACGTTAACTGTCTGTCAAATATTCTCTACTTTAAATAATTCTTAGATATATCCGTAGTCTACTTTTCATTTGGGCACATCTCATAGTAACACCCAGTGCACTTCTTGACAATAGAGCTATTTTCGGCCTTGTATCCTATGGAATCCACTCATCCCGACTTATTAGACAAGTGCATCAACGCAGCAAGAAGTATGCACAGTCCGCAATTTCCTTCACATTGTTCTGGCACGATAACATTGTTTAACAACATCGGTCGAGAAGGTCCTATATACCGTGGCCTTTCAAAACTTTTTCAGACCTGACCCTACCAGATTTCTTTCATACAGTCAAAGCGCCACAGACCTGGGCAATATAAAGAACAAAACCAATGCACCCAAAACATGTTTCTCAAAGCAGAATGTTCAAGACGCTAGAAAACCACGTGGAAAGAAAACAATACCCACCAGATATGAACTTGGGCATCACGTTATACATGATCAAAGTACTTTATGTTTCTTATTTTAATGGATACTCAAACTAACATTTACAATAAAAAATTCACATCCATTTTCGTTTATTACATTGCTTGACAATTGCTAAAGAACAACAACATTTTTGTCAATAAAGACTGTCCCAAGAAATAAATATTACCAAAATTTGAGTAGACATATTACGGTGACTTTATGAACACAAAATGGCATGGAATTTGAACTAAGGAAACGAACATAATAGCAAAAGCAGAGGAGGTATTATCAAGTATCAATGAGTTACTGTAGAAAAATGTTGCTTGTTTATCACCGGTTTTGAAACGTAAGACCCTTGGTAGTGAGTATTGCCTCTTCGAACCGCAATGCACGTTGTGCATTTGTTTGGCATGCTTCCCACTAGACTGTTGAGAAGAGCAGTCAGAATCTTATCTCATTCTTCTTGTCAGTTCCTGCAGCATTCTGTAAGGGGATGTCAGTTCTTGTCAGTTCCTTTGTGCCACACGTCTACCAAGAGTGTCCCAGGCATGTTTTATGGGATTCAGGTTCGGGAAGTATGCGGGCCACTGCAAACGCTCGATATCCTCACTCTCAAGAACAACCATACCGTGTTCACCATGTGTGGACGGACATTATAGTCCATGAACACAAAGTCTGAACCAAATGCTCCACGGAAAACACGAACGTGATCCAGAAGAATCTCCCTGCAATACCTTGCTGCTGTAACAGACTCTCCTGCAAACATGTGAAGGGGTGTTCTGGCATCATACTTGATTCCCCCTCCCCCCCACGCACAATGACTCCTTGACCAAAACCTTGCACTTTCCGAACGTGATGTAAGTGATAACGTGTTCTCTTTTCACGCCAGATCACTTGATGCACAGAATCACTTTTCAAACATCACCATGGACCACTCCTGACTGCCCCAAGCAGGACGCTCGTTACACCACTCTATCTCCTCCATCGATGGTGCAGAGATAGTGGAATGCATTTGACTTGCTTCCGTGCATACACCAACCCAATATCATTCGACCGACGCGAAATGGTTCTGGCAAAAACACGTGTACCTGTAGCAGCGGCAAGATCTTCGGCTATCTGTGCGGGTGTCTGATTTCTTCCTCTTTTTTGCTGAAAGGGCTATGCTACGGTCCTCCCGAGCGGTTATGGTTTTTCGACGACCACTCCCACCAGCGGATCCTCTGGTGGCAGCAGCAGTTTTCAAACCAGAAACAAAACACCTGCACGTGTATTCCCCCTAACACTCAACGGCTACTGATTTTTACCGAACCGCAGCTCATTGGACGTGACTTTTAATCAAATTATGCAAATCGAATATCAACCAATGCTTTGATGCGTCCAGCAATTTTTTTTAGCGCCTCTAAATAACGGAATGTACATGTTCCCTAGCAATTGTCAAGCAGTGTATATTCACATTGCTTGGGGTGTATTCAGAAAATAAGTTCCGTTTTTGTAATAAAAACCAAACTAGTAGATATTTTCAAAATTTATTCTTTCTTACCAGGTTCTAAAACTTCTGCTATTTTTTCAAGTTTATTTAACACTTGTCATAGCGCTCAATGAGCTTCTGCATGTGCACTTCATAGAAGCCTGCTGTCGGTGAGGAAAGCCACGCAGTTTTCACTTCCTCATCGTCGCACTGAAATGCAGGCAGCCATGATCTCTTTTAGATACCGGAACAGGGGATAGTCACTGGATGCAAGGTCTGGATTGTAAGGGAGGTGGTCAAGTTCTTCCAACTAAACAGAGCTTTGCTTGAGAACAGTTTGACCAACTACTTTACACAGTCTAGACCTTGTATCCAGTGCCTACCACCTGTTCCGAGATTTAAAGGAGTTGATTGGCAGCTTGCATTTCAGGTAACATACATCGTCGTTACACACAAGCTGCAATAATTCTACAATTGCGACAGCATGTTAAGGAGGCTTGGAACAATCTACCCCAAGACGAGCCAGTATCTTTATGATGTAAGAGTCAAGACCTGCATTGAAGCTCGCGGCGGTTCTACGACCTACCTGCTAATGTGCCTATTAGGGCACGGGAGCCACCGTGTATAACGTTCTTCGGGACGTCTTGTCTTGCAATTTGAATCACTTCTTGTATGCTACGTGTGAGCAAAATTTCAAATAAATCGACCCATTCCTTCGAGGTATTGCATTTTTCTTTGCCAGCATTGTATGACAAGTGCTTAAAAAACATGGAATGTATGTGGGAAAATAGTTAAAGGTAAAACACAAAACACTTGTTTCCTATTTTAATGGAAAAGTTGAGTGTTGAATTAGAACAGCCAACTAACAATCAATCGCTCCCTCTATTTTTCATAATAATCTTAACCACACTCTCCTTCATAGTGATTCCAATATTTTCAATCACATGTGAATTCAAGTCAACGATGATGGCGCTTTCCAAACAATCTACTGGCCACCTACATAGACTTTTTCTACAATAATCCCTTGCCCACATGTTCTCAATTGGATTCAAGTGACTTTTTTCCTGGTCACAAGTAAACTATTAGCATCCAATTAATCAAGCAGCTTCCCTCTCTCACTTTCCAGCACCAAAGTAACAATGACACATTGCACATTAGCTTAAAGATTTAGTAGAACGCATCATACACTACCGAGAAATTTGAAAAGAAATATCAAGTAATAATAAATCATTTGGACTCATTTACTTTAATCTTCTACATTTGTTATTTACCTAAGAAAAAGAGTTGCTAGGTCATCTTATAATTCTACTTCACAAAATAACAAACATTTTAATTATTACTGAATAAATGGAGCCAGATACTGTAGACAGACGTCGGAAGAAAGGGGAAGAAACCACTAATCCACAGAAAATGTTTAATCGGATGATGGATGCACATTAAATTATTAAATTATGAAAAAAAATCTTTAAACCTCAAACTTGTAAAACATAACCCTAAACCGTGAAGGGAGTTCAAAAAATAAATTAAAGTGTGCAATGTCACAATAATAAGTCGGCTGATATTTTTGAAACACACTCGATTTACATTGAGAACAAATTATTCGAGCACTTCATTACAAAAACAGAACAACAGGATGAACCGACACCATCCACTTTAAATACTTTTTACATTCTCGAAAACAGATGTGATTGGTTAAACCTTCTGGCTACCAACAAAAGACAATAGGCGAGGTCAACTTGGAAACCCGCATGCACATCACTTTAAGGTATAAGAAAATTATAATGAACAAAAAGCATTTACTTTACTTACTGAACTGTTTTGCAACGCAAGTAGCCTAAACATAGGTAAACCTTCGAAAGTGGGATGATCGTAAAGGAAATACGAGCCAGATTGTTTGTTTCTGAACATCCCCTGCTTTTCACTTTCAACAGAATCTCGGTTGTTTAGAGAATGCCAGTTCTGCAACAAAATTTCAAACAATAAGCGCCATTGCAACAGGAAAAGTCTTATGAAAGAGTTAATAAGTGACTGCCATCTATTACCTCGACAAGAGAAGGGCAACGCATCTCTTCAAAAGACAAGTGTACAATAAAGTCCTTTCTATGAGCATAACAAGACAAGCCATGTCGCTGATTGGTTATAACAGCCGGATACCATCTAGGGTGTCTTTGCGATAACAAAATAAAGAGGACAGCTCGACTTTTACGGACCAATGAGTATCAAAAATGAACACCTGGTGAGCTATTCGGTCACATTGACACAGAATGACCCCTTTCTTAGAGACAACACACGAATATCGAATAGGGACCCTTTATTTCTGACTGCAGCTGTAATACTTTTAGGCACACGGATTCAATAGTGTAAAGTAAAAATTGAAATATAATATCGCTTGAAATTTTGTTACAGAAAACTGCCATTCTCTCAACGCCACAGATTCTAATTGACGAGTCTGATTTTCTCGAACACAATATCATAAAAATAGAAACGAACTGTACCTTTTGTCATAAAAATCAAAACTGAATAGCGAAGCAGGTCATGGTCATGGTAAACTACATTCTGTATTTCAACCTTCCATGTCATTCAAATGTAGAAAATAAAAAGCAGACAGACGGACGTGGTAATAGCAAACAAGTGGCACCAAAGGTGATGTAGAATAAAGGTGGGGGTCATTTGGCCGAAACTGATAATAATGCCCTATTGTGCATGTGTCTTTTGATGTCACTAGATGAACTCCTCGAAAGCGAAATATGGCGGCATTGATAAGAGCCTTGCGATAGCGACACTTATCAACATTCGTTCACTCTTTCGCAATTCTCTTTCTATATTCTATTTTATAATTAAATAAAAGCAAAATGTGATAATAATTAAAAGGCGTTAAAAATTATTAGAAAACGTAGTTACCTTCTAAAAAGAACACAGCGACAAGGACTATAACGTGTTTCTTATGAAATTTCCTCGAAATCGACTTGGCTTGACCGTTACCTCTTAACAGACTCGCATCATAATTTCGATTTATTTTTGAATAACTTTATTTATGTAGGGATTTGGAAATATTTTTTTAGGTGAAACTTTTTCTTTTCGAGCTTAACGCCAGAAGTCATCCAATGACATCAAACTACTCAAGCGCGTTAAGTACTCCTGACAAGATGAGCATACCTTTATTCTAGATTACCTTGAGTGGCCCCATGCTTCCGCAGCTTAACACAATACTCTTTAAGGGGCAGTCACATGATTGAGCTCTGATCGCCTCAAAAGCAGTATTCCGCAAAACTGTTCTCATTCCATTCATTATCCCACTGTGAGACAAATACTGTAAATCCTCATTCTTGAAGAACCTTGTAGGATACCGATGGAACCAAATCTTTACCACCCAGTCACGCACCACGTCTTCCATGCGAACTCATGTCCAAGAATATCTCTCTTCAGCAACGGGGAAATGGCAATGGCGAGAGATCTGGGCTATAGGGAGAAGGACGTTACAAAGCTTACCAACCAAATCCCTCATGAGTCTTCCTCAACATGATGGCATGACCTGTTTTCATTTGACTGCCACTCATATAAACAATCAGCATATAACCAACAACAACAATAAATGCCGTGTAAAAAGTAAATTGTATGGGGTTGGAGTTACTTGTAAAAATCGGCGAGTGTTAAACGATGATTACACGTAATCTAACGAAATTTGCCATTTCCTGCTGCAATTGTGTCTCCACTTCGAGCATTCCTACAAGGTCTGGCATTTTCTCTGAGGCACTTATACGAGGTCTGTGCGGAGAGTATCTGGATTGAGGTTACAAAAATGTACGGATCGAATTCACCTAAATATTAGTGATCTTTAAAATAAGCACCGTCTGCAGGAATGCATTTAGCCCAGCGTTGCTGCCATTGGTCGAAACAAGTACGGAATGTCTACTTTGGGATGGCCAAGAGCTCCGCCGTCACATTTTGCGTTGGCACGTCCACATCCTCAAATCTCCGTCTTTTGAGCGCTATCTTCATCTTCGGAAATGCGAAGAAATTGCACGGAGATAGGTGAGGTGAGTAGGGAGGCTGCCTGACTTGAGCGATGTGGTGTTTTGATGCTTAATTTTTCTGTCATTTTCACCTCGCCACGAGAATAGAAAAACGTTTCTGCTCTTGTGTGTTACAACACTTCCACGCGGCACTCTTAACAGATGAAAATTTCATTACGTCATCAGCAGAAATGTCGTCACACGATCCGGATAGGAAAAAGGTGCAGCGAGTTCTACTTGTTTTTTTGTAGCCTCAATCCGGATACTTTTTTTGGACAAGCCTCATGCTTTAGAACTAAAGAAATGAATCGGTGCACGCAATTAAAATTGTTTTAACATTTTCTATTTATTTACTCAATCCTTCAAGTCCATTCGTAGACACCTTCCGGAGGTCGAAAGCAAATCGTTTGCAGCGCAGTGACGACAGTGAGGAACACCAGCAAGTCGACGATCGTTTTTCGAGGGCAAATCCTTCCTTCTTAAGAATAGGAGACGAACATTCAATGTATTGGGTCGTCTATGTAGAAAAATAAAAACACACACATTCAGGTTTCGTTAATACGTACGCAAAAACATATTGGAAGCACGGCAGATGCGAATTATGAGTGCGGACACAAGCAGTGACTCGTTATTGTTAGCATAATAGTGAAAGCAAACACTCTAAACACAAACTACCCCAAACTCAAAGCAGCATGCGTAGATCAGCCTAAGAAACAAGCACATTAAGACTAATTTCAGCAGAAGGTCCATTCATCTGGAACCTAAAACTCTTGAAAGTTTTTTATTCGGAAAAGGAACCTTCTACTGTAGCATATAGAGACTTACCTAGTTTCAAGGCCCACAAATAAAAACACTTACTAAACAGGTGACCTTACCTTAAAAATGGAACCATCGTGCACTGGGCGTCGATAATCCTGTCGAATTTGGAGTAGTCAGGATCATGAACGACGGTAATAGTGATGGACTCCCCACAAGTTGCTAACGACAAGGGTGTTGGCAGCGATTTGTAGTCCAGGATGGTGTCTTTCTTAGTTGTTCCTACAAGGAGAAGGAGTAGATAACGTGAGCTGCTGGTAGGTATTCTCCTTATGCTTTATCATCTAATCTAGATATTATCCATTTTATCCCCACTGTAACTCCCAGTTTTTTTAGTCAATGAAGTTTCTGGAAAAGTACGTAGAAAGTGGAAAAGGATTATAATTTCTTCAGTTACTCATTATTTCACATCGAATGACATACCACACTCCTTTGCGTTACTATTTGAATAGCTTAATATTTCTAAGTCACGCTACCCCATAATTCTGACTATACTACCACAAATCCAGTCCAAACATCATCATAGACGTGCAGACTTTTGAAACAGCGTGGCAAAATTTGATGCGTCACTGTAGTTTATGGATCACCAGTGGTCGCCACGTTCAACACTTGCTGATATGTAAACTGTTGCTCTGAGGTGTAATTGTGTTTTTACAGAGAAATCAATAAAATTGTAGTTTGGTCGCAAAACAATAAGAGCTTGCAAGTTCAACACACAGTATATTCAAGCAAATCCAAAATGATAATCACGGCAAATGTATACTGGGCTTTTGGTTTATTTCATGGAGCCTTCTACAACTATGGTACCACGAACAGATTCCGAGAAACTAAAGAGTTGAGGAAAGTTTCCGTGCAAAACTGGAATAAAATGGGACTATGTAGTAAAGTAATGTAAGCATGGATGAATTTGAAGCCCTCCCTCACTAATAAATTTTTCATTTATTCGCAATTTATAACTTTTGAATTATATATTTTTCCCTTTCTAAATTTTCCTGTGTCACTTTGCATCAACACTGATCTGAATTTGCTTTTTTCCAACACAACAACAACGAGAATAAAAAAATAATAAACTTTCTCAAACTGCCTTTCTTTTTGATATCTCCCATCCATTGGATCAGATTCTTATTAGGAGTGATAGGTACTTATGTTTTAACAACGTGCGGCCATCCGTCTGTCTGTTGCTGCTCTAACGTTCGAACGCTTCCGAATTTTCGACTTCCGTTTTTGCCATTCGACAACTTAGGCAAAACGACAGACTGTGTTCGTTGGTGAAAAAAAATCAGTGAACTACTTTCGGTTCAAAAGGTCATAAATAATAGTCAGAGGGGACTACGTTTTTTACTGTACAATTCCATGTAGAAATGGCCTATGTACTGGTCAATTGCTTTTCTCTGTTTGCCATTCGGTAGCTATGGCAGAGAAAAAGTTTGTAAAGTAAGTGAAGACACGTGATGGTCTTCCATACTGGTCAAAATAAGTAAATATTGGTTCAATGGTAAATGTTTTAGTGGTGCCTTGATGGTCTATTGAACCTTTCAATGCTAGGATATATCAAACAACTTGGAAAGACGTGTCATGATTGAATATTACATAATATCTTTGATTCAAAGTTACGTGGTTTTGTGATACCATTATGGTCTACTGGATACTTTCAATGCTAAGATATGGCATGTAATATATCCAACAACTTGGAATGAGGTGTCATGAATGAATATAACGTAAAATTAATGATAGTCGAGATTGGTTCAAAAGTACGTGTTCTAGTGGAACCATTATGATCTACTGGAACTTATAATGCATGTAATTCCTTATGCCTTACATAATCAATAGTTAATTTCTATATAGGGATCTTGTTATCAATATATAGTAGCTAATTGCTCGCTTCTACATTAGATGCTTACGTTGAAACGATTTAGAAATAGAATTATGATGAAATAATTGACCCTTGCGCAGAACACTTTTCAACAATTGACGCTCATTTCATTAAATAAAAAGTGCTTACAGATTAAAGGACTCTTTCCTATATGTTCGAATACATAGAGAATTACTACTCTCTCCTATTAACTTTTCAGGTAATTTTATTCATTTTGAACTACACATCACTGTTAGAAATACGCCTTGCATAGCAAGCAGTGGCTTTCTTAGCAACCTCATCTAACCCTAACAACGAAATGTTTTTTATAGAAAACAAATGATTTCTTTTTTATCTTCGAAAACCTTAAAATCCAATCGGTCCTGGGCATTTCGGTTGCCTGACTTGTTAAAATTGAACAGGAAAAATTAGAGAAAAACTACGACTTCTCGGAGGAAATAAAACAGACGTGAAAAGTTGAAAGGGTCTCTCATCACTTTTTAAATTTACTAAAAAAACATGAAATTTCTAAAAGAATTCTTTTCAAAACAGAGTAACGAGCACCAATCTTGGAAGAACACGTAAAATTTTAAATCAGCGCAGCAGGAATTTGTTTTCGAATAATGGGGAATATTTCTGTTCAATTCTCGTGTGCTAATCCACGAGTTTTAATTTGAATAAAATGACAAAAAATTATTACCTCCAGGAAGATATATAAATGTAGCTGAAGCCCCGACTTCAAGAAAATAGGCCCCCTATTTTTAAGCAAAAACCTTCATTTCAGATCTCCCTCTTATATATTATTCATATGACATTATGTAGATTATATACAGGGTGTCCATAAATTATATTTACTGCTTTAAACTTTAATAACTAAACCACTACACAAGATAACAGAAAACAATTTTCAGCATATGACAAGTAAACTCAAAGTCTTTTCCCTAATTAATAAACCTCAATATGTGCACCCCTCGTGGCACGGATAACTTTGAGTATTATTACAATTCATGTCATGTACGCTGACAGTGGCAGTTTCAAAAGCACTGAGAATGCGTGTCTTCAAGTCCAGTAGGTCTCTAACCTTGGTTCGGTACACGTAGTCCTAAAAAAAGCCCACAGGAAGAAGTCCAGTGGTTGACATCAGGTGATCGAGGTCGCCAGCAAATCGAACCATCTCGGCAGACCATATCTAGAAACTCTACATCCAGAAATTGAGGGACATAACTGGACACAATTCCGCCTTAGAATTAAACCTGTCGCCTACGATCATAGTGTTTGCATCATCACTTTAGATCTATATGCAATCATGTAACATCACATATTATTTAAGAAACTTACCATGTTCTGAAGAGCAACAATAGCAATCTGCTTACAGACTATCCAAACGTTTAACAGTGAACAAGTATATGTTTAAACTTGAACTACTCGATTACAGTAAATAGACCTCAAAACAATCTCCACTGTAAACTATCAAAATCGATGAGGATGTGACACCAAAAAGACACCCAACAGAAAAACTAATTTCAGGACGTTTTCACAAAAAAAAATAAAAACGAGGTGCACGTCTTTACCTTATCTTCAATAGGATCCCGGTCGGCGTTACAGGCAGGTCACAATCCACGTGGAGGTCATAGCTTGTAATGATTCCATGATCCAGCGGTTTCCAATCATCTTCTCTAAACGCTAGCCAAGTGAACCATAATTTTCAGTTGTGTGCGACATGAGCAGCCATGTACATTCCAATTGGAAATCAGGATCTGCTAAAGAGAAAAGGAAACAAATGCTAATGAGTAATTTGGAAGGAAGAGAAAAGTAACATGAATATCTGTTACACGCCTGATTAATTCGCTTGCTATCAGTATCACAATTATCAACACACGCAGTATGAATAGAGTAATTTCTGTTTAATAGTAAGCTCTAGAGACACGATCTATTCAACTGAATTAGTCAATCGTAAACACAACCTTATCCTGACACAGCCCAACACTTTAAAACGCATGCTGCCTTGTCACATCCGATTTAGTTTGGTAATAGGGATAGCTCTACGCAGCAAGATCTCTAATTGAAACCTAAAACAAACACTATTAATCTTTACTTTCATTAAAATTAATATTCTCGAAATTACGACAACAACAACAATCTTCCCTTTCCTTAGTTCGGAAATTTATTCCAAAAATGCCCGCCCAATTGAGCTTTCTCGCACTACAACAACGCTGAGCAGACAAGAACAATGAAACTTAACACGTGAATTGAGACAGAAACTGTGTGGTTTTTTTTTTTAAGTTTCCCTATTTACCTCGTTAATTGACTGATCTTGGTTTCTTATTTTACTGGGACGCCTAAACAACTCCTCTACTACGTTTCCCTACTCTCAAGTCAATTCGTGTAAGCAACAGAGCTCTCGATTTCCTTTCCGAACAGCAAAAGTGGCGATTGCTCTGCTTTCGTATTCTCCGCCAAACAATGGCGGCACATCCGGATTTCGTTCCATTTGCAGTTCATTCCCGCTTTGATTTTCGATCGATTCTAAATCGGCTCAGTTTTTCTTAAAATTTATTTTAAAATCAACTGACAATTGTTTTTGGAAATTTATAGTTATTTTGTTTTAAGCCATTCATCATTTAGTAAAAAATTTCGTAAGTTCTCTAGAAAATTGAACAATTGTGAATTAGAACTGTTCTCACAAAAATGAGGCGATCTACCGCGTAGAATATAGCCAATCAATGAGCTTGATACAAAAGAAAGAGAATTCTTAGCTGCAACTACCCAAAGACATCATGCCAACAATTAAGTGAATCTTATCTCCTGGGAATAATAACAATTTCTTCTTAATTCCGATTACTAAAGAGTAAAAATTGAATAAAATAAATAATTTAACCGGAGACATCCCCCTCGTCAAAAGCAAGCTGGACGAGTCCATTTGCCACGCAATCGAGAAGGGGAGGATCGAATATTTTGTCAATACGTCATTGGTAGACAAAATTCTCGAGACTAATTTTAAACAACTGTCTCTCTAAAATGGATTTACTCACCTCTGATTTATTCAACAAAATTCAAGCCACCGAATCAGGGATCAAAGAAATTGACACCCGACTTAACAACATCGATATGATCCTGTTAACTTAATCTTAAATCTTCAGTTCCCGCTCTTAATATTCC
>JAHWFO010026594.1:224024-235185 GCA_023313115.1 Rhysida immarginata | reverse complement strand
TTGCAACTTCTAACTTCGTAAAATCCGAATTTTGTCCTAAAATTACTTCGTAAAACTTAAAGTTTATTATATGGAAATTAACAGGAGGGGGTCGGGATTTCAGAATTACTAAGTAAAATCCGGAATTTCGTAAAATGCGAGTTTGTAAAAACGGGGTTCTACTGTATTATTTCTTAAAATGTATATACATGTAGCTCTAAAGCAAAGTCACGAATAGATGAATAGAGACGTTAAATGAATGACATTGAATGAATTTAACTCTTTTTAGTTTGTTTACTTAAAGAATCACGCTATGGACGCTTACAAACAATTATTGATAATTATTTCTGTAATTCACGGTGCTGACATGGTCTTTACCGCACTGAGATTCGATCTCTCTGATAACATCGCCTGTTATTCACAGTTTTGGCTGTTTATATATTAGTGGAATATTGTTTGAGTCGAACTATAGATAGATAGATAATTCAGTTTTATTTCCTATTTTGTATATACAAAAAATGGAAAATACATATGCTTTCATATACATTCACTACATATGCCTCTTTACTTACAATATGTTTCAATTGAACCGTTACATTTGTCATACATTGATTATACATATACACCACAGAAATTACTTTGGTTCGTGCTATTTTATTCTTCTGCTTCTCTTCCCTCACCATTTCTTATCTGCTGTGTTTCTTTTAAAAATTTAACTATTTGCCAATTGACCCGGTTTCCCCCCCCCCCTAATAATATCTTTTCCCAGTTTTCCACTTTACTTAGATTATGTGCTCTTCTTGCTACTTCCAGTTCTTCGCACATAAAGAGAACGTGTTCCACCGTCTCTTCTGCTTTTCCGCACACTCTGCATTTCTTTTCATCCTCTGAAAACCCTTTTTCCCAGCCCTCCATTCATTTCCCGCTCTTGCCCTTGCCCATAATGCCCTATCCTTGTCCTTCATTCTCATACCCATATATCTTTCTCTTTGCAAGTGTTCTTTAATTTCCCTATAATAGCTGCAATAGCTTGACTTCTTGATTTTTGTGTTCCTTTCGCTTATTTCCCTCTGTACTAACTGCAGCATAACCTTCTCATTTGCCTCTCTTCTGTTTGCATGATCGCTGCACCATTCTTTCACAATCTCGTCAGATGTCTCTTCAGCCATTATCTGCAACCACTGTATATTTCTCCCTTCTTTAAATATTTTTCTCACTGCTTCCCAGCAGCCTTTGGGGATTCTGCCATCCTGCATCTTCTCTACTTTCTCTATGTAGTCTAAAGTTCTTTTACATGCTCCGATCTTTAGGCTCATTCTCCCCATTTCCCCTAGCTTTATATATGACGGTGTATTATTTTGCCAGCCTATAATTTATCTTAAATACTGATTTTGTATCGTTTCAATGGTTTTGTCGCATTCCCACCCCCACACCTCCGTCCCATAGTAAATAACACTCTTCACCAACGAATCAAAAAGTCTCATTTTAACCCCCACATCCGTAATATTTGCTCTTTTTCCTATTCCCCAAGTCATTCTCATAGCTATAGTCGCTTTTTCTTTTACTGCCTTTTTCTGTTTCGTCCAGGAGTTTCTTGCCGTGAACCACACCCCGAGATATTTATATTCATTAACTATCTTAATTTCTTTCCCTCCCCACCACCAACTTTCCCTCCTGCCCCTTTTCCCACCTCTCCGAAAAATGATAATGTGTGACTTCTCCATGTTTATGGTGAGTCTCCTCTCTGTGAAGAACCTTATCGTCCTGTTTATCATGCATTGGAGATCACCGGGGTCCGTCGCTACCATGACTATATCGTCTGCATACATTAACGTGTATATTTTCGTTTTACCCATTTTCCCCCCACCTACCCCACTCCTACTTAGATGCTCCTCCAACTCGCTTATGAGTAATGCAAACAGAGTAGGGCTCATTACACAGCCCTGCTTTACTCCTTTTCTGGTCCAAAATCTGTCTGATATTTCATTCCCCCCCCCCCTCACTCTGCATGCAGTTTCCCTGTAAATATTGCGTATCATTTGCAGAAAGTTCCCTTTTATCCCTATCCTTTCCAGTCTTTCCCAGAGTACTTCCCTATCTATACTGTCAAAAGCTGCTTTCAAGTCAATGAAAAACGCGTATAATTTGCCGCCATTTGAGTTTGTCATCTGGTCTATCATGCATTGTAGGCTAAAGATATTATCTGTGGTGCCGTGCTCTGCACGGAAGCCCGCTTGTGCCTCTGGCATTATCTGGTTCTCCTCAATCCATTTTGTCAGCCGGGTGTTTAATATCCTCATAAAAACTTTATATGTGATGGATGTTAAACTAACCCCTCTATAATTTGTTGCCATATTCCTTTTGCCCTTCTTGAATAATGGACAAATTAATATTTCATGCCACTGTTTCGGCACTCTTCCCGTGTCAAACACCTGTTTATACAGCCGTGTCAGTACCTTTACTACCTCTCCGCCTGCATTTTTTATGTATTCCGCTGGTATTCCATCTAGCCCCATTACTTTATTTGCTTTCAGTTTTTGTATTGCCTTCCAAGTTTCCTCTCCAGTGATTTCTCCATTTAGCTCGCTCTGGTGATCGTCTTCTTCGCGCTTCTTAGCTAACTCTATCATGTTACTAGTCCCTTCGTCATTCTTTCCTTCCAATAGTTTCATAAAATGTTCTCTCCATTCTTCTATCTTAATTCCCACCCTTTTCTTTTTCCTGTGTTTGTTTATCAGCCCCCAGAAATCCCGACTGTTTCTGACTGTTCTGATCTTATCGTTCCACCTCTTCACTTCATCCCTCTTCTTCTGTTTGCATATCCTTTGAAATTCCCTCCTTTCCTTGATATATTCTTCCCATAGCACCTTCCTGCCATCCTTTCTCATTTTTTTCCAATTTTTTCTTCACTCCCTTCTTTTTCTCCCTGCACTCTTCATCGAACCACGTGTCTCCCTTCCACGTGCCTCTCTTAGAGCCTCTTACCATCCCCATTTCCTCCCCAATATTCTTCATGCTTTTCTCAAACTGTTCCACTTCTTCTGTGGTTCCGTTCTCATGCCTCATCCTCCCGAAAATTTCCGTACACCTCTTGGTGAATTCTTTCCCTTTCTTTTCCTCCCATACATGCTTCTTTCCGTCCTCCTCATATTTTTCTCCTGCTATTACTGCCCTGAGTTCCAAGATAATCGGTTGATGGTCAGAAATGATTTCCTTGCCTACTTTAAAATCCTGGATGTTGTCCATACATTCTACACTGACCACTGCGTAGTCAATCACTGACCTTCCATTCCCTCCTATGAAGGTCCACTCCCCTTCCTCATCTCCTTTTGTTCTGCCGTTTATTATTACCCATCCCATCTCTTCACATATTTGTAACATATTTACACCCTCTTTATTCACAATGACATCTCTTGATTCCCGCTTCTTTCCCATCATATTAGTTATAACTCCCCAAGTCCGCCTATCAAATTTTTGTTCTTTCCCAACTCGCGCGTTCCAGTCTCCCATTATGATTACATGTTCGTCCCGATCCAGTTTGAGTCGAACTATTTTGCCAATCAAAATCGGCAATTTTAAAAGTTAAGTAAATTGCGACCCACATACATTTGAATAAAAAAAAATGGCATTTAACAAGCACTTTTATTACATGGCGAAATAAAAATCTCGAAATTTCTTCCAAAATAAATGCAAATATAAATAAGCTTGACGACACCCCTCCCCAGAAAATGTTTTGTCACTGCACCAATTATTTTTTGAGGAAGTCTTAGGATTGCTCAGGTCGGCTAGTGAAGAAATAAAGCAGCCAATTCTTTCAGACATGTTAAAGCATACCAGCGCTATTAAGAATTTACTGAAAGTCTGTGAAACAGGGGGCGAAAAATATTTTAACATAACCAATCATGTTAATGAGCTATCAAATAAAAATATAACTAAACAGAAAGGATTTTTTCAGTAAAGCAGAAAAGAAAAAAAACAAACCAAGACTGCAAAAGCCTAGAATGGCTGAGGTGAATGAGAAGATTCTGCTTGGCAATGCACTTATTAGTTTTAGCAAAAAGCTACTTATAAGAATGCACGCTTGGTCTATACAATTATCTGGCCGTCCGCCGTTTGCATGGCAACTTCAAAACGGATTAACTTTTATAAATTCTGTTTTCAGAAATATGACCATCAGTCTTAGCTCGGCCACATCAACTTGGCAGAATTTTTCGTGGACCCCTTCAAGTCGAATTCAAATAAGTATTAATAAAAATTAAGAGTTTATAATTTGAATTCCTCTTTATTTCTCTAAAAACAAAAGGACCCCAACTAGACAGAACACTTGTAAGATCTTTGAGCAAATTAAAAATATAACAGCAGAGCTTGATCAAAATTATACAAATTTGACTGTTTATTAATACAGTTAAAAATTTATATTTACTTACTTACTTACTTTTCAAACCCACTTATCCGTTAGGGTCGCAGGGGCAGCAGCCCTGTGGAGGATCTCCAGCGATCGCGATCTTCCGCCATCGGGCGCATGTCCTCCCTGGTAATATCCAAGCGACTCGAACCCAGATTCTCCATGTAGTCTAGCCACCTGGTTCTAGGCCGACCCCTTGGTCTCTTACCCACCGGCTTGGAAAATAACAACTGCCTAGGAAGACTAGATTGTGGCATCCGTATCACGTGGCCATACCAGCGCAACTGAGATCTCTTGATGCGGAGAAGTAGCGGCTCAACACCTAAAGATTCCCTTATTGTGCTGCTGTACACTCTATCTAGTAGGGTAACACCTGCCACACCTCTCAGAAATCTCATCTCGGCCGCTTGTAACCAACATTCGCCCTTAATTAGCTCATCCCTTAGGCAATTATGCTCCCCCTTTGCTCGCGCACTCTTGGCTCACTCCACTATCGCTCCTGGGTGATGGGCTAATACGACGCTTATTTTGACGATGCTCGCTTCGGTTGCTCTCCAACCTCACCTCGCTTATGTCATCCGAGAAGCTTTTATCTGCTAGCTCCATCTGTTGCCATGACTTAACAATTTTATTTTTAATAAAGCTATTTGCCTGTCTCCTTCGACCTTGTATGTCATCAGATGGCATTTTGCTTATTACCTCCTCTGGCGACATGACGCCCACCCTCAGGATATGGGATTTGGGGGATCGAGTTTTATATCATTAGATAACTTTTCACACGTATTTTTATGAAGGAACGCTTACAGTATTATTGAGAGAACTTGTTATTTCTAATATATGAACGCTTACAATGAATCTTCTTGAATTTTCAGTCCATTTAATAACGAATTAGAGATTTATTGATACACGAGATATGGAAGGCTGTGGAATACATTCTATTGATGATGAAAACATTCATAGACGGGTATCACCATTTTTATCCGGCTTTGTCAAGGTGATGGAAAGAACAGTTGTCAAAATATATTTGAAATTGAATAATATGATGTGACATGATTGGTTTTCAATGAACCGCCAGGTATTGATTCAAAACTTCTGTAATCTCTGTGGATGGTCTTCAAATTAAGAGGACAGACCTCTTGTCCACAACTATTGATTGGTGAGTTTTTCCAGCAATAACATGTATTGCAAAGCCTCCTTATTTGATATCCAATTTAGTTTTATTGATCACAGATTTATTGAAGTAGGAAAAGGCTTAAAAATAAATGCCACAATGATGATAATCCATAGTGATAGTGATTATTAAACATTGAATTCGTATTATTAAAACCAACCTTTTTATTGAAATTGTAGTCATTGAAAACAATTCATTTCTGGTAATCTTCAATCTTATCTCAAAATTTATTTTAAACCACAATTAACCTCGTTGGTCATCCCAAGCTATACCCAATCTGCTGTCGTCGATATTGAAAACCTGTTCTTCAGTACTCCCTATTCTATTTCCTGAACTGTTTTATGATTACCCTTTTCGATAACCCCTGTCTATTAAGCTCATGTGTGAAAATTATATTGAGTGTTCACTGTCTTCGTATAGGTATTCTATCTACAATACACTCTCTAAGATATTTCATAAGAATATCCACAAAAATGTTCAATATATCATAAAAAGAGCATTTCAATCTCACTTTGTATTTTCAGTTCTTGCAAAATTTTCTGCTGGAAATTTCATAACTCCACAAGATGGGCGTCGATATTGGTACCTATCGAAATAGAATCGGCCGCTGGAATGGGAGTCACTGCCCACTATTACACCGTCGAAACAACAAGAGCAAGACAGCTTTTGACTATATATCGTGGTTGACAGTGTCATTAATCACCCTGGTCTCTAGTTGTCTGTATTTGATGTTTGTTGCCTCATTTGTGTCTGAATATAGCCGACATGGAGCCAACTACAGTTTAGTGAAACCCTTTGATACAACCATTGACCAGCGCAGCTTGTTTTCTTGGATCGAGCAGAACCTCATCATGGGTGGCATCGAAATGAACCCAGGGCCCTTTGACACACCATCAACTTCCACTGCAACTCCAGTTGAACCAGGTGAATAAAAAGTTTAAAAGTTACTAACATTTTAATGTAATAAAAAATGGGTTAATCTTTTTATCGTAAGATCGTACAGAATACCCCCGATTTTTTTTCTTTTTTTGACCACACAACATATTAAATGCTACTGGGTTATTCAATCTATTGTATTAGTTCAATTTTACATAAGTAAGAGATATGTTGATATTTAATTAAATTTCATTAGTTAGGGAAAAATTATCCCTTATAAAAGTAAAATATGAAAATAAAAGTATAATATCAAAATAAAATAAAATAATATACAATTCACCAATTACACGTCTAAATTGATGTAATGAGGATTTTGCAGAAATGAATTGTAGATAACACGGTCTTCATTTCTTCATAATTTCAATTCCTTTCAAAATTTTCATTTCCACATCTACGGTTCGTTCCTGCAAGATCCCCAACTGTAATAGGGCTTGTAACTGGTGAACTGTATATACACTGCTTTGTAATGAAATTGCCCCACCAACAAGGAGTTATCCAACCTTATCCATATTTAATGGGGGGGGGGGGGGGTTGTAGTCTTCTACCTCGGACTAGTAAACGATTAGATGCATGCTCACGGGACATGACCATTTGGGTTGATATAGGGTGTCCGGGGGGGGCCTCTATTAGCTCATCAGTTAACACATGTGCGAGACGTTCTATGCAATAGGGAAGAAGCAACTGCCTCGAGAACGTATAGTACAGTAATCTCCACAACAATCGCAGTTCCGCAACGACGACTACGACAACCGTTCACGCAATTAACGGACTTTGAACGAGGTCAGATTATTGGCCTCTCAGAGGCTGGATGGAAATGGAAGCATGGACGGTAGGCCGATGTTAGAGGTAATAGCGAGAGGAAGGCACTCATGCCAGAAGACCAAGCTCTGTGGCCCGGAGAAGCACATCAGCTCGTACCGATAGGCGGATACTGCGAACAGCGCTAGCGGAGAGAACCATCACCCTGCGGCAACTGCGCGACAAAATCACTATTCCCGGTACTGCTTCAGTATCAGTAGCGACAATAGCACGCCGATTACACGCCACGATAATGTCTGCCAGGCGTCCATTGTTGTGTCTTCTTTTGACACTTGAGCACCGCACGATACGACTGCAACGGTGTGTGAACGAGTGGGCTGGTGAATGGAATGGCGCCCGGTGGTCTTCAGCGACGAATCCCGCTTTTGTTTGGACATTGATGACAGACGCGAATGTGCGTGGCGCAGACGATTGGAACGTGCCAATGAACAATGCATCCGGTATCGCCATCGTGCACCAACACCAGGGATCATGGTCTGGGGTGCCATCGGCTACGATACCAGAATGCCTTTAGTCACCATCCAAGGTACCCCTGACAGCAGCACGGTATGTTACAAAGATTCTGCAGCCCGTATTACTGTCCTTTCTGCACACCATTTCCGGCGCATTCTTTCAGCAGGATAACGCCAGACCGCACACGGCAGATATAAGCATGGCATGTCTGCATGATGTCAACTGCCTGCCATGGCCCGTGAAGTCCCCAGACTTAACGACAATTGAGCGCGTGTGGGACATGGTGGGGCGTCGTTTACTATCACCCCACAATTTCCATGACCTGATACAGCATGTTCACTAGGCCTAGGCAGATGTACCCTAAAATGGCATTCGCCTACTCCTGTATTATCGACTACACCTGCGGCTGGAACAATCCATCGCCACTAGAGGTGGTGCCACAACCTACTGATGCCGCTTTTCGTTGGGACACCCTGTACAAACGAGTGTACGTCTTGGCTCCATAACGTTATAAAGGTGTGTTTAGATGGATAACTCCTTGTGGATGGGGCAATTATTTTATTACGTTTCTTGTTATTCTTAATAATAGAAAATTTTCTTAAGTTAACTGTTAATATATTTATCTTTTATTATTTATATGAGGCGAGATCAAAATGTTCCGGGACTAGTTCATTTAAAATCAAAGTCCATTTTACACAATATTCCCTTCAATCAAAATAACTCCTTTAGGAAGCCAAGCAATGAGTCCAGCTTTCCTGCTACCTGAGGAATGTGCCCTGGAAGTGTCTTTGTTGATACGAGTCAATCACCTTCCCAGATTTTTACTAGATCTAATCATTGCTATCAAAAGGATGGGTGATAGGGTATGCGAAATCATGAGGAGAACTCGATGAGAGGGTGCATTGTCGTGGTGGAGCATCCAGCCTTTTTTCGCGCCACAGCTTTGGCCGCTTTCGCAGACCGAATGTCATCCTTCAGATTGCTCGTTGATTCAATTTAATGTTCATGATAAAATCACTGATGACCTCACAAATATGATCACAAATAGCAGTATTTTCTCGTTCCCTAATGTACATGAAACAATATACTTTGAAAAGTTGAATTATGAATGGTAGGGCTATAATTTACTCTATTTGTGGATTTGTGCTGCCATTTGTTGGCGAGATGCCCAACCAGTCCCGGAAGTTTTTGATCGCACCTCGTATTAATAAAATTTCAACCAGTCTAAAATTGTTTCAATAAGAAAATTTAATTAATTAATTTATTTATTTATTAAAATCGCTTTAAATAGGCATTGAATACAGATAATACATCCACACAAAACTAATTAAACACTACATAACAATTCAAATTAATCGCCATTTAAGTTGATTTGACAACATATAATGCACTAACTTAAAATAAAAATGTTTGCATGACATTTTGCATGCTATATTTTGACAGGTCAATGGTATATTACGTAAATTCAGGGGTAGCTCATTCCAAACACCAAAAGAATTGTAAGGAAAATATCTGCGGCGAAAAGCAGTTAATATTTCACTTACTTCAAATTTGTATCGTCTCGTATCACGTGCAGATGGATCAGCTTGAAAAAAGGTCATGATTTTACGTAAAGGATGCCCTGGTTTTCTTACAATTACAGCAAGTTCATTTAAGCGATTCAAAGTAATCAGAGTATCAAAATGGTTAACAGAACAAAATTCGAAAATCGATTGCTGAAATTTCAATCTGAATAATCCTTGCAAACATAAATTATAAGCAATTTTAATTCGCTTTAGTAGATAATAGTATGTATTTCCCCAAATTGTTATACCATAACAAATAACAGATTTAATAATAAACTGTCAGTATACCGATTGAACCATAAACACTCAGTTCCAAATAATCAATTGAATTGTTTAACGCAGATACATCTATCTCTTTCGTAAGTGCCTTAAATACTTCTAAATACTCTTTTAAGTTCATTGGATGGGTTGATTTATCGGATTTAAGTAAATATCTCTAAATTTAAATCTCTTACTGACGTTTGACAATAACGTAACATCAAAAACTCATTAATTTTAAAATCGATCTTAACTTAGTCCATTTTTTTTTTACAATTTCTTCTAATGTATCATTTATATTCCTGTATACGAAACAATACTCCATTTCTTTAATTATATATTCAGGAAACCACACTCAAATGCTACAATATTTACAGGGTTCGCGCTTACTCGCAATTTACGCGTCAAATGGGCTTTTTTGCTAAAATTTGACTCGTGATTTTTTGACCAGCGAGTCAAAATTGACTTGTTAAAATTTTGAATATCATCGGCCTTTCTCATCACATTTTAACCTCATTTCATTTTGTCACACGGGGCCTTATTTACACTACATGATCAAAGGAGTTGGGACACCCCTGTGAACACCTGGGGTGTTTCTCCTGGACTGGACTGGGCCCGCTCATCAAGGTGGACGGAAACCTCAATGCTGATGGCTACAGGACCATTCTGGATAACGGGGCACTTCCAGCGCTGTGGGAACACTTCGGTGACGGGCTGTTCCTCTTCCAGCACGACAATGCGCCTTGCCACAAAGCATGATACAAATCCGACTGGTTTGACGAGATGCGAGTTGAAGAACTGGATTGGTCCGCTCAGAGTCCTGATCACAACCCCATTAAACATCTTTGGGACGAATTGGATCGATGTGTGAGAGCCAGGATGGTACGCCCTACATCTGTCCAGGAACTGACCACGACACTCCTCGATGAATGGAGGTCAGTACCAGTTCATTGTTGCTAAAGACTCAGCTGAGAAAGTGGATACTGAACTGGCCCGTAATTTCTTTATTTAGGGTCAGGATAGAAATACCCCTAGCGTTGTTTTCCACATATTAGCTGAACACTAACAACATGATACGAGATCATCTTCATTAGGTTTGGTTTGTTTGGTATTAATGTCCTTTTCAACTGCCATGGTCATTTCAGGACGGCGTTATAGGGGCCGCAGATTTTGCCTCGCAAGGGTTCTTTAATGTGCAGCCGGCAAACGACTACATGGGACCAATGGCTTTATTTCCCTTCCGAAGGAAGTACCTGATCTCAGGATTATCCCCCTGAAAAAATCCTCGTCGTCCTCGGCCGGGATCTCATCTTAATTATGGAATAACGTTTCTTAATAATAATGATCTACACTCACAGATACTACTGAATCAAACTAATAGTTCACTAACTAAACTGAATTCAACCTTCTCCATTTCTTGCTCATCAGCCTCTTGTATGTCATCTTCTATATCAGTGGTTCCCAAATTTTTTAGACTTAAGAAATGCTTTCACAAAGATCTGAGTTGTCGGATTCCCTGACTTATAAATATGCACAAATATGCATACAATCATAGAAATCCGCCATTACGGAAAA
>JAHWFO010026594.1:184337-223924 GCA_023313115.1 Rhysida immarginata | reverse complement strand
GAATCCTGAGATCATCTGCATCCTTCGGAAGGGAAGTAAAGCCGTTGATCCCGTGTAGTTGTTTGCCGGCTGCACGTTAAAGAACCCTTGCGGAGCAAAATTTGTGGCCTCTATAACACCATCTTGACATGACCATAGTTGCTGAAACGTTAATACCAACCGAACCAAACCAACATTGATGGTAAAAAAGCGGGATGGTCTAAAAAGGAAAATTTTGATCTCCTCTACCACCCTGTAAAATTCGGCCAGTTATTTTCCGAACATGCTGTCTAATTGATTTAAGAATATTCTCATTCCCATTTTAAATATCTACATTTCGAGGATGGTCTTATATTTCTTAACACAGGGTATATTCATTCAGATTCCAGATTGAATTTATTATACTGTACATGTGATCTTAAATTTACGATGCTTGTCATATTTTATACAGAAAAATTTATATAGCGTCTCCTGATAGCATCTTCATTATTTAGTTACATTGTTGGGAAATATAATTTTATCTACAATGAGGATATTTATTATTTATATTCAATAATAACTGTATCCCTAATATCCGTTTCACCTCTTTAAAACAATTTGCAGGAAAATGCACGAAGGAAGACAAAAGGATCGTCACTCAGAATCTCTATCGAGAAAATTTACCTGCTTTGGCAAGAGAGCTCGACATTAAAACGAACGACGTGGTCGATATCACCAACAAATGCAATGATGATGGATGGGGTACAACACAAGAAATCGCCCATGGAATCATCGAGGAATGGGAACAACAAAAAGGAAGTGATGCCACATGCGAAGTGTTAATAGAAGCACTTAGAAAAATCGGAAGAACAGTTGTGGTCGAGCAGCTCCTCAAAAGTGAGTAAACTTCAATTACAGAAACACAGGCAGACCTCGACCTGCTTTATTTAGAAATTATTGGTTACACTTGTTGTCCTTTGTTAAAATGAAGAGACGCTATCATTACGAGTGAGTTAGAGAAAAATTAAAACGTTCGAAAGAGCACATTTTAAGAGTAAAACATTATCTTTTTTCCAAAACTTCAGAAAACTCTGTGGATAATTTTCAAATGATGAAACACAGACCTCTTGTCCTCAACTATTTTTTATTTACTGGATGTACACTTTGGTTATCTTGTAACCACCATTCAGAAGCAGAATACAAACAGTGTACGAGGGCGGTTTGATAATATAGGTATAGGTCAAATTATCGAAGACATATTCAACGAAACAAATGTCGACACAAATGTCATATATACTACAAAGGTTTGTTTATTTTTCAAGGTAGCTGCCGTGAACATTTAAGCATTTGTCCCAGCGCTTCACCAGTTTAAACATTCTATCACAGTACGTTTCTTGTCCGATAAAAAATTCTTTAGATGACCGAAAAAGAGAAAACCGGACGGACCGTCAAGAATCTGATAATTTTCCGCCATGTGTGAGGATCTCGGTCTGTTTCTAAGGCGCTCTGGATCTTCACCCAGTTCCGTCCTCTCTTCTTTAAACTTCTTATACCATACACAAGTACCTTTTAGGCTTAGAAACTTCAGTCCATATACTTTAATCAACCTGCTATGAATTTCGCTTTGATTTACTCTTTCACCTTGGAGAAATCTGATTACTCTTTCAAAGTTCGACTTTGACATATTTGTCGAAAACACCGGTTTTTTTGTCCACTTGCTGTACGCCAGGTATTGACTCAACGAACGAACCGTTTCAGTGATAACTACTACTGACATGTCCTCATTATGTAGGCATGTGACGTCGTAGTTGCTCACGTAGGCCTCGTATGACCGTCCTCTGTATATTATCGGACAGCCCTCGTGCATCGTTATCTCTTTTTAATTTTTCCATTCAATTTTTTCAATGCATTCCTTCTTATCTTAACTCACTTTCTCGTACAATGAATCAAGATCTATATTTTTTCTCGTGGTATACGACAGCCCTTCTTCAATGGATAGGCGGCGAACAGATTTTTTAGTAAGGGAATCGACCAACCTTGTGCGAACATTTTCGACAACTTCGAACACGAGCTTCGCTCTTGCTTTTTTCTTGCCTTTAACACATCCAGTGGCACGAAATTGCTTGACAAAATCCATGATTGTTTGCCTCCCTGGTGCGTCTCGACACTTATACTCCTTCCGGAACTTCCTTTGCACGGTTACAGGTGATTTTGTGTCGAAATACCATTCGACAACCTTGCATTTCTGCTCCGTTGATAAAGCGGGCGCCATTTTTCAACAATATGATTTTCATGCAGTGCCGTTGCAACAATACATACTCCAACTATTTAGAACTTCGATATGGCGGTCATATTCTTTCAATTGTTTATCCCTAATGCACGTCATTCGAGTGAAATGGCCAGAAATTGACTGAAGCACCCTGTACGTTCGAGGGATTCCCTTGTAAGTATTGTATATGACCCTGTGGCCAAAGTAGTTTGTATGAAATTGGACGTTTGTAGTGTTGGATAAAGTTGGTTTGGGTTTACTCCCTTTTAATAGGGATTATTTAATGTAAGATTGAATGGTTCTGATAAGCGTGATAGATATACATTGGTTTTAGAATTTTAAAGTTGGTTTTGAAATATTTCTTGGTTTATGGTAGGTACTTTATAGAGAATGTGTAGTATTAAATAATTAGGTCAATGGTGTACAGAGATTGAGTAGGAATTTGGAAGATAAGTCTTCTATTGTTGATGGTTAGTTTTTGGTTGGATTTTTTGCTGTTGTTTATGTGGTTTGATTGCCGCATTTTGAGTGGTATTGTTGATAATGTTGTGGCTACATTTGAAAGTGATGCTTGTAATGTATTTATAATGTTGAATAAAGCTATTGTTTTTATAAGAGCCAAAACGTATGCTTTTAAATGGTGTGCATAGAAAATTTTTATGCAAGATGGTCATTTCTGTGAAAATTTCTATGTATATGGAAAAGCATTAAAGAGTGAATATAGCAAGTCTCACGCATGTGCAATGTACTAATACAGCCGAGAATGCATTGATTCTTTTGGATGGTGTAATGAGAATGGGTATGAATTGATGTATGAATATTAGAAGTTCTTTTATAGAGCTTTGTCCACTGCGGAAATTTTATGGATAATTGATGTATGGTGGTGGAGGAGTTTGTTAAAAATAGTAAATGGAATAAAGAAGTGTAATTTATCCTGTGCCCAAAGTCCATTTTGGAATTGGACATTGGTTGTGTTGGATAAGGTTGGTTTGGTTTTGGTATGGTTTGATAGGGATTGCATATCGCAAATTTGAATAATATTGATAGTCATGACACTAGTATTTCGAATTAATTTTTAAAATATGCTTCGGGGTTTTTTTAATGGGGTTCGGTTGCCACAATTATTAATAGTAAGGTTGACAATGTTGTTGGGTACCTTTTAATTTAAAGCGAGTGGTTGAACGAAATGTTTGTATTGGAGTTATGTTTTTTTTTGGGGTGCATGTTTTGTTTTATTGTATATATTTGTGTTTTAAAAAATTATGGAATTGGATACAATGATGTGAAACAAGTTCAAGGTCACTCTGACTTGGTCTGTAGAAATACAAATGAAATAAAATTGGATTTCAATGGAATTGCCTCGTAAGAGATAACAACATTGAGTATCCTAATAAACTGGCCGCTCAGTTTATATGATTTGTTCAGTGTAATATTTCATACGCTTCTACTCATTAATTAAGTATTCCACGTGACGATAAGTGAGATACCAAGCTGGTCCTGTTTAAAATACGACAACAACAAAACAACAACAAAAATAATAATAATAATAAAATTCTTGTAAATACCGTGCAATAAATTGTAGATTGGTAACAGTGTTGAACGCTATTAGGTCGACATAGAAGCCGAAGAAAATCCCCATCAAGACCTGTTGGATCATGCGTATATGGACTCATTACCTCCACAGCAAGTACAGCTTAAGAATAATGTTTCCACCAGATGGAGCAGCATTCTTTCAAAGACAAGTATCATTGATTTTGCGTCCAAAGTACTTTTCTTGTCTTTCTTGATTAATTCCACATTTACATAACGAACACAAAATCAATATTAAAGGATCCGGTAGTGTAATCTGACTATTTTTGAAATCATAGTGCCTCAAAGGGAAATTTTTCATGACAAAATGACGAATGAAAGATGCAATTCAAAGCAATATAGCGGCAATTTCAGAAGATATGGTCTAACAAGCTTGTGGAATTTCAGTGACAAGCTTGTGGAATAAAAACACATTAGGATGACGTCATTTTTATTTAATTAATAAAATGTAGACTTTCTTCTTCATCTACCAGTCTTTTCAGTTAGGATACATAAAAAATGGCACTTCATTTGCTAAAAAAAAAAAATAAACAAAGTTTTATAACAAATTACAATTTTGTAAGTAAGATTTCAACAAAAAACATCAGATTCCTGCCTGACTCGGCATATGAGACACGCTGCAAAACATTTCTCCGTTCAGCTACGCTCTGCTTTCTGTTTGAAGGAGCATCATATGTCTACACGTTGCGGATTGTTATACAAGATCCACTTCTCGTCACACGTTAATGGTCAGTTTTCTTCTGCAAGCAAAACGAGTGAAAAATAAATGGACAAACGTTTTAATTTCTTGTCTTAGTTGCTCAAGTCATAGGATACCCATTTATTCAGTTTGTAAAATGCGCAATGTTGTTTTAAATGTTCACAAAACAGTTGTAAGACCAATTCTAACCCTGGATGCGAAGTCTCGTGATTTTAGCCGGGCATTATTTTAATGCACTAATAATTATTACAGGGATTTTTTGAGAAAAAGGTCCAAAAAGTTGTCTTTCTCTCCTACGTACTATTTCCAAAATTGAAAAAGAATTCTCTATTCTTTCGCTTCAGAGGACCTTAACAAGGTATCTAAAAGTCACGTGACAGATAGTACCGAGGTTAAAAACAAAATCTGAAAAGAGTGTACTCAAGAAATCGTACAATATAAAGGATGTTTCAAAAGGTATAATCCAAACTTCACACAAAGGTAGGAGGCATGAAGGTGACCAAATTCTGTTAATATATGAGGGATTGGGACTCAACCATTGTCTCAAGTTAATGGGGGGAGCAAATGACAAGTGATGGCACAACACAAAACAGGTTGCAGTTCTTTGGCAAGGAACGCGAGAATCAACGTTTGAGTTATGGACAGATACACATCTCAAGTACTAGCAGCTGGGGGTGAGAGCAGGCCCCATGTACGCTTTCCGAATAGAGTTGTGCCCCATCATCAAACATTTATCCGAATACATAACAACCCACGAGAATGTGGTGCATTCCCAGCTGCACATCATTTCGGTCGACCAAGGTCGTTGAGAACTTCTGACATCGAACATGAGATACTACATCCCCCGTCTAATAAATGAGCCAGCATTGAGTACACGTTCTCTTGCTCATCAGCTGGGCGTGGATCATTCGACTGTGTGGCGTATTGTCCATACATATCATTTGCATCCATATCATTATCAGAGGTTCCAGCACTAGTGGACTTGGAACCTGCCTTGACGTTTGAGTTCCGACCCCTCATGTATTAACGGAATTTGTTCATCTTCATGGCTCCTATCTGTGCGTGAAGTTTGAATTATACCTTTTGAAACACCCTGTATACTGCTTAGCAGTAAAGTCACCGGATACGGCAGTGTTTCTAACCAACATCTAACATTAATTCATACATACATTTTGAATAATTATAAATACGTTCATATCGCAGTTACTGTTTCATTCTATTTCTTAGCAATATATGTATGTCTGTTTACTAAGTAGACCCTGAACACGTTATAAATGATATGAGTAGAGGCGATCCTCGTGAAGAACACAACAGACGGTCTTCTGGCTGACACCTTCTTCGACGGCTTGCAGAATCCTCCGGTCAAGGTCAGGTTTCCTCACAGTATGGTGCCTACAGCAGCCGTCACCAACTGGTACGAACTTTCCTTGCTCTCGCGGTCGTTGGTCAATGCGAGAAAAGGTTCTGCTACATGGTACTTGCCGTTGAGGGAATGAGTCGTGATATAAACGTCGGGCTTCGTGAGTATTTCCATTCGCACGTCCGTAACACAAATCCATATCCGCCATTCAGTAAAGGTGTAATCACCCTCCATTTTCGAGCTCACGTTTCACAGTATAAAACGACTCTGTACAGTACATGAATGGTCGTGTACTTGAACATCTGATATACCCGTGGAGAAATATAGCATTCCTCAAGGGTGTCAATGTTGTTTAACATAGCTTCCCTCTTTCCGGCGCGTGCATTGTACTCTATGCAGTCTGCACGGAAGCACTGGGGACCGTTATCGACAATTTCCATGACCCGCTCATCAGCCAACCTCAAAGCGGCACCCACATTTGGACGCCATTTTTCTCGTTAACGGTTGTGTTTCAGGCCCATGTTGATAGGACATTTGTTTCTTATTTTGTTTCTTGATGGGGAGTACGCATGAGAAGTTTGTGACAGGGTTTCAGAATCACCCTGTGTATAAAGCGCCAAATATTTGTGAAACTTCTACATGAAGACAGGCACGATTTAAGTGACTTGAATGCAGTAAAAGAGTTGGAGCTACTGAGTTCGGGTCGTAGCATTTCGAAGGCCAATGGCAAATTGTCAATGAAGTCTATGACTACCACGTTGAGAATTTCAGCCCAGTAGCGTTCTGCAGTCAGCGTTCCATCGTAAAAATACAGTCCAACCACAGCGTCATTGTACAATCCACACCAGCTCACTTGATAAGTTGCTTATTGCAGACATCATGGGTTTTCGTCTGCCCAATGATGATGGTTGTGCCTGTTGATAACTCCATCCCTGGTGAACTGGTCCACAACACCTGATGAATGAAGTTTGGATTGTCATCTAGGCAGTTAAGTAACCGGTTGCAGAAGGCGGCCCTAGCAACGTAATCCAATGGCAGTAACTCCTGGTGACAATGAATAGGGTATGGGTGAAAATGATGTGCGTGTAGAATGTTGAAAACAGTTCTCTGATGGCACCCAACATCTCCAGCAACTGCTCTGCTGCTTGTGTGGGGGTTTGCAGCAACTGCAGCTAGAACTAGTGTCGTTGTATCCTCGTCGCCTTGTGCCCTTGGTCGTCCTCGTTCTGCATTAACATTCCCTGTAGCCTCGAAGATTTGAATAATGTGACGCATTGTTTGACGAGATGGATGGCGTTCGTTACGGCATCAGTCTCGATACAACCTAACTGCAGCATGTAGGTTTCTCCTTACCTCTCCGAAGCAGAAGATCATGTTGACCACTTCCGGAACAGTGTAGCTTTCCATACTGGAATTGTTCTGTCTTATGTGTGCTGAAACGTGCCTTTTATTTGCTTTTCCGCATGAAAGTGAATGGTACTTTGTTAATTTTATGATTTGCAGGCTTTACATGGTGGAAATATCAACATTCCGTTTTCCTTGTGCAGTTCATCACGTGATTGTGGGTGATTGGGTTGTCCGATATGAATGATTTTTTTTGTTTTGTTTGTTTTTTTATGGTGAACAAGTTTGTAATTGGGTTTTTTCCTCTATCCCTTACAGTTTTTGAGATAAATTTTGAATGTGTCCTAATTTGCATATTTGGGATGATGAAAAGTGCACCATGGGATAGGCCCCCCACAACTTCCTATTCATTGGATTCATCAAAATTGACATATCTGCTTCGGTTCAAAAAATAAAAGGGGGGTTCAGACCTTTGTATATTCTTTCGCTTCAGAGGACCTTAACAAGGTTTCTAAAAGCACGTGACCGATAGTACTAAGGTTAAAAATAAAATCTGAAAACACCGTACTCGAGAAACGTACAATATACATGGTGTTTCAAAAGATATAATCCAAACTTCAGGTAGAAGGCATGAAGGTGAACAGATTCTGTTAATACATGAGAGGTTGGAACTCAACCGTTGTCAAGTTAATGGGGGAGCAAATGACAAGTGGTAAAACAAACGTGTGTGTCAGTGTTTGAGTTATGGACAGATACACTGCTCAAGAGCTAGCAGACATGCATCTGATGTAGAGTACAGCTGGGGGTAACGGCAGGTCCATGTACGTACGTTTTCCGAATCGAGTTGTGCCCCATCATCAAACATTTATCCGAATACATAATCTACGAGCATGTGGTGCATTCCAAGCTGCACATCATTTTGGTCGACCAAGGTCGTTGAGAAGTCCTGACATCGAAAATGAACCACAACGTCTAACAAATGAGCCAACATTGAGTACACGTGCTCTTACTCATCAGCTGGGTGTGGACTATTCGACTGTCTGGCGGGTTGTCCATGATATCACTTGCATCTATATCATTATCAGAGGGTCCAATGATCACCAACCTCGTTTGGACTCCGTGCGATGGTTCCAGCACTAGTGGACTTGGAATCTACCTTGACATTACCTTTGCAACGGTTGAGTTCCGACCTCTCATGTATTAACAGAATTTGTTCATATTCATGCCTCCTACCTGTGCGTGAAGTTTGCATTATACCTTTTGAAACACCCTGTATACTGCTTAGCAGTAAAGTCACCGGATACGGCAGTGTTTCTAACCAAATTTAACATTAATTCATACATACATTTTGAATAATTATAAATACGTTCATATCGCATTTACTGTTTCATTCTATTTCTTAGCAATAAACGTATGTCTATTTACTAAGAAGATGTCATTGTAGAAAAATTCATGTGTTTTATAATTCCTAAAGAGCAACATTAAAACTTATTACTCTTCTTTCTTTCAGGGCGAGAGAATTTGCAAGCAGGACATGCAGAAGTCATGGATCCCATGATTAAAAGTGAGTTGAACCAGTCTTCTACATAATCAATTTATATAAATGATAAAATATTTAGCTGTAGTCCTACAAATCTATCAAAAGAAATGAAAATACCAAGAATAAAATATTGACAAAGACACTAAACTCCTTTTGGAGCCCCAAGAATTTAATGAGAAAAGTGTAAAACACCTTGTCGTAACGACCACTTTTGCTTGATCCATAAAGTTACATGGCAGATCTTTAGCATAATGACCACCTGTCTAAGCAACCGGAATTTCAATCCTTTATCTCAAAATTCCTGATACAAACTTTTAGGGGAGGTAGTATGGGGGATTCTAAACAAAAAAAAGATGATATGATTCATATCAACATGAGTCCGAATTTGAAGATAACTGAGATATGATGAGAAATAAAAATGCCGCCACCAAGATCAACATGTTAATAACGCCAAGAATAATGAAATTAGGAGGAGTAATAGGGCACATAAAACTGTGTATACCGTTAAAATTGATTGTATTGCAACGAGTAGTTTCCGAGTTACGCATTCAAAATCGTAACAGTGCTCACATGCGAATACTAATCAGCACGTGTTAAGATGTTGACTGCGTAACCCGGGGACCAATAGCCTCGTGGTCAGTTTCACTTTGTTGTATCTATGTTGAGGATTTAATTTTACAAATTAGTAAAAATTCTTAAATTTTAACTTAAAAAAGCAAAAAAAACACGCACTCTTGAGTTTGTGTGTGCAACACTGTCAGATTTTTACTTAACAGAACTTTTGAACAGATACGTACGGTGCTGATCTAGGAAAAATATCGTTTGATCATTTGCAAAAGATACCAATTTATATCATTGGTTTTTTTTAAATGATATGAAGTGAGAATTGACACAAATATCAACTGATCAAATAACAAAGATGTGAATTGATTTGAAACAATTTCAAATGGGTAAATGATAAAAAGTGGTTTGAGGGTATGATTGAAATGAATTAAAAATTGGTCTGTATACAAGGTGGACCAAATAAAAACTCTAGAAGAGGTGAACATAATCTTAAATAAAAGAGACAATGATCTAAAAAGTGTACAATTTGTGTATTATTTAACGTAACACCAAAGTAATTAATGGTAGCATTCTTCCTTCTAGAATCGCTCACCCCTTTGTGGACGAGTTTCCATTGGACTTAGAAATTTTCAGTGGCGAGTTTATTTTTGTCCACCCTATATATTTTATGACAAGAAATGACGACGGTAGTAAAGGACCGTCATTAGCGACTTGAAGAGGAGGCACGTGAAACCCTTTTAGGCTTTCCAAGTCCTCATAGAGTTTTTTTCGTGTCCAAAAGATTGTTGGGTATCTCAAAGGGTTATTGGGTGCCCAAAGAGTTATGACTGAAGTGTTGTATCACACTCATTTAAGTTAACTCATTTACTCCTATTTATAACCACTAATTTGTCAATTGTCTTGGACTGTCACAGCGTGATTTAACTTAATAACTAATTTACTTTTGTGTTTTAGATCACCTGAAATTTATATCTATTGTTTTTTACATATTTTCCTAATCAACTTTAGAGTTTGTTTTTTGTTGTTATTGTTAATTTCATACATTCTTTTCAAACAACATTGATGAGGGAGGGGTTTCTAATACATCTAAATACAGGCATACACTATCATTTCCCTTTAAAGAAATTTTGTCTCGATTATTGATGGCCTTTGCTATTAAGGCTGAGTTAGGTTAAAATTTTGGTTATAAAATATTAATTCCACATTTTGCAATAACGTTTTCTCAACAATTCTCAGGCTCTGTGGGTGTGTTATTAAATATCAACTCGAGTGTGGGCTATCTCTTCATGAAGTCTTCTTCTCTCTCTCTCCTCCCTGCCCCCTCTCTTTACCTACTATACTAACACGGTTTGTCTTTCACCTCATTTGCAATCATTTAACCAATATTTCAAAATGGCAAGAAAAATATCATTTATAATTAATTCATATCATTTCATGTCATATAATTTGCTATCATTTGTGGGACATTTTAAAACTGAGCATTTCAAAAGAATTCTTATCATGTCATTAGCTTTCACAAGCACAAATGTCTAGCCATTTGAAACCATTTGTCATCATCATCATCATCTCCTTAACAATTAGATAATTTGTGAACATTTGAAATGTCAAATGATATAACTTTATTTCAAATGATATTTATTTCGAAATAGATCTATCTATTATTAAACCCTCCTGAAAATTCTTTTTTAACATTTATAGCATTTGAGGAAATTTCAAATAAAATTACTCGATCAGAGTGCCGACAGCTGGCCAGAGAATTGAGACTCACCGAACAACAAATCCAGAACATAGAAATAGACAAAAGGATGGGAGGACATGGCTCCTCAGAAGTCCCCTACCAGATCCTAAACACATGGTACCAAAGAGAAGGCCCTAGAGCAACGATGGATGTCCTTGAAAATGCTCTCAGGAAAATCAGAAATGCAGGTAAATAATAATAATTTAGAAGGGGAATATGTGTTCAATGGTGAATTAGAGAAGTTCGGCTTGTTTTTGAGAAACACTTAGTTAAAAATAAGTTTATTTACAAGTTTGACATATTTAATAAATTTAATATCTTGCTCCTGAGATCACTGGATAGATGATTCCAATCGTCATAAGTATTATTATAGAAATTCGATTTAAAGCAAATATACTTATCACATTCCAGGAAAAGTACTTATTACATTCTTGTTTGGAAGATCTGCCCAGTCGTTTGAATAACATTAGAATGCTTTTGTGATTGGAATATAAGGAAAATCTCGAATCGTCAGACTATCAAGTTATGCATCTCCAAACTTCTATAATCCATTGACTTACCGGGATATTTTCCTTCTGTGTAGGTCTTCACCTGATCCGGAAATATGACAGAAAATGTGTAATTCTTGACGATGTGTTCGTTCTTTGATTGACTGGATCCATCATTACTTGACGAGCTTGAAAACTTTTAGTATTTCCGATAGGTCATAATCAACCTATAGTGGCCATCTCCAACCGATGAAAAAAACTTTGTGAATGAATTGGCCTAATTCTTGGTTTATAGTGTGCTGAATCCGACAATATCATCCGACATTTTTGCACATTTCCACATCCAAAATTTAAAGAAATGAAATTTTTAGCAAATTCAACGCATAATTCAGGCTTTGATATCATTCAGGCAGTTTATTATCAAGTTTTTGGGCAATAAAAAAAGATCCACATTATGTGTCTCTTTAACCAACATTGTGGAAAAGTTTAAAAAAATTAGGATGTTTGATGAGCCTGGAGATTCACTTTTTGCACAATCATCTTGAGTTTTACCCAGCAAATTTGGGTGATGTCACTGAGCAGCAAAGTGAGCGCTTTCACTTAAGATATCAAAGTGATAGAAAGGCTTATCAAGGGCGTTGGAAAAACACTATAACATTACTTCATTTTTCACTTCCTATGGTATGTTCCGTTAATTTCCATTGTGACAAAATTGTGGATGATAGAAAAACACTGAGGTCAGAGAGGGCTTCAGCACCAAAAGGAATGCATGAGAATCAACTCTTAACGATAAAAATGTTTTTAAAAAGTTATTTTTTCTTGGGCTGTGTTAATTTAAACACTTACTTAAATATAATAGTGATCAGGAAGCATTTTCACAGTCATGATCTTTCAAATATTTTTCTTCCTGTTTGACTCATTAGCACTTTTATATTCTTTCCGGCACTCGAATGTGCGTCCACTCTATTTGCGAGGGAGGATCGAAAAATGACGCATAACAATTTGTTTACAGAATACTATTCAAAATTGGCAAATTGATAGTTTTGCTGCAGATAGCAATGGCTTGATCGGGTGTCGCTCAGCGGAAGGACCGATAACTACCGAGTAAAGATGGCGCGTTTGCTAGCATCGTCAACTTGTGAAAAACAGCGAGCTGTAGTTCTTTAATGTCGGCTAAACGAAAACAAGCGCGTGAAATCCACAGGAAAATTTATAAGTATATGGTGCTGATTTTCTGAACTTCTTCACAATGCTCGTCTCCATGTCGCGGATTCTATTCGTGAAAAAAATTTAGGAATTTGGCTGGGGGGGGGGGGTGCTGAAACACCCACACCCAACACATCCATTTTTAGGACCAATGAAGAAATCATGAGGAGGCCATAGCTTTGCTTCGGATGAAGAGGGAAACATTAATCGTGCGCAGGTGTGGCTATAAAACAAGAAATAAGGAATTTTAAGAATGAGATGTATTGAATCTGGTGCCACGATGGAAGAAATGTGCCGAGAGAATTCGTGCGTATGTCAAAAAATAGGTACAACCTGCAGCATTCTTGTGCATTATTTTAATTTTGCTTTTTTATTATTAAAAATGTTGCTAAAAATATATGTTGTGCTTACTTTTCGATCCTCCCTCTTATTTAAACGTAATAACCGCCTTCTTTTATAATTTTACAACTTTCAACAAATCCGGTGCAAGCCACTATACTGCAATATGGATAGTTTGGATAACTACAAACGGTTGTTAAGATCTATGGGAACAAAAGTAACAGAAGGCCAGAAAACTCCTTTTGCCACCATCAAGTGTCTTCAATCTGGTAGCCAAGCATCGCTGCTATTTCTCTGCATCGCAGTTTCCACTGCAGGAGGCTGGAACGCACAACACCAACATCAATTCATAATCCCTCCTGTTGACACGCTTTCCAAAGACACTTTCTGATAACCTGTGTATTAGTAGGTTAAAGCCATAAAAAATCCATAGGCAATGCATTCGGAGACTCGACAAGTATGACGCTGAATGGAATGGAGCTAATTCCGCTATATTCTTGCATACTTTCCAGAAATAGGTGATGTGACTCGACGCCATGTTTGGGGTAGCCATACCTTGTTTACCTTTTGCACCTACAAACCGGGAATGTCACGGATCAATATAGGTGTAGAACGCGAGTCTGATATTACATGGCATTCAATTTGGCCCTTGATTCAACTCTGCGTAAAGTTAACTTGCCGTTGTAGCTGTATCCTGCATACAAATTAAAGTTGTAGAGCGTCTCCGATTAGTAGAAGTCCAGTAGAAGGATCAATGCATAAAACTCAGAAAATGGGGAAGAAAAGTCCGTGTATGGAACACCTTCTGCCCACCCCATGCACGATCATGAAACCTTTTGATAATGTTTCCTTGCATTCACGGTACCATTTTCTGTAATCCGTAGAACTTTTTTGAGCGGTAAAAAAATGGCTCGGCTGCTAGTTTTCGAATAAATGGAAAAATAGGAATAATGCAGAATTTTGCTGTTAAGAAATTATAAATCCCACCCTTCCAGAAGTGATACAACCATTGGCAGTAGGCTACGACATCATATGCAAATCAGTTCAAGGTATGCCTAAAAGACAAGCCACACAGTTTTCTTTTCTTTGTAAATGAAAGTTCCACAATATCACACACACAGTTGAGTCACATTATTATGGCCACCAGCTTATATACCAAATAACCGCCTTTACCGGCACGGACAGCATCTAGACGGCGTGGGAGTGAGTCAGTAACATTCTGGTAGGTTTCTACTGGTAGCTGTTGCCAAGCAGACTGTAAAGCATCCGATATTTGCTGAAGGGTACGCGATGGTTGTTCCACAGCACGCATATGACGATCGAGGCGATCCGAAAGGTTCTCGATTCGGTTGAGATCTGGGGAATTAGGGGGCCAGGGTAGTACTTGGAAGTCTTGGTTGTGTTCCTCAACCACCCCCGAACAATTGCAGCCATATGACACGCCGCATTATTTTGCTGGAACGTGCCATCCCCCTCTGGGAAGACGGTCGCCTTGATCTGCAATTATGGATAAATAACCGAATCGGTTCAGAGTGCCTTCCACAGGTATCAGTGGGCCCAGATAAATCCATGAGAACACTCCTCACGAAGGAAGAGTACCCCTTTTCGATTCACCAATGCTGGCTCCTTCTGCTGCAATGCCTGTTGCACATGTTCCAAATGCTTGGAGTACGGGTCCCCAGTGAAGCTTTGCCCAGTTGATAGCAGCTGGTAATGAACCATGTGGACCTGACACAGTGCATGATCTTGTGTGCTTGTAGGGGTGGCTTTGGAGTGTGAGGCCCAATGTTCCGGGGTGGCACCCAATATTTGGAACGCTTACGAGTGTCTTACAGGATCCACTTTTCGTCACTGGTAAGTATTCGATTAAATATGAGTGCGTTACGATGTCGAGAAAGCAACAACATGCAGGCTCTCACTCGTTGATTCTTGTTGGGGTACCCATTTGCTCAACTTGTACGTCTTTCCTAGGCTGTGCAGGTGATGTCTCACTATCTCATCAGAAACTTGATACCGTGTGGGAAGTTCACCACATATTAACTGTGGTCTTCCTCTATGGACGTTTTCAGGGCCTGGTTATCTAAGACTTGTGGTCAACCGCTGCGGGGTTCATCAGAAATGTCAAATTCTCCCGACCTGAATTCTGGAACCAATGCCTTGCAATTCATTCACAGCATCATCCCCAAACGCAAGACATATTCGGCGACTTGATGCTGCTGCTGCTAACAAGCCCACCTTGAAGTCCTAAAGCAAACAACACCTAACCATCTCCTTCGATACCTCCATTTGTCTTCACTTCTGCACGAGATGTGATTGATGTGAATGCCCAACAGCCCTGCATTTCTACTGGCTAACCATCCTGCTCGCCCCCCCCCCCCCCCCGTGACAGATTTAGGACCACACTGTACATTCATTTATATATCTTATATCAGTTCCTCTTATGGCAACATAAAAACGGTAAGAAATTATTCACTTGAAGAGTCGGAGTTGATTTATGCTTTGTTATAGGTTATGTCGCCCGAGACCGATCAACGTTTTTATATACCGAACCCACTGGAAGGGGAAGCTGTCGTTGCGTCTGGAAGGTTCTACACTGTTTAAGGGTTCCAAAAAAGGGTGCTCTAGAAATCGTACCATGTATACAGCTTTGGAGAAAAGTCACGGGACACGGCAGTGTTTCCAACCAACATCTAACATGAGCTTACATGAATTCATACATACACTTTCAATGGTTATAATATCTTCATATCACAGCTACAGTTTAATTCTATTTACTTATCAATAAAGTATGTCTATTTAGTGATTATGCATTGTAGAAAAATTCCATAACTATACAAATTCATATATTTTATAATTCCTAAAGACCAACACTATAACTTTTCTCTTCTTTCTTTTAGGGCGAGAGAATTTGCAAAAAGGAAAAGCAGGAGTCATCGATACCCTGATTAAACGTGAGTTAAACCCAGTCATATACAGGGTGTTACAGATAACTACAGGGCAGTATAACCGGAAGCCTACCCGATCGATTGCAGAGGCCGGCTAGGTCGATTGGCAGAGTGGAGGCAGATGAAGGTGGCCTACAGCAATCAGCAGGGAGGGAGTGAACGTCAAAACTGTCTTGTATTTATCGTTCTTTGTTCCCATCGTTTGGAAAATTAACCAAATCTCATTTGATGTCAAGCCGGCCCCTGCAATCGAGCGGATAGGCTTCCCGTTATACTGCCGTCTACTTATCTGCAACACCCTGTACATAATCAGTTTATATATATGCTGACAATTTTTGTAATAGTGCTACAAATCTTATCAAAAGAAATGAAAATACGAAGACAATAAAAACTACAAAATTTTTTATATTGACAAACACAATAAACTCCCTTTGGAGCCCCATGGGAGCTGTAAAAAACTTGTCCTAACGACCAGTTTTGCTTGATCCCGCAGAAAGTTACATGGGAAATGTGTAGCATAACGACCACCTGTCTAACGCGACTAGCAACCGGAATATACCCTCACTCACCAAAGTCATGGCACACCTCGCCCATCAGGTTCCCTGACCGTAATGAGACAGATCCCGCTGTTTCCATTCTCGGACAGCAGGTGCATAGGATTCCTAGATATCACACAACTAGTGTAAGCAAAACTAGCTGCAGAAATGGCAGCATGCCGACATCTATCCGCATTTCAACGGGGGATGATTGTTGGTGGCAGAAGGATGGGTGCCTCAATATCGCATGTAGTAAAACACCCTGCAATTTTCCCGCACAACCGTTGCAAGGATCTATCGAGAGTATACCCAACGAGGGGTTACAACCCATTTCGGAGAGCGGACGGGCCGCCCACGCCTCGCCGATGCCAGAGATGTTCGCCGGGTCACTCGGCCTGCAACTGCCAACTCTCCATGCGGTACAGTCAGGGACGTCCCACGACTGTGTCCATGACGACAATTTGGCGAACCTTAACAGTTGCAGGCTTTGTAAGCAAGAGGCCACGACGGGTGCCATTCTTCACAGCTGCACTTGGTCGGCAACGCCTAGCCTGGGCCAACCAACATCGACATTGGACCGCTGAAGACTGGTGAAGGGTTGCCTGGTCCGACGAATCACGGTTTCAGCTGTATCGGACCGATGGTGGTGTCCGTGTCTGGCGCAGGTCACACGAAGCCATGGACCCCGTTTGTCAGTTGAGTACCACTCAGGCAGGTGGAGACTCCATACAGGTCTGGGGTGTTTTCTCGTGGCATGCAATGTGTCTATTGGTGCATCTGACATCCACTCTGTGTGCTACTTCCTACGTCGATCAGCTTGGGGACCACCTGCACCCCTTCATGAATTGTTTTTACCCCGCGGGCGACGGCACCTTCCAGCAAGATACTGGGCCTCCACACATGGCCCTTGTGACATGCTACCGACTTTACGACAATGATTTGGCCTCCGCATTCCCCAGATTAAAATCCCATTGATCATTTGTGGGATGTCATCGAACGATATGTCAGATGGTCACTAACACAACTGGTAAATGCAACTTCGTTATGGAGTGCAGTGGAGGCGGCATTGCTTGCATTGCCTGTGGATGTTTTCCGGGGACTGGTAGGCTCTCTTCCACGGCGAGTGGACGCTGTTATCCGGGCCAGAGGGGGCCCAACACGTTATTAGGCATGTGTGCCATGACGTTTAGTGAGTGAGTGTACACATATACTAAAAAACCTATTTATAACGCCCATTTACGCAACCATCGGATCCTACCTAACTGCTAATTACGTCATTATACTGTAATCAATACTCAAGAGTCAAGAGATACAAAAATTTAACTACTGGTTATTTTAGCCTAGTGATATCATTTAATAAGTCAAACAAACGTAAGGACATGTCTTTAGGGAAGAAATATTACTCATAAATCACTAGCGATGTTCCCATAAACATAAAGTGCGATTGGTCGCAATCGTTTGAGTGTATTTGCTAATATCCTGTCTAAAAAAAACGGCCGCTCACTCTATCTGGTCGAGTGGAATCAAAATGGAGGACGAAATTCAACAAATTTAACTTTTAGCTGTTAGGATAATGGAACGCTTAATCTTTGTCGCTAATGACGAAGTTTCAATTTCGAATAATCATCATCAAAACTGTCTGAAAGCACAAACAGACAGAATCGCCTCGCTTGGAAACTGTTCAACCATGGAATGCGACCTGTTGGCGACCAGTCGAACTTTATCCAAAAACATCCTGAATGTGCTTGAAAAATATTTTAAAGATTTAGTTTTCACTTGGATGCAAACACAGTAACTTTTATAAAGAACTAAACCCATCTCTGTTCAATTATGTTGTTGATTTGTAAATTTTTAAAAGTAAACTTGACTATAATGACCACTTCCGCTTGGTCCCGTGGATGGTCGTTACAGCCATGTTACACTGGATTTAAAAAGTAGGCATTAGAAACAAATATTCGCACAGGCAATGGGATCATTTCTTTCAAAACTTGTGCCAAATTCCGTGACCTGGCTTCGAACCAGAGATCCGAGTATCTAGAAATTCTTTCTCCAATTATGCTAAATACCACTAAATCTTCAAACTTAAAGCCAATAGACCCAGCTGCCTGTCATTAAACTTGTACTTTGGAGATATATAAGCCTCAATATACAAGTGACCGCACTGGCTCAGTTGCTACACCGGAGACCATGAAAAATACATAGTCTCGCCACCAGAGTATTTTAAGTATTTCTCTTCTGAATGAATATTTATGCAGGGCGAGTCTGATACCCTGTCACAAACTTCGCGTGCGTACTCCCCATGGCCAAATAAGAAACAAATCTCCTATAAAAATGCGTATGAAACCCAATGGCTAACGATAATAATGGCGTCCAAATGTGGGTGCCCCTGTGAGGTTCGTTTTACAGATATTTTTCCAAATCACGCCCATGTGCTTCAACACAGGCATGCAGACGTCTCTGAAAAGAACGGCGAACACATTCTAACACTCCTGTGCAGTTCCTAATAACATCAAATTCGGCGACACTGCGGTCCCACAGCGCATTCGCATCCTGAACGGATGTTGCATACGCGTTATCCTTAACATGCCCTCTCAGATAGAATTCAAGGCAATTGGGTTCGGGAGAACGAGGAGCCATGCCACTGGACCCACACATCTAATCCATTTTGCGGGAAAGCAATCATTCAGATTGTGACGTGCAAGCTGTGAGAAACTCTGAAATGTGCCAGAGCGCCATCGTGCATAAACCAAATGTCCAGTCGCCACTGCAAAGGGGTGTTCTCTAGAAACTGCGACAGGATGTTGTGCATCAACTATTCCAAAAACGTCCGGTATAATGGACCGGTCAATCTCGCAGGAAAACGTAAGGGGCCGATCAAGTTATCCCGTTTTATCCCGGCCCAAACGTTTTTTAAAACGTGTTATGGTGTCCTTCACGAAGGACATGTGGATTGTCGTGCGCAAACACATGCACATTTTGGGAGTTGAACACTCCATCGCGTGTGAATGTTGCCTCGTCTGTAAACAAAATCTTTGCGACGAACTCAAGGATCTTGAGCGCACCTTGTCAGCCACCATTGCGCAAACGCTACTCGGAGGGGAAAATCGGCAGCAAGTAGACCCTGAACACGTTGTAAATGATATGGGTAGAGGCGATCCTCGTGTAGAACACGACAGACTGTCTTCTGGCTGACAACTTCCTCGACGGCTTGCAGAATCCTCTGGTCGAGGTCAGGTTTCCTCACAGTACGGTGCCTACAGCAGCCGTCACCAACTGGTACGAACTTTCCTTGCTCTCGCGGTCGTTGGTCAATGCGAGAAAAGGTTCTGCTACATGGTACTTGCCGTTGAGGGAATGAGTCGTAATACAAACGACGGGCTTCGTGAGTGTTTCCATTCGCACGTCCGTAACACAAATCCATATCCTCCATTCAGTAAATGTGTAATCACCCTCCATTTTCGAGCTCAAGTTTCACAGTATAAAACAACGACTCTGTATAGTACATGAATAATCGTGTATTTGAACATCTGATATAGCCGTGGAGAAATATAGCGTTCCTCAAGCGTGTCAATGTTGATTAACATAGCTTCCCTCTTTCCGGCGCGTGCACTGTACTCTATGCATTCTGCACGGAAGCACTGGGGACCATTATCGACAATTTCCGTGACCCGCTCATTAGCCAACCTCAAATCGGCACCCACATTTGGACGCCATTTTTCTCGTTAACGGTTGCGTTTCAGACCCATGTTGATAGGACATTTTGCTTCTTGATGGGGAGTACGCATGCGAAGTTTGTGACAGAGTTTCAGAATCACTCTGTGTATAAAGCGCCAAATATTTGTGAAGCTTCTACATGAAGACAGGCACGATTTACGTGACTTGAATGCAGTAAAAGAGTTGGAGCTACTGAGTTCGGGTCATAGCATTTCGCAGATAAAGGCGAAGTCTGGATATTTGCGTGCAACCATTCCAATGCTGTTACATCCCTACAAGAATTTCGGCAAAGCGTCAAACTTTCAAAACACTGTTGCTCATAAAAGCATTGGATGAACGTTACTAGCATCAACTGGCACGAATCATTTTAATGTTGTCAAGCACGCAATTCAGAAAATCTAAGTAAACTTTAAATCTATAAATATACTGAATGAATGCCAACAGATGCATATTGCGGGAGTGCATATTTCAGGGGGGTGAACTAATATTAATTAATAAATAATAATATAGAAAGTTTCTACATTAATACAATATAAGTAGTTAACATAAGGCCTGTCAGAGCTCATCTTCAAAATCGATGTCCTGTCAATATCTTCAGCTGTCTTAGGACTAAAACCATCTCTCACAAGTAAACGCTAATCTCTCGTAAGTAAACGGGTTATAAATTCACTTTTTTCTCTTCCAAAAGGGGGGGGGGTCTTATTTTAGAAAAATTTAGAGAAAGTATATTTCAATTATAGTTAGAGAATCAGTGCTCTGAGTTGGGGGTCTTACCGTGGCCAACTAAGTCACCAGATCAGTGTTATACGATACAATGCAAAGCTTTGTGGAGTATAGCTATCCAAAATGTCGGAATTCAACTGAGTTATTGATTGCTCTGCAGGAAACATGATCTTTACTGCCATAGACACTTTTTATGACCTTCGCTAAAAATATCTGCATAACAAAGTAAATTATTCCCTAATATCAAATATCAACATTCAAACTTCCTTTCACGCCTCCTAATTTCTTTTACTTCACTTTCAGGTATTCAAGACAGGCAAAAGGAATATTTCAAAGACCTCCAGTTGCCGCGTTTTTTATGGATGGAGAAGAAGTTTTTGCCTCTGGAGAAGCTTTATGTTGAACTGACCCTAAAAAAGAAAGATAAAACAGGGAGACAAATCATGGAGAACATTGCACTGGAAAATGTGTTTCAAATCGAGGAAGAGAAAGAAAATAGTCGCCCACGCATATTCATCGAGGGCCAACCAGGGTTTGGGAAAACTACCCTCCTCATGAAAATACTTTCCGACTGGACAAGAAAGCAAAATTACGTTTGTAGCCTTTTTAATTTGGCCTTTTTCATTCCACTGAGAAGTTTCAAAGGAGACTTAGACACTCACTTCCTTCAACAATGCCACAGAATAATTACAACAAAGGCAGAAATTTCTCAAACAATCGGATCCCTCGAAGGGAAAGTCCTCCTGTTATTAGACGGGTGGGATGAGGCCAGTGACAGTACAAAAGCGACGCTCGTGCCTCTGCTCAAAGGACTCGAGCATAACAATGTGACTGTTGTAGTCACGTCTCGCACTGGGTTCCACGACTGTCCAGAAGAAAAAGATGACATTTTGAGCGTAGCAGGATGCGGTGGATACAAACATTACAAAATATGGGATAAAAGGATTCAGGTGAAAGGAATTTTTCGTGACAAAAGAAACGAATTTCTACAAAAGTATTTAGAAATCGATCCCAATGAGTTGGTCAGGACCCTCGATATGTTGCCTGTTAGATTCGACGATTTCTATTGTTGCCCATTGTTTCTCTTGTTGTTGGGAACTCTCATAAAACACAAGAAATTCCAAGAAAAGACACTGAACACAAAGACTCAGCTGTACAAAACTATTTTTAATTTTGTTGTCAATCGAAGTTTAGTGAAAGAGGAAAAATTGGGGAAAGACGTGGACATGGATCTCTTTGATGCGCAAAGTTCACTTTACAGAGACGTCGTGATTGCTTTTGGTCGTTTATGTTTGCAAAAATTAAAAGCTCAGCTCCTCTCGTTTGAAGAAAAGGAAATTGTTGTTAATGGCTTCGATATTTATCTTTTGGGATTTCTTACAAAAAACGTTTTGTTTGAGGAAGACGAAGAGAAGCCCGCGTTCGAGCCAATACACAAAAGTTTTATGGAGTTTTTGGCTGCATTTTATCTGTCGACGATCCCAGAGACTGAGCTAGCAATCGAAGTGAAAGAATTATTTCAAGCCACAATTACGCCGACGAGGGATCAACTTGTGTATCCGTTTTTGTGTGGACTACTCGACGCAGATGCGGCCAAATTGTTCCGTTCACTTTTGCCCTTCAACGACATCATTCCTCTACTCGATGTCAAAAATGATTATGTGAACAAATTAGAACCCCTTTTAAACGAAATCGCAAATGCTAATGAGGAGATGTACAAATCTTTAATTCAGTTTGTTCCTAATTTCTTGATACATGATGATGATGATGATGGAATTGAGAAAAACTACCCTTGTGTCCACTATGTTGAGCGATGGGTTAGTCCTGTCGTAAAGCTTTCTAATAAAATTCAAATCATGAAAGAATTTAGATTCAATGACGAATGCTTAGAAACGATAAAGTTTTTAAACTGTTTGAAACGTTTTCGAATTAAAACAATGATAATAGATGATGATGATGCTGATGATATTACAAAACTGGCAGAGGTATACAGGGAGTTTAAGTGTCAAAATCTATTCATAAAATCTTCTTTGAATAATGGTAGGGAGTCTTTGGCTAGACTTTTGAAGAGATTATCTCAATTTTGTTTTTGGGATAGATTACACTTGGTGATTGATATTGAAGATAATTATGATGAATTCGTTCAAATTTGCGAAGATCTTACGAATGGAGAATCAAAGAACGTTCATGTTTACCACTTATCGATTAAGGAGATAGAGATAGGCAAGTTTCATTCCATTTCTTCTTCGTTTGCAGATCTTCTTAAAGCAAAAAAAGTTACATTTGGTATACAATTACACATTAAATATAAATCTGAATATGATGAATTTTTATTTGGAGATATTTTGAATATTATCGTCAGTAGTCATATCTTGTCTTTATCTCTGGATTTCTTCTTTGTTTCTTTTGATGAACATCCCATCGTTTTCCCTTCAGCTATTTTTAAGAGACAACGAAAATGGGAATATTTGGAACTAAGAGGAGATTTTATAAAGCCAGAGTCTGATGAAGATATTGTTTGTACACCAATAAGCAACTTAAATTGCATCCTTTTCTATCCTAAGACTCTGCTTCCATATTTATTTTCAAAGTGCGATGAAATAAAGCAACTAAACTGCAATGAAATCGAGGAAATCCAAGGAGACATCTTAAACGGTTGGAAAGGGTTCTTCACCATAGAAGCACTCGAATTGAATATACAATGTATCAATGACGACACTTTTCATTCTCTGATTTATCGTTTTCAAAACCTCAGGAAACTCAAGATCAATGAATTAAAAATATCAGATGACAAAAGAAAGTCAGTCGTTGATGCATTGATAAAGACGATTTCTTCTCTTCCCCATTTGAACACACTCTCCATCCAGTACATAAATGATTTGCTCGTTTTGTATAATTTTTTGGAAAGACTTTCCTGTCTACCAGAAGAAGAAAAAAGAAAGATCCCGTTGAAGAAACTCGTTCTTAATCGACGTCGAGTCAACCCATTTCCAATGCACGAAATCATCCAACAATATACATGGATCACACGTTACAAAGGAAAAAGTAATTATTGGCAATTTAATTTTTAATCTGTTTCTTATTTGATCTAATTTATGTCTAAGAAGGATTCACAAGAAAAGTAAGATTCCATTGGATTATTTTATTGAGTACACAGCTCATACATTTGCACGAATTTCTCTCTTTATTTTTGGTTCTGTTCTCAACGTGGAATGCACAGCATGAGGCCCAAATTCGATAATTTAACTTTGTTCTAGAAACAGAGACCATTCACTCTTTCAGCAGTTTCATGATGCTCCTAAATTGATGCATTCATCTTATTATTGTGGCAATCTCATTTACGAGTTCCAATCATAAGAAAATGTTCAAGTCCTATCCAAGGTAACGCCTGAGGATACAGAAAGGGTTGTTAGGGATCTCTATGGTAACACTACTCAGAGAGGGTCAGTTCAAAACTGGTAGCAGCCATGCACCGCTGCTTTTGCCCTGCCCGTCGCAATTTCGACTCAAGACCCCTCCTGTGTTCGATTGCCCGTTTAAGTAGGCCAAAGCCACAAGAAATAAATAGGCGATGCCGTCCGGCGACTTGACGAGTATGTCTTTGAATGGAATGGAGCGGATTTCGATATCTTCTTGCATGCGTTCCAGGAACAGGCGAGTTGACAACTCATGAGCCTGGCTATTGTGTCGCTTCTCCAGTTGCAAATCACAGCAGAACTTTGTGTTTACCGTGTACACAGAAGTCGTACCTTCTGTGCTATGACCCGTTGCGCCAGTGGGTTACATCACCCGACGAGAGCCCTGACTTTCCACACAACGTTAGGATGCTCTCGGATTAGCAAACTGTCCGTATGGCTCCATGCCCGCAAGGCCTGTGTTGAACGAGCAGCATCACATGGGGCATTGTCCTGCTGGAAGAAGCAATCCGATGAGGTGCCATAATACTCCACCATCGTTCCAGGAAGGTGTATTTCCAAAATCTTTTGGTATCGCGGGACGTTCAATCTCATCTATAGGTGATAGGTCCTACGCAGTCTGTATGGTCACACTATGTCCGCACAGCCAGAGTCCTTCACTGTGGGTCTTAGGCATTCTGGATCGTGTTTTTCGTTTGATTGTTGGACAGTGAAGCCCAATCGTTCATCACAACATCGTAGACGACGAAGAGCATTCACCCTTGAGACAAATGGCTTCCTCATTCCGGCTCTCCCACATAAGCCAATCTCATGGAGGCCACGTTGCACTGTGCACACTAATGGGCCACGGGCTGTGGCTGGTGAGCAGGTGTCCTAAGTCCCCTACGCCTGAGTGGTCCCCACCTGACAAGCGGGATCCTTGGCTTTGTGTGGCCTGCACCGAACACTGACACGACCATCGGCCCCATACAGTTGAAACCGTGATTCGTCGGACCAAACAACCCTTCGCCAGTCGTCAGCGATCCAATGTCGACGTTGGTTAGCCCAGGCTTGGCGTTGCCGACGATGTGCAGCTGTCAAGAGATGCACCCGCATGGCCTCCTCCCAAAGCCTGCAATTGCCAATGTTCGCCGAATTCTCATCACGGAGACAGTTGTGGGACGTACCTGTTTGTACGCATGATTATTTGGCCCGCTGTCGCTCTTCAGTCAGTAGTTGCAAACCGGGTAACCCGGCGAACACCTGTGGCATCTAATAGGCGTGGGCGGCCCGTCCGCTGTCCAAAATGGGTTGTAACCCCTCGTTGGGGGTACTCTCGATAAACCCTTGCCACGGTTGTGCAGGAAGATGTTGTCTAATCTGATATTGAGGTACCCATCCTTATGGCTCCAACAATCACCCTCTATTCAAATTCAGACAGTTCTCGGCATGCTGCCATTTCTGCAGCTAGTTTTGTGTGATATCAAGAAGTCCTCTACAACTGCATTCCGAGAATGGACACAGCGGGATCTGTTCCATTACAGACAGGGAACCTGAATGGATGGTTGTCCGGATAGTTTTGGCAGAGCAGTGTATCGAAAGAATGTTTATGGCTTTGTTAGTCCTATCTTGATGAAATTTTTGCGGAATTGATCTTTAAAAGCAAAAGGAAGGTCACTGTCTAGCTGAGATTTCGAAAGAAAAAATAATGAAGAATTGCAACACCATCAAGGAATCATGAGAATTAATTGAAATTTAATAGACAAAACGACTTGAATGGTTGCAAATAAATGATTAGAGCTTCAAAGCAAAAATAAACAAGATTAAGTGTCCAAATCGAGTATTTGGTGTAGCCACCACGCGCTCCAATCACTGCTGCTATACGACGTGGCAAGGAATTAAACAGATTTGGAGTGGCTGCCTGGGGTTGAGCATTCCGTATTGCTTGTTCATCTGTTGAACCTGTAGACCAACGAAATCCCACACATGTTCAATAGGCGACATATCCGGCGAATAAGCTGGCAAACCAAGAAGCTATATTTCTTCTGCTAAAAAGAAGTCTTGAACATTTCTTGTAACATGTGGGGAGGCATTGTCCTGTTGAAAGATGGCTCCAGGAATGCATTAAAAGAAAGGCATGAGTTAGGACTCCAGCGCGTCACTGATGTACTCATTGCTGTTAAGATTACTCACAATTCGTAGCAGTTGAGATCGTCCATGATACGCAATCACATCTTACACCATAACTCCGGGTGTTGGTTCACTCCTTGGGTAATGCACTCCAGAAGGTAGCGTTAAAGCCGCATAGCCACATCTAACACGAATGCGGCCATTATGGTACCAACGGTTAAAGCGGGATTCGTCAGAAAAAAAAGGTTGTTGCCAATCTCTATGCTCATGAGTCCATTGCAGCCGCAGGCTTCGACGGTTTTGCGTCAGGTGTATAAATGGGTTCTTGCACGCAGTCCATGGTGCAGCAGACATCGCCGAATCGACGGAGCAGACAGGGATACACTTGGTGCAGTGGACCAATTTGCTGTCAACTGTCTAGAGGAAACTGTACGGTCCGTCAGCGCCAGGCTGATCAGGTATCTGTCATCGAGCGTTGACGGCATCTATCGGCGTCCAGTCTCGGGATTTTCGAGATGTCCGAATCTCGTTGGTCCACTGCTTACAAATTCGCATCACTGTACTGCTGTTACGCCTCGCACGACCTGCTATTGCGCGATAGAAAATCCTCCTTCACGAAGGTCGATGATTATCCCCCGTTCAAACTGCGTAACTTGTTGAAATGTCGCCCTCTTTAGTCTAACAGGCATCGTTACGTCTCATAGATCAACCATAGACTATTTTCAATATTTCGCTACAGCGCCTCTCTATTCAGCAGCAGTTAAGAGGGCTCTGCTCAGGCCACGCATGCGTGATGACTCTGAAATTTAATTATTCCCATAACACATTATAGTTTGCATTGACTGAAAATTGCAGCTCAATCGCGTCATTCCTTCATGGTGTTGCAGTTTCTACAAATTTGAGCTTAATTATGTCGATATTCTTAAGGATCTGCAGTAACAGTGCACGCACTCACGCAATGAGTTTGTGATGCCTGGAAGGACACAAAATTTCGGTAAGAAGAATAACAAAAAACACATTGCAGTTCCACCAAAATGTCGCCTACAGAGGGGGGGGGGGTGACATTTTCTTTTAGTCTACTTAGCTGGAGACTTGCATAATATAAAAAATCCATAATGCAAACTGTTGTGTGCATAGGTGACAACTGCATCAATAATTTGGACTATAAAACAAGTCCGAAAGACACACTCGCATGACCAGCAGCATAGCTCACTCAATATGGGTGTATCAGGTCTTTGCATATCAAATATCAGATTTCAAGATGGGTTCCGCGCTTTAGCACGGTTTCCACATTTAGTAGGATATACCCATAACAAAGTGGTACATTCACAGAGATAAACCTATCAGCGACTAGCTGCCCGAATTTTGCATGTCTGCGATGATATTTAATAGAGTTTGAACCCAAGGGAAGATACTGATGACTTCATACGAAATACGTGTGATAATGCATTACGTGTTGAATCTCACTGCATCTTCCAACGCCTCTCGAAACATCAATAACTTATTCGGTGTAGGCACAATAAACAAACGTACTCTCCAACTTTGCTTCCGAAAACCGGGCGAGAGTGACGGACTTGGCAAATGAGCCACGCAGCAGACCGCCCAACGTGTTGATTGACGCTGATCTGAAGGGATCTGTAACAAACTGTTCGGGATCTTGCAGGGCATTATACTGTATCAGCTTCGACTGTCAGTAGACACCTTAGGCCCAACGACAAGGTCAAAAAGCAGGACAAATGGGTCCCACATGAACTTAGGGAAAACCAAAATGATCGTCGGTTGGAGGTGCGTACGGAATTGCTTTTGCGCCATGAAGAAGCGGGGATTCTTGATCGAATTGTCACCTGAGACGAGAAGTTGCTTCTATAAAACAATAGGAAACGGTCAGCACAGTGGCTGGATGCTGAACCCCGATGACAGTTCCCTAAACTCCCGTTGCACCCCAGGAAGCTCATGGTTACAGTTTGGTGGAACATCCGTCGTGTAGTGCATCACAGTTTTCTGCAGCAGGAATAGACGATCACCGCTGCGATCTCCTGTCGTGAACTGCATCGTATGCACACTAAACTGTGTCAGCAACAAATTGCACTTGACAACGCGCATCCGCAGACACTATAGGCTCTGAGAACGCCGTTGGCAGGTGGAATGTTGGCGCCAGGTCTGTAGGGTGTGGCATGCCCTGTGACCCCAGTGCATGCCCTTATGCGGTTCAGAATGGTGTCAATCAGTCTTTGGATCCTCTCCTGAGGCAAGTCAGTCCACAGTTGTTGCAGCTGTTCCTCCAGATCCCGCAGGTTGATATTGGGATGGAGTCGCCTTCCAATGTCATTCCACAAGTGTTCACTGATGGAGAGGTCAGGGATCTTGCTGGACACGAGAGGACCTCAGCACGCAGTAGACTGTCCATAGACATACATGCTTTGTGTGGGCGTGCGTTAACTTTTCCCAGGGTGCTGTGCCAGAAGGGGTTGGACGTGCGGACGCAGAATGTCTGTGATGTATTGCTGTGCCGTCAAAGTCTGCCGAAGCACTATTACAGATGCTTGAACGCTAATCAGATGGCTCCCCACACAATGATTCCTGGTGTTACCCTATGTGTCTCTTCACAATATGGGAGGGTTGTGCCGTCTGCCCTCTACGACATTATACGCGAAAACGATGGTCATCGGAGATCATGGAGAAGTCGGACTCATTACTAAACATGATGCGACACCATTGGTCCTTTGTCCATACCGACCGTGCAAAACACACTCTAAATGCAGGCGTTGGTGATGTTGTGTTAATGTCAACCGCCGTATGGGGCGGTTGGACCTCAATCTGGCGGATGCGAATCGTCGAGACACGGTGCGGGAACACACTGGGTGCTGCAGAGCCTCGAGTATATGTTCGCGGATATGAGGTGCCGATGCCATGAGATTTCTTAATGCTTGGACCACCATACGATGATCCACCCTTGGGGTGATGTTTGTTGGTTGACCCTAACCTGCACGACGTTCATGGGTGCCCGCAAGTACCCATTGATTCTGACATGAGGACCACTGTGACATCTGAAAGGCCCACTTCCTGGCAATTGCACGGTACGATCAAGCAGCCTCATGCAGTCCCACAATGTGGCCCCTGTCAAATGCTGTCAATTGGTGGATAGGATGTGCTTTGTACAGTAGAGTAATCTGTAAGAGTGGCCCCTGAACGTGTTGCGTATCTGTAAGAGTCAGAGTAGTTGACTGGTAGCAACCTATCAATAACATGACGAATGGTGAGCGTTCTAGGCATTCCAGATCCTTGTGAATCTAATCGTTTACTCACTAATCAAAGGTGTGCATGTGTACCAAAATAGGACCACTCCTTCTGGGTGCTTCACTTTATTGTCAGCCAGTGGATTTACTCATTATTAGAATTCTAATACGAAAATAGAGAACTAGTTGGGAGTTCTGACTGGAATGGGAACCAAATGCAAAGAGCATGTCGGGTAAAATGCTGTCAGAAGAGAACCAGAAAGCAGAGAACACAGCACAAGAATTGTAAAAGGTTGCCTGGACAGACCAATTGCCGGTTCCTGCTGCATCATGTTGATGGATAGCGTAGAATATAGAGAAAACGACACGAAACCATGAACCCCCTCTTGTCTAGTTCAAACTTTGGAAGGTGCAGAAGACGGATTAATAGTTTGAAGAATGTTTTCTTGCCACGATTTGGGTTCTGTAATGTGTGACGTTTGAACGCCAAAGCATACAGAAAATTTTGCTCCAGATCAAGTTCACCCCTTCATGCTCCCAGTTTATGCTTCCTTCGAGCAGGATAATGCACCAGCACATTGGGTCAGATTGGGTCTCATTACTGTTTGAACGTTTTCACCATCTCATTGACTACTCAGGCGGTTTTGATGGCCACTGGAGGTTCAACACGCTACTAGACAGGTGCACCTAATGGCAGCTCATTTAATATTGAAATTGATACCTTGGCATAGGATGAAACCAATGTCCCACTCTAAGCGAATAATTTCATCAAAACAATGCAAAAATAATAGAAAAATAAAAAGCCTAAAATACTCATGTTTCTTCATCAATGTCACGGACTAATCAAATCATTTTAAATGTCTTTTACAGGGATACTAGAGGAATTGATGCAGATACAGCAAGAACAGTACAAGAGAAACGATCGAATTCCTTCGTTAATGTGGCTAGAAGAAGGCGTCCTAATCGATTCTCTGTTCGTGCACTTAGAATCCCAAGACTTCATGACGGATGGCGAGATTAGTCAACTCAAATCCATAAAAATGAAAGAGCTGTTCGATTCGCACACATCTCGGATTTTGGTTGAAGGTTCGTCGACAAAAGAGAACAAAATCTTCTGCTGCATATTTTTAAGGAAATGGGCAGAACATTATTATGATTTTCATTTTGATTTGAGTCTGTTGTTCCATATTGAGACGAAGGATTTTGTTAACAGCGCTTCCATTGAAGACGTGCTGATTGAAAAATACCCAGGACAAGAGCTGATATCGAAGAATGACATCATGAATTGTATTAACACGTACCAACATGAAATCCTCCTCATTGTAGAAGACAACAATGACGAAAGGAGCGAAGAAACAGAAAGGATACTAGAGCCACTACTTTCACGCCGAGTGTTGCCTAAAATGAAAATCATGGTCACGAGCATCAACGGAATTTCACTTCTAAAAAAATATTCCGCTCAAATATTTAATGAAACGAGTGAAAACGATAAAGAGATAAACACCTGTTTCAATAGAAGAGTGCTCATCAAACACTTCGATGTACGTGACAGCGATAAACTTCCTCAGGAGAAATGGTTAAAGATGCGCGATAGCATAATGAACACAATGAATTCCATCGACAGCGAACGGGCGACGAGTATCTTAAACTCTTCTCCCTTTTTCTTTCCGTCATTGTGCTTAATGATAACCGAGGAACGTAGCACGCGCAATTACAAAAATTATTTCAATTTTCTTGTCAAATTGTTGAATGCAGAAGAGCAAGTGGACCTTTTCAGATTGCATAGCCTTAGCGATACATTTTCACATGAACAAACATTGATTCGATTCGGAGAATATGCACTGCAAAAAATGATCAACAACGAATCTGTCACCATGGACGACAACGACGACATCATTGTCAACCTGGGAGATCAAAGTATTTTCCGATTTGGACTTTTGGTCAAACCAAGGGAATTCTACGAACCCATCGATGAAAGCCTCACAGTGTTCTTGGCTGCATTCTCCACCTTCAACGTGATGCGAGTGTCAGGTGAGGAGGATTTCAAAAGAAAAATCCAAACATTACTTTTTAAAGATGGATTACTACCGACAAAGGACAACAACACCCTCTTTTTCAGTTTCCTTGGAGGATTGTTGAACGAAAGAGCTACACTTTTATTCGAGGAACTGCTCCCTTTGTCTGCTTGGTTCAATCTGCACAATAAATCCTTCACTCATATTCTCCAGGAAATTACTGACATTCACCCATTCGTCGATACATTCCGACATCTGCTGACGTCTTTCTTTCCTTCTTTTTACGATTCTCGTATATTCGACGACGAATACCTTTCCTCCAACATTCACTCACTCCTCTATAACGAGGCAAGCAAGTCGAACGTCATTGATACTCTTTTAATTTATAATTTCAAACTGAGCTTCTTAAAGAAAAACGTCACTCTCAATCATTTGATGTTGGATATTGATAAATTTAATGAAAACGTCCAAACCCATGGAGCGAATTTATTGAAATGCGAGACACTCACCATTTGTTTTGATAGATGTTTTGATAATATGGAAAATTGGTCGACGTTGTGTAGTGTTCTCGACATGATCCAAAAGGGAAAATGTATTTTCCATTTCAAGAGTGAATACGGTAATGGGAATTCTTTTCTTATAAATAGCCTTCACAAAGAATTAAGTGAAGGACAGTGGAAAGAGAGAACGATCCACCGTCTACAATTAACGATCACAGAAGATGATGATTCAGAGTGTCTTCCCAAATTAGTCGATCTCGTTAGAAACCATAAAATTAAAGAAGCAGTCTACGTTACGATAAACGAATCAGACAGAAATGAAGAATTAAATATTACCATGGAGTCCGATTTAGAAGAGCTATTTGACTCGATCCTTCAATCCGGTAGTGTCTCTGAATTTTTAATATCAAACGAAGATTCTAGTTTCTCACCTGTTTTTAATTTTAGTAGTTTCCAAGGAGAACAAGAGAGCTCACTCCGTTCGGTTTACCTGGCTGGATCTGTAAATGCTTTGAATGGAGACAAAAGATCAGAGTGTGCAGTAGAAGAAGCACTCATTTTATGCGAGGGGGACCGATGTTGTATACAAAGTCTTCGGGGGATCAAGTGGTTGTGGTGTCGTAAGAAATGCTTCGATTGCTTGGTCGAGGACGAGTGGCAACAATTAAACGAATTGGAGGAACTCACATTGTCCATTAGAAAGAAGTCTATAAGAGTGAATCCTTCCATTTCCAATTTGCTCCAATTAAGAATTCTAACTCTCACATTCGACAGTTGGCTAATTCCACAAGCGTTCGATCTGTTTCTTCATGAATTGCTGCTTTCTTCACACTCTTTGAGAATTCTTCAGTTATTTCACATTCCTCATCTCATTTCGAACTTCGATGGTCTCGTCGGCTGCGTCGTTAAAAGTTTAAATGGAAAAAGGGAAAATTCGAATGTAACTTCTCTACTGGAAGAACTGGTCTTGCAATTTGTTCAGATCGAGAGTGAAGTCAATTGGTACGCATTCAAAGAGTCCAAGGGGTTGAAGGAAATTGAGTATTTGTTGCAAGAGAACCTGATAAGACAGTTTTCTTGGGTCGATGATCATTGGAGTAATATTCCAAGTGACCTTCTGTGTACTCAGTTTTCATTGGGCCATCGATTCACCATCAAACAGGAAGTGCATGGATCAAATCTACTGCACTCTCGATACAGTCAATGGGAGTATCGATGGTATGATCCAGTGATCAAATACTGCATTACATATAGCAACAGAGACTAATATTTAATTTGTGTAATTTAAGCAATAACCTTCCCTCCAACAAACAACTGAAAAAATCATCAAATCAATTTTAATTATAATGAGCAGACAAAAGTAAAATTTAATTTTGATATATTTAGATTTTGAATGGTTTAATAAAATGTTCTCATCAATAAAAGTGGAAATATTTGAACATGTAAACGATCCCTTTTCTTTATTCAAAACACAAAACAAGCTGCCACAACTGAAGCAAGAGAGCACCGTCCTGGGCCAATAAATCAATCACGGTTCAAGATAAAAATTAAATGCTAAATGGATGATAGGTTAGGTTAAGTGTTTCTTAATCTTGAAGGTTTTATTGTTGATCTGAGTTGGTGTTGTTGCCATCTTTCGTTCTCAGGATCAACATTTTCCCGCTGTGTCTATTAATTTGGACGGAATTGTTCATTGCTTAGAAGGGTTTTTCCATTTAATCACTCAACTTACACAACATGTTCCCAATTAATTAAAGAGAGGTAGGTACCTTTTCTAACTTAACAAAAAATGTTGAGTAAATAAAAATAAACATGTACTTTCCCCACACAACTCATTGGCAGTGAACTGGCCTAAACACGGAGCAACAATTTGAACGATTTCGACTCTAGCATGCTCGGAGCTGTAAGAAATATTCTTTCTATAACAGCAAACATCCGAGGCCTTTTTCACTTGCTAATTGGAATGTTTCGAGGAAGACTATTCTACTTCAAAACCTGAGAAAAGGCTTGGGTGGATGAATGAGGGGGTAATGGGTGACTGGCATCAGAACAGCAACACAGCTCAATAAAAGACAACTACACAAAACGAACAAATAAATGCAACACTTCGGAATTTCGAAATGTTGTACAGGGTGGCTCCTATGCCCCAATAGACCACATTACTAAGTCGTATAACCGTCACGAGTTTTAATGTAGGCCTCGACTCTTGCATGCACACGATCATGAAGATGGTAGATGTTGTCTTGGGGTAGATGGTTCCAAGCCTCCTGAACATGCTAGCGCAATTATGGAATTGTTGCAACTTGTGTGCAGTGACGATGAACTTAACGTCCCATCACGTCTCAGACATACTCAATTAACGACAAGTCAGGAGATCGTGCTGGCGAGGGTAGTGATGCGTTTATCCTACTTGAAAAACATGTTATCCTCCTGTTGCAAAAGAAGGGCAGACGAAACCAGGAGACGCATGGGAGCAATCTCTGTACATCATTCTTCTGGAGGTACTGTCTTTCAATTCTTGTATGCCACCAATGCTCCATGTGTGTAAATTTTCAGGATAATCGACCCATTTCTTGTAGGTGGTGCATTGTATTTGCCGCAGTGTATCTAAATAAAAGAAATCAAGGGTCACTGATTGGTCATAAAGAACCAGATATCATCTAAGGAGTCTTTGCTACACTGCTTTGCAACAAAAAGTTATCTCAACGTATCCATATTTAGATGCATGCGCACGGGACAGGATCATTTGGGTTGATACAGGATTTCCGGGTGCTTGTATAAGCTCATCTGTTGAAACCTGAGCGATACGTTCAATGCAGCAGGGAGGAAGCAACTGTTGCGTGAACGTACAGTACTGTAATCTGCACAACGGTCTCAATGCAGCGACGACAACTACGACAACCGTTCACGCAATTAACGGACTTTGAACGAAGTCGGATTATTGGCCTCCCCCAGGATGGATGGTCAACCAGACGGATTGCTGTCCATGTGTCGCGGGACGACGTTGAAGGCAATGGCGAGAGGAAGGCATACATGCCAGAAGACCAGGCTCTGAGTCCCGGAGAGGCACGTCAGTTCGCAGCGATAGCCTCATACTGCGAAGAGCGCTAGCGGATAGAACCATCACCCTGTGGCAACTGCGCGACAACATCACTTTTCCCGGTACTGCTCTAGTGCTACGACAGTGTCTGCCAGGCGTCCATTGTTGTTTTGTCCGTTGAACTGCAATGAGGTCCTGAACGAATGGGCTGACGAATTGAATGGCGCATGGTGGTCTTCGGCGGTGAATACCGCTTTTGTTTGGATACCGACGACAGACGCGGATAGGTGTGGCGCGGACCATTGGAACGTGCCAATGAACATTTCATCCATTATCACCATCATGGACCAACACCCGGGATCATGGTCTGTGGTTTAATCGGCTACGATACCAGAAGCCTTTACTCACCATCCAAGGCACACTGACAGCAGCACGGTACATCACAGAGATTTTACAGCCCGTATTACTGGCCTTTCTGCACACCATACACGGCGCAGTCTTTCAGCAGGATAACGCCAGACCAGAAATGGCAAATATGAGCTTGGCATGTCTGCATGATGTAAACTGCCTACCATGGTCCGCGAGATCCGCAGACCTATCGCCAATTGGGCACGTGTGGGACATTGTGGGACGCAATCTACATGACCTAACACATCAGGTTCACTGGCCTGGGCAGATGTACACCAAGATGACATTCGCTACCAATATGATCACCTACACCTGCGACTGGAACAATGCATCGCCGCTAGAGGTGTTGCCACAACTACTGATGCCTCTTTCAGTTGGTACACCCTATACAAACGAGTGCACGTCTTCGCTCCATAACGTAATAAAAGTGTGTTCAGATGTATCTCTTGCTGTATACCTACATTTGGCTCATTCGGATAACTCCTTGGGGGTGGGGCAATTCCATTGCAAAGCAATGTATTACAGAGCAGGAGGAAAGCTATCCTGATATACACATTTCAGTCACATTAATGTGACCATTCTTTACGTTCGTTCAACATCAGCGGAAAATGTCCAGAAGGCACGTAACCAATATCAGAGGTGAAAGGAGGTATAGGAAGGGTGTCAAAATGAAGCAAAAAACATTGCAATTGATGGAGTGATGGCGAAACGTAGCGATTTATCCGACTTCCAAAAAGGCATCATCATGGGCTTCCGAGACAAAGGTTGCAGTAATTCCGAAACGGCTAGTTTTGTGAACTGTTCGCGTGTCGCCGTGGTGAAGGTGTACCGTGCATGGCAGAATGGCAATACCCAAAATCAGCGATGTGCTATGTGTGGGGCACCATGGGCCATAGATGACGGTTACGCAGATGCGTGCTAGTGAACAAACATGCAACACTGGACCAAATGACCTCCCAGATGAGCCATGAGGCTATCAAACGTGTATCCTGAACGATACTTCAGCGAACGTTACTCATGTGGGGCTGCGCAGCAGACGGCTGGTGCGTGCACCGATGCTAAAGACTGTTCACTGGCGACAAAGACTGACATCGTGGAAGGGAACCCAAAATTCCCGAGAATTTTCTTGTAAAAAGCAGAAATCGTATCGTACAACGTAATTTCCTCCGGCACGTATGTCACGACCTAGTGATTTTCCTATTTCTGGAGCACTCCTGCATGGTGTTCAAAAACCAGTTGCGATTCCACTTGGATATCTTCAATGGTGTCAAAACGTCACTAATTCATTTTAGAGAAGGGATAGAAGTCTCAGAGGGCCAGATCAGGAGAGAAGGGAGGGGTGGGGGGACCGTTGCCGTCTTGAATTTTGCCACGACGAGAGATAAGGCGTGCCTGCAAAAATTGTTCACTGGAATGTCACACTCTGATGCACCCGACAAAAAAACCCTACACAAAAGCTATTCATTCGAGAAAATTGAATGAGACAACTCTAGAAGCATCGGTTGAAACAATCGAGCAGGTGAGACAAGTCCTGTAACGTGCACGTTCTATGGGGGCCCATGGTTTCATGTGGCCTGCACAAGACACAGACACGATCATCGGCCCGATGCAGCTAAAACCGTCACTCGTCCGACCAGGCAACCCTTCGCCAGTCCTCAGCGGTCCAATGTCGATGTTGGTTTGCCCCGGCTAGACGTTGCCGACGATGTGCAGCTGTCAAGAATTGCACCCGCATGGCTCCCTTCCAATGCCTGCAAGTGCCAGCGTTAGCCTAATTGTCGTCACGGACACAGTTGTGGAAAGTACCTGGTTGTACCGCATGGTGATTTGGGCCGCTGTCACGCATTTGCAAGCATTTGCAAGCCAGGTGACACGGCGAACAGCTCTGGCATTAATGAGGCGTGGGCGGCCCGTCCGTTGTCCGACATGGTTTGTAACCCCTCGTTGGGTGTACTCTCGATAGACCCCTGCAACGGTTGCCGGAAAAATTTCAGGGTGTTAGCTACATCTGACATTGAGGCACCCATCCATCTGGCACCAACAATCATCGCCCGTTCAAATGCGAATAGTTCTCTGTGTGCTGCCATTTCTGCAGCTGGTTTTGCATACAATGATTGTGTGATATCAACGAGTCCTGTGCACCTCCATTCTGAGAACGGAAGCAGCGGGATCTGTCTCATTAGGGACAGGGAATCTGATTATAGGGGTGTGCCTTGACTTTTGGTGAGTGAGTGAATTTACCCAAAAGTAATTGGACAGTAATTGGTAGATGCGGTCTCGCGACAAGGATTTTCTTCAAAAGATACCCAACCCTGGGGGCCACGTACAAAACAATTTGGTCATGCAGCCTCCCGTCCTCATGGTATCCTGCGAGAAACCATTCGGCACCCCGTCTTCAAATACAACGCTTTGCACTGAAATTGCCCCACCCAAAAGGAGTTTTCCGAATGAGCCAAATGTAGGTACACAGAAAGAGATATATCTGAACACACCTTTATTACGTTATGGAGCCAAGACGTGCACTTGTTTGTTTGTAAAGTGCATCCCAACAAAAAGCGGCATCAGTAGGTGTAGGTAATCATACAGCGGGCGAACGTCATGTGTCAGGTCATGGAGATTGTGGGGTGATCGTAAACGACGTCCCACCATGTCCCACTACGTGCTTAATTGGTGACAGGTCTGGGGACCTCGGGGGCCATGGCAGGCAGTTGACATCATGCAGACATGCCATGCTCATGTTTGACGTGTGCGGTTTGGCGTTATCATGCTGAAAGACGGCGCCGGTGATAATGTGCAGAAAGCGTAGTAATACCGGCTGCATGACTTACCGTGTTGCTATCAGGGTGCCTTGGGTGGTCACCCTCTGGTATCGGAGCAAATGACACCCCAGACCATGATCTCGGGTGTTGGTCCACGATGGCGATACCAGATGCGTTGTTAATTGGCACGTTCCAATGGTCTGCGCCACATTCGTGCGCGTCTGTCTTGTGTGTCCAAACAAAAGCGGGATTCGTGGCTGAACACCACCGGGCGCGATTCTATTCGCCAGCCCACTTGTTCACGACACCATTGCATTCGTATTGTGCGGTGCTCAGGTGTCAAAGGAAGACGCAATAATGGACGCCTGGCAGACATTGTCGCTGCGTGTAACCGGCGTGCTATTGTCGCTATTGACACTGGAGCAGTACCGGGAATAGTGCTGTTGTCGCGCAGTTGCCGCAGAGTGATGGTTCTGTCCGCTAGCGCTGTTCGCAGTATCCGCCTTTGGGTGCGATCTGACGTGCTTCTCCGGGAACTAGAGCCTGGTGTTCTCGCACGTGTTCCTTCCTCTCGCTATTGCATCCAACATCGGCCTACCGTCCGTGCGTACCGCGACACATGGAAAGCAATCCGTCTGGTTGACCATCCAGCCTCGGAGAGGCCAATAATCCGACCTCATTCGAAGTTCGTTAATTGCATGAACGGTTGTCGTTGTTGTCGTCGTGGTATTGAGACCGTTGTACAGATTACAGTACTGTACGTTCACGCGGTAGTTGCTTCCTTCCTACTGCATGGAACTTCTCGCATTGGTGTCAACTCATGAGCCTATACAGGCATCCGGAAAATCTGTATGAATCCAAATGGTCATGTCCCTACTAATCATTTACTAGTCGGGGGTAGACGAACCCCTCCACTAAATATGGATAAGGGATATCTCCTTGTTGGTGGGGCAATTACATTGCAAAGCAGTGCATATTACAAGAGATGAGACAATGATCCAAAAAGAATGCACACGCAGGACATTTTCAACAATTTCTTACTCAGTTTTTGAGGTTAAGTATTCGTTTTTGAACTTTAATTAAAAAAAAA
>JAHWFO010026594.1:133283-149337 GCA_023313115.1 Rhysida immarginata | reverse complement strand
TTTTTACTACCAATTGCAACTTCTAACTTCGTAAAATCCGAATTTTGTCCTAAAAATACTCCGTAAAACTTAAAGTTTATTATATGGAAATTAACAGGAGGGGGTCGGGATTTCAGAATTACTAAGTAAAATCCGGAATTTCGTAAAATGCGAGTTTGTAAAAACGGAGTTCTACTGTATTATTTATTAAAATGTATATATATGTAGCTCTAAAGCGAAGTCACGAATAGATGAATAGAGACGTTAAATGAATGACATTGAATGAATTTAACTCTTTTTAGTTTGTTTACTTGAAAAATCACGCTATGGACGCTTACAAACAATTATTGATAATTATTTCTGTAATTCACGGTGCTGACATGGTCTTTACCGCACTGAGATTCGATCTGTCTGATAACGTCTCCTGTTATCCACAGTTTTGGCTGTTTATATATTAGTGGAATATTGTTTGAGTCGAACTATTTTGCCAATCAAAATCAGTAATTTTAAAAGTTAAGTAAATTGCGACCCACATACATTTGAATAAAAAAAATGGCATTTAACAGGCATTTAACAGGCGGAATAAAAATCTCGAAATTTCTTATAAAATAAATGCAAATATAAAAAAGCTTGGCGACACCCCTCCTCAGAAAATGTTTTGTCACTGCACCAATTATTTTTTGAGGAAGTCCTAGGATTGCTCAGGTCGGCTAGTGAAGAAATAAAGGAGCCAATTCTTTCAGACATGTTAAAGCATACCAGCGCTATTAAGAATTTACTGAAAGTCAGTGAAACAGTGGGCGAAAAATATTTTAACATAACCAATCATGTTAAAGAGCCTTCAAATAAAAATATAACTAAACGAAAAGGATTTTTTCAGTGAAGCAGAAAAGAAAAGAAAAAAAACAAACCAAGACTGCAAAAGCCTACAATGGCTGAGGTGAATGAGAAGATTCTGCTTGGCAATGCACTTATTAGATTTAGCAAAAAGCTACTTATAAGAATGCACGCTTGGTCTATACGTTTATCTGGCCGTCCGCCGTTTGCATGGCAACTTGAAAACGGATTAACTTTTATAAATTCTGTTTTCAGAAATATGACCATCAGTCTTAGCTCGGCCGCATCAACTTTGCAGAATTTTTCGTGGACCCCTTCAAGTCGAATTCAAATAAGTATTAATAAAAATTAAGAGTTTATATTGTGAATTCCTCTTTATTTCTCTAAAAACAAAAGGACCCCAACTAGACAAAACGCTTGTAAGATCTTTGAAGCAAATTAAATATTTGTTCTATTAAAAATATAACAGCAGAGCTTGATCAAAATTATACAAATTTGACAGTTTATTAATACAGTTAAAAATTTATATTTACTTACTTACTTACTTACTTACTTTTCAAACCCACTTATCCGTTAGGGTCGCAGGGGCAGCAGCCCTTTGGAGGATCTCCAACGATCGCGATCTTCCGCCATCAGGCGCATGTCCTCCCTGGTAATATCCAAGCGACTCGAACCCAGATTCTCCATGTAGTCTAGCCACCTGGTTCTAGGCCGACCCCTTGGTCTCCTACCCACCAGCTTGGAAAATAACAATTGCCTAGGAAGACTAGATTGCAGCATCCGTATCACGTGGCCATACCAGCGCAACTGAAATCTCTCGATGCGGAGAAGTAGCGGCCCAACGCCTAAAGATTCCCTTATTGTGCTGCTGTACACTATATCTAGTAGGGTAACACCTGCACACCTGTCAAAAATCTCATTTCGGCCGCTTGTAACCAACATTCCTTTATATTCGCCCTTAATGAGCTCATCCCTTAGGCAATTATGCGCCACCAATAAACGCGATCCCCCTTTGCTCGTGCGCTCTTGGCTCACTCCACTATCGCTCCTGGGTGATGGGCTAATACGACGCTTATGTTGACGATGCTCGCTTCGGTTGCTCTCCAACCTCACCTCGCTTGTTATGTCGGTTGTAACAATTTCGGATACACTGGAGCATGTGTCACGTGACCTCCGCTTCAGCGCCAATTAGAAATGAAATGGCTGGTTTCGATCAGTCACCTTAATGGAAACTAAAACAGAAGAGACATGTGAGAGGAAAAACGACCGACCAAACACAAAGTGCAAAAGATGCAGTGTAAAACCGTCAATGAATTTCTAGATATACTTAGAAATCACGTAGCTATACTTAGAATTTCTAGAATACTTAGATATACCTAGAATACTTAGAATTTCTAGATATACTTAGATATACCTAGAAATACTTAGAAATTTCTAGATATAAATTTAATACTGTAGTAAAGTAAAGGATGTGAGACTATGAGTACATAGGTTTTACAAATATAAACTCAAAAATCATTAGTAGAATGTAGTATTGAATGATAAATTGATCGTTATTATATATTATACTGAAATGTTATGTTGATTTCATATGATAGTTTAACAAAAAATTCGACACTATCGTAAATATGCCGAATCCGTGAAAATAACACAATGAAATAATACCTATAATATTCATAGTCTTGAGTTTGGAAAGATGGAATTACAGTATTTATAAATTAAAAAATAAATGCGGAGAAAAATTTGTGATGACCGAAACGAAAAAACCGAATGAAAACGTAGTAGTTGATGGATGTTTTTAAGCAATAATATTTTTAAATAAAACAATTGAAAACATTTTCACAATGTTTTGCAACAAAGTTCACTTTTGATTGAAATTTAGACGTTCATAAAGTAAGTTTGAACCAACATGTACATCTTAAAATAAAAAAATAGTGATTTTAATTAATAAACGTAAGTATATATACTTGGAATTATAGGCCTACATAAACTAGGAATTAGCCATATACTTATTAATAAGTTAAATTACCTATTAAATCTAATAATAATAATATTAATTATCAAACATACCTCAAATCCCCACTTTAGAATTCAATAAACCACTGAGAAATGGTGATATGGATTAACGTCACTAGGTGTCACACACAGTAAGGAGTTTCAGGCGGAGGTCACGTGACACATTGTTACAACCTGTTAGGTCATCCGAGAAGCTTTTATCTGCTAGCTCCATCTGTTGCCATGACCTAACAATTTTATTTTTAATAAAGCTATTTGCCTGTCTCCTTCGACCTGTTATGTTATTGGACGGCATTTTGCTTATTACCTCCTCTGGCAACATGACACCCACCCTCAGGATATGGGAGTTGGGGAGATAGCTTTTATAAAAATATTAAACACTTATTTTTATGGAGGAATGCTAACAGTATTATTGAGAGAACTTATTATTTCTAATATATGAACGCTTACAATGAATCTTCTTGAATTTTCAGTCCATTTAATAAGGAGTTAGAGATTTATTGATATACGAGATATGGAAGGCTGTGGAACACATTCTATTGATGATGAAAACATTCATAGATGAGTATCACCATTTTTATCTGGCTTTGTCAAAGTGATGGAAAGAATAGTTGTCAAAATAGATTTGAAATTGAATAATATGATGCGTCATGATTGGTTTACAATGAACCGCGAGGTATTGATTCAAAACTTCTGTAATCTCGGTGGATGGTCTTCAAATTAAGAGGACAGACCTATTTTTTATTTAGTGGATGTACGTTTTGGTTACTTCTATTGATTGGTGAGTTTTTCCAGCAATAACATGTATTGCAAAGCCTCCTTATTTGATATCCAATTTAGTTGTATTGATCACAGATTTATTGATTTATTGAAGTAGGAAAAGGCTTAAAATAAATAAATGCCACAATGATGATAATCCTTAGTGATATTGATTATTAAATATTGAATTCATATTATTAAAACTAACCTTTTTATTGAAATTGTAGTCATTGAAAACAATTCATTTCTGGTAATCTTCAATCTTATCTCAAAATTTATTTTAAACCACAATTAACCTCGTTGGTCATCCCAAGCTGTACCCAATCTGCTGTCGTCGATATTGAAAACCTGTTCTTCAGTACTCCCTATTCTATTTCCTGAACTGTTTTATGACTAACCTTTTCGATAACCCCTGTCTATTAAGATCATGTGTGAAAATTATATTGAGTGTTCATTGTCTTCGTATAAGTATTCTATCTACAATACACTCTCTAAGATATTTCATAAGAATATCCACAAAAATGTTGAATATATCATAAAAAGAGCATTTCACTTTGTATTTTCAGTTCTCATAATCTTCTGCTGGAAGTTTCATTTTAACTCCACAAGATGGGGGTCGATATTGGTACCTATAGAAATAGAATCGGCCGGTGGAACAGTCACAGTCCACCATTACACTGTCGACAAAACAAGAGCAAGACAACTGTCTACTATATATCGTGGTTGACAGTGTCATTCTTCACCCTGGTCTGTGGTTGTCTGTACTTGATGTTTGTCACCTCATTGGCATCTGAATATAGCCGACATGGACTCAACTCCAGTTTAATGAGACCCTTTGATGAAACCATTGATGAACGCAGCTTGTTAACTTCGATCGAGCAGAACCTCATCATGGGTGGCATCGAAATGAACCCAGGGCCCAATGACACACCATCAACTTCCACTGCAACTCCACTAAAACGAGGTGAATAAAAAAAATCAAAACTTTACTACCATTTTTAATCTAATTAAAATGTGTTAATTTGAATTGTAATGTCCTAAGAGTGCCGTCACTTTCGCCCATAGGATCGTACACAATTCTTTTATTTTTGACCACATTGCATTTCTCATTCCCACTTTTTAATTATCCGTATTTTGAGAATGGTCTTAAATTTCTTAAATTTCTTCTAATACTGTACACGTGGTCTTAATTTATGATGCTTGTAGACAGGGATCATTTTTATACTGAATACAAAAAGTTATTTATGAATTGACGACAACTCATAGTGCTTACATTGTGATCTTCTAATAAATCGTTCATCACATTTTTTTCTTAGAAAATAATATAATAAATGCCTTCCCTCAATTTATTATCTGACTTGCAGCCATTAAAGTTATATTATAATTTAAACCTTAATAAGTTATGATTATTTCATTTTTTTATTAGCTTTTTATTTTAGCCAGGGCAATATTATTAAAAGTTTAATTTTACTATTTCTCTTCTGGCTACTCGTCAATTAAACTATATTTTCATTTCCCACTTTGTATTTTGGGTGGATTTTGAAGTATCTCAACAGCAATGTACACATTCTTCTATAGTAATTTTCTTATGGACATTTTTCTTATAAATGTTTACTTGCAAAACGTTTTCTTTTACAAGCTGGAACCAATTTGCTTGATTGTATTTTACTTGAAAACATTTCTTTGATAGAAATTTGGTTAATATTTGCTTCAGTTGACACTTCTGTTGTCAATGATTGCGTCTATGTTTATACAAGGATCCTATGAATTTGAGAATTTACGTTAGATTTGGTATGATTTCGTCCACAATGTCTATGAAACATATTTATTGTTGTCATTTCTTCTGAACTTGTTCCACAATTTACATAGTCATGCTCTGAAGTGTGCCCTTCAATTGTCGCTGCGTGCTAGCCGTGTGCTTCTTGACTGTTGCCCCAAGAGCATAAAAGCTTCAACTTTTGAAAATTTCCTCAGTACTCTTCCAGGCTTCCTTTAGTTATGATGCTGAAATGAGGCTCCTCCATCTTTTATATGTGTGTAGTGCGTTTTCCCCCACTTCCCTGGTGTCTCCTGGGGGAGGTCTTTTCTCTTCTTCACTCAAAACCTTTTTCAACTTGCTGCTTCGGAACAGCTTGCTAACTTCCCTGGCCTTCGCAGTCAATATTCGTCTGCGCAGTTCTTCATCAACTCATATTCGCCACATGGGCAGGGGGTTGCCTCCATCATCTTCAACCCCTCTATTGTGGTGTCGAACTGCGTCTTTGCCTGTGAGTGTGGGGTAATTTCTATGGACCTCCTGCTATCTGGTCTCAAATTCCGATTGCTTAATGTGCACGCTCCGTGTTTATCAGCAGAGAAACGGGCATTCTTTGAAGACCTTGACTCTTATCTGTGCTCGTCCTTGCCTGCAGTGGTTGCTGGGGACTTCAGTTGCCATCCGGATGAGAACAACATCTTTTCGTCTGGATGTGTCTACTAGTTGTGCCAGCGGAATGCACTTTTCGATCTGTGGGCGTCGTCTTCCAATTCCAACCAAAGTGGGTCTACCTTTCACCGGGGGCCCTGTGTGTCTTCAAGGTTGGACCTTTCTCTAGTAGACACCACTTTCGCTGGTGCCCCTGGTTCCATGGAGGTCATTCCATGCTCCTTTTCTGACCATAGTGCCATCAAGTGGTCTTGGAAACCTCCATTCCCAGCCTCCTCTGCAGGCTTTACTTCAAACAATTGGTTTCTGAACGTTTTTCTACTTGACATCGATAAATACAACGGAATGGTCGTTCGGTTTGTGGAAAGACACCTTCACAACCTGCCTCCGTCGTTAGCTTCGTGGCTTTCTTTTAAATCTACGCTCCGTCGTTTCTTTAGAAAGATTGGGTGTGATGCTGTTAGACGCAATCGGCGCCATCTCACCATGCTCCAAGAAATCCTGCGTCTCCTCTGCTGTTCCATCCCGAAGGGGGAGTATGCTGATGACATCCGCCAGGTGAAGAGGGGCTGCAATAAGACGCCCACAGAATTAACATGTTTGGTCTGGAGAATCCGGAGATGCAGAATACGCGTTCACCAAGCTTTCTTCTTGCATTAGCCAAAAATGCACTTTATGGTGTGGTTTCACATTGTCTTTCATCATAAAACGTTATTTAAAAAAAAAACCAAAAAACACTGCATTAGGTCAAAGACGTGCTCTGTTAACCCCTCTTGGTTATCAGAACTTAGCAGCAGAGAAACTGTTTCCATATCACCTCAAATATCCCCATAACCAGAAATCACAAGGTGTCCAGTCTGGTGATTGTGATGGCCTTTCTGTCGGAAATGATAAAAGGGACCCGATAATCTTAACATATTTCAACATTATACCACCTCAAATAGATTGGAACATGTTAAGATTATTGGGTCACTTTTATCATTTCCGACATTATGGCTATAACAATCACCAGACTGGAAACTTTGTGATTTCTGTTTATGGGGATATTTAATAAGGCCTGTTTATCACGGCGATGTGGGTGTTAACAAGAACGTTGGTCATCGAATGTACGCTTTTTGAGGACAATTATTGTAAAAAAATTCTACGTAATTTTGATTTACACATACGCATTGGTTATCTCCAATGTTTTTTATGAACAATTCTTATATCAGAGGTGGTTACATTGTAGCCTATAGACAGAAAAAGCATCTAAACCATCTTACGGCATCTGTTTTTGTCGCACGAAATTTCAAATAAATCTTAACTGCGCTTTGTTTCCTATCTTGTGTTTAATTTAAAAACCAATCCATTGTGCAAATTAAAGTGACATTAACGTCAAATGCCGCCCTAATAGAAATTCAAATTTTTTTGAAGAAATCGAAATCCCAATGCACAACAACTTCCATTGCATTTTGACAATAGGTTTTTGAACAGAGAACGCTAAATAAACACCAGTTTAATTATAACCAACGTGGATATTCAAATAATCTTAAGCATCTAATAAAAGATAGGAAGCCAACAAAGATTGGACAAGTGTTGCCTCCTACTTTCTATTCGTGAAGTATCTACAGTGCCTCGTGGTCAGTTTGCACTTTGTTTTATCTATGTTGAGGATTTAATTTCACAAACTAGAAAAAATTCTTAAAGTTTAACTAAAAAAAAAAAAAACAACAACCGCTCTCTTGAGTTTCCGTGTGCAACACCGTCAGATTTTTACTTAACAGAACTTTAGAACAGATACGTACTGTGCTGATCTAGGAAAAATATCATTTGATCATTTGCAAAAGATACCAATTTATATCATTGGTTTTTTTTAAATGATATGAAGTGAGAATTGACACAAATATCAACTGATCAAATGGCAATGATATGAATTGATTTGAAACAATTTCAAATGGGTAAATGATAAAAAGTGGTTTGAGGGTATGATTGAAATGAATTAAAAATTGGTCTGTATACAGGATGGACCAAAGAAAAACTCTAGAAGAGGTGAACATAATCTTAAATAAAAGAGACAATGATCTAAAAAGTGTACAATTTGTGTATTATTTAACGTAACACCGAAGTAATTAATGGTAGCGTTCTTCCTTCTAGAATCGCTCACCCCTTTGTGGACGAGTTTCCATTGGACTTAGAAATTTTCAGTGGCGAGTTTATTTTTGTTCACCCTATATATTTTATGACAAGAAATGACGACGGTAGTAAAGGACCGTCATTGGCGACTTGAAGAGGAGGCACGTGAAACCCTTCTAGGCTTTCTAAGTCCTCATAGAGTTTTTTTCGTGTCCAAAAGATTGTTGGGTATCTCAAAAGGATATTTTGTGTTCAAAGGGTTATTGGGTGCCCAAAGGGTTATGACTGAAGTGTTGTATCACATTCATTTAAGTTAACTCATTTACTCCTATTTATAACCACTAATTTGTCAATTCTCCTGGACTGTCACAGCGTGATTTAACTTAATAACTAATTGACTTTTGTGTTTTAGATCACCTGAAATTTATATCTATTGTTCTTTGCATATTATCTAATCAACTTTAGAGTTTGTTTTTTGTTGTTATTGTTGATTTCATCCATTCTTTTCAAACAAGATTGATGAGGGAGGGGTTTCTAATACATCTAAATACAGACATACACTACCAATTCCCTTTAAATACATTTTGTCTCGATTATTGATGGCCTTTGCTATTAAGGCTGAGTTAGGTTAAAATTTTGGTTATAAAATATTAATTCCACATTCTGCAACAAGGTTTTCTCAACAATTCTCAGGCTCCGTGGGTGTGTTATTAAATATCAACTCGTGTGTGGGCTATCTCTTCATGATATTCATGAAGTCTTCTTCTTCTCTCTCTCTCTCCCCCCCTCTCTTTACCTACTATACTAACACGGTTTGTCTTTCACCTCACTTGGAATCATTTAACCAATATTTCAAAATGGCAAGAAAAATATCATTTAAAATTAATTCATATCATATCATTTGCTTTTATTTCTAGAGCGTTTCAAAACATTAGAGCATTTATAATTAATTCATATCATTTGCTATCATTTGTGGGACATTTTAAAACTGAGCATTTCAAAAGAATTCATATCATGTCATTAGCTTTCACAAGTACAAATGTCTAGCCATTTGAAACCATTTATCATCATCATCATCATCTCCTTAACAATTAGATAATTTGAGAACATTTGAAATGTCAAATGATATAACTTTAATTCAAATGATATTTATTTCGAAATAGATCTATCTATTATTAAACCCCCCTGAAAATTCTTTTTTTAATATTTTTAGCAATTTTGGAAATTTCTCATCAAATTACTCCATCAGAGTGCCGACCACTGGCCAGAGAATTGAGACTCACCGAACAACAAATCGAGCACATAGAAAAGGAACAAAGGATAGGAGGACATGGCGCCTCAGAAGTCCCCTACCAGATCCTAAACATATGGTACCGAAGAGAAGGCTCCAGAGCAACGACGGATGTCATTGAAAATGCACTCTGGAAAATCAGAAATGCAGGTAAATAATAATAATTTAGAACTTGCTTCCCCCAAAGCAGGGGATATGTGTTCAATGGTGAATTAGAGAAGTTCGGCTTGTTTTTGAGTAACACTTAGTTAAAAATAAGTTTATTTACAAGTTTGGCATATTTAATAAATTTAATATCTTGCTCCTGAGATCATTGGATAGATAATTCCAATCGTCATATGTATTTATTATAGGATGTCGATTTAAAGCAAATATACTTATTACATTCTTGTTTGGAAGATCTGCCCAGTCTTTTGAATAACATTAGAACTTTTGTGATTGGAATATAAGGAAAATCTCGAATCGTCAGACTATCAAGTTATGCATCTCCAAACTTCTATAATCCATTGACTTACCGGGATATTTTCCATCTGTGTAGGTCTTCACCTGTCCCGGAAGTATGACAGAAAGTGTGTAATTCTCGACGATGTGTTCGTTCTTTGATTGACTGGATCCATCATTATTGACGAGCTTGGAAACTTTTAGTGTTTCCGATAGGTCATAATCAATCTATAGTGGCCATCTCTAACCGATGAAAAAAATTTTTTGAATGAATTGGCCTAATTCTTGGTTTATAGTGTGCTGAATCCGAATATGACAATATCATCCAACATTTTTGCACATTTCCACATCAAATATTTAAAGAAATGAAATTTTTAGCGAATTCAACGCATAATTCAGGCTTTGATATCATTCAAGCAGGTTATTATCAAGTCTCTGGGCAATAAAAAAAGATCCACATTATGTGTCTCTTTAGCCAACATTCTGGAAAAGTTCAAAAAATTAGGATGTTTGATGAGCCTGGAGATTCACTTTTTGCACAATCACCTTGAATTACCCAGCCGATTTGGGTGAGGTCAGTGAGCAGCAAGGTGAGCGTTTTCACTTAGGATATCAAAGTGATAGAATGGCTAATCAAGGCCATTGGAAAAACACTATAACATCAATTCATTTTTCACTTCCTATGGTATGTTCCGCTAATGTTCTATTGTATAACGAAGTCACATTGTGACGAAGTTGTGGATGATAGAAAAACACTGAGGTCAGAGACGGCTTCAGCACCAAAAGGAATGCATGAGAATCAACTCTTAACGATAAAAATGTTTTTAAAAAGTTATTTTTTCTTGGGCTGTGTTACTTAAATATAATAGTGATCAGGAAGCATTTTCACAGTCATGATCTTTCAAATGTTTTTCTGCCAGTTTGACTCATTAGCACTTTTATATGCTTTCCGGCACTCAATTTGCGTTCACTCGATTTGCGAGGAAGGATCGAAAAATGACGCACAACAATTTGTTTACAGAATACTATTCACGATTGTCAAATTGATAGTTTTGCTGCAGATAGCAATGGCTTGATCGGGTGTCGCCCAGCGGAAGGACCGATAACTACCGAGTAAAGATGGCGCGTTTGCTAGCATCGTCAACTTGTGAAAACCAGAGAGCTGTAGTTCTTTAATGTCGGCTAAACGAAAACAAGCGCGTGAAATCCACACGAAAATTTGTAAGTATATGGTGCTGATTGTCTGAACTTCTTCACAATGCTCGTCTCCATGTCGCGGTTTCTATTCGTGAAAAAAAATTTAGGAATTTGGCTGCGGGGTTCTGAAACATCTACATCCAGACACATCACTTTTTAGGACCAATGAAGAAATCATTAGGAGGCCATAGCTTTGCTTCGTATGAAGAGGGAAACATTAATCGTGCGCAGGTGTGGCTATAAAACAAGAAAAAAGAAATATTAAGAATGAGATGTATTGAATCTGGTGCCACGATGGAAGAAATGTGCCGACAGAATTCGTGCGTATGTCAAAAAATAGGTAAAACCTGCAGCATTCTTGTGCATTATTTCAACTTTGCTTTTTTATTATTAAAAATGTTGCTAAAAATATATGTTGTGTTTACTTTTCGATCCTCCCTCGTATTTAAACGTAATAATCGCCTTCTTTTATAATTTTACAACTTTCACTCAACAACTCCGGTGCAAGCCACTATACTTCAATATGGATAGTTTGGATAACTACAGACGGTCGTTAAGATCTGTGGGAACAAAAGAAACAGGAGGCTAGAAAACTCCTTTTGCCACCATCAAGTAACTTCAATCTGGTAGCCATGCATCGCTACTATTTCTCTGCTTCGCAGTTTCCACTGCAGGAGGCTGGAACGCGCAACACCAACATCAATTCATAATCCCTCCTGTTGATACACTTTCCAAAGACTCTTTCTAATAACCCGTGTATTAGTAGGTTAAAGCCATAAAAAATCCATAAGCAATGCATTCGGAGACTTGACGAGTATGACGCTGAATGGAATGGAGCTAATTCCGCTATATTCTTGCATATTTTCCAGGAATAGGTGATGTGACTCGACGCCTTGTCTGGGGCAGCCATACCTTGTTTACCTTTTGCACCTACAAACTGGGAATTTCACGGGTCAATATGGGTTTAGAACGTGAATCTGATAGTACATGGCATTCAATTTGGCCCTTGATTCAACTCTGCGTAAAGTTAACTTGCCGTTGTAGCTGTATTCTGCATACAAATTAAAGTTGTAGAGCGTCTCCGATTAGTAGAAGTCCAGTAGAAGAATCTTTGCATAAAGAAAAGAAATGCATAAAACTCAAAAAATGGGGAAGAAAACTCCGCGTATGTTTCCTTGCATTCACGGTACCATTTTCTGTAATCCGTAGAACTTTTTTGAGCGGTAAAAAAATGGCTCGGCTGCTAGTTTTCGAATAGATGGAAAAATAGGAATAATGCAGAATTTTGCTGTTAAGAAATTATAAATCCCCCCTTCCAGAAGTGATAAAGCCAACAGCAGTAGGCTACGACATCATATACAAATCAGTTCAAGGTACGCCTAAAAGACAAGCCACACAGTTTTGTTTTCTTTGCAAATAAAAATTCCAAAATGTCACGTGGTACACACTTACAGAGTCGAGTCACATTATTAGGGCCACCAGCTTATATACCAAATAACCGCCTTTACCGGCACGGACAGCATCTAGACGGCGTGGGAGTGAGTCAGTAAAATTCTGGTAGGTTTCTACTGGTAGCTGTTGCCATGCAGACTGTAAAGCATCCGATAGCTGCTGAAGTATACGCGGTGGTTGTTCCATAGCACGCATATGACGATCGAGGCGATCCCAAAGGTTCTCGATTGGGTTGAGATCTGGGGAATTAGGGGGTCAGGGTAGTACTTGGAACTCTTGGTCGTGTTCTTCAAACCACCCCCGAACAATTGCAGCCATATGATACGCCGCATTATGTTGCTGGAACGTGCCATCCCTCTCTGGGAAGACAGTCGCCTTGATCTGCAGTTATGGATAAATAACCAAATCGGTTGAGACTGCCTTCCACGGTATCAGTGGGCCCAGATAATACCATGAGAACACTCCTCACACTTTGACGCTGCCGCCACCAGCCTGGACTCGTTCAACAATGGTTGCAGGATGCTTTTTTTCGGAGGTTTCTCGCCTTGCCTGCCAACTGCTGTCACTTCTGTGGAGCAGAAATCGTGACTCATCGGAGAAGGCAACCTTTTTCCAGCCCGAAGTGGTCCAGTGGGCAGATGGAAGCAGTTTTTGGAAATGAACCTTCTTCAGCATGGGTGCCGTGTTCATCCATCTGCTGCAGAGGCCTATACATAGCAGGGTCCTCTGTACTGTGGTTTTAGAGACAAGTATGGTAGCACCCTCGTTGGTTTACTGTAGCTCTTCGGTTGGCCTTCACACACCTTCGCAGCAGACGTTCACTACTCATCCATGGCACGTGATGCTCCACAGTTTCCATACCATTTATTCTAAGCGGTCTCATTTTCCATTCATGGTACACTTTAACTAGAGCTGCACGAGAATTGTTCACAAATTGCGTGGTTTCCGAAATACTGCCACCCTTGGCCCGAAAGCCGATTCTCATCACCTTTTCCAGATTTGATAAATGACGTTTCTTACCGATTGCAGCAAAGAGTGATATGTTTTTAACATACTGGAAACCTACCTCATATAGTCACCTAACAAATTCCCAACACGTGACATAGTTCCTCGGCTGGCTGTCCCTGAAGACAAACGTAGGAAGACAAATCTAGCCCAAGTGAGAAAAGTTTACTTTCTGAAAGGACAAGGGAAATCATACAGATTGTATATTGCAGCAAAAGTGGGAATCTTCAAAAAAGGTGACCAATTAGGGAAAAACAAAAGGAGTGGTAAAAAGCCAAAGAGAAAGGGTCAAGAGGAAAGTGTTTGATCTAGCAAGCAGAAAAGGAATGTCGACAACAAGGTCAACTGTAAGTGAAATAGGTTCTGATATGTCATATGTTACTGTGGTAAATGTATTGAAAATTAGCAAAATTATTGCGTACATCAAACTTTAAGCCAAACAAGAGCTGTCTGCAAAACGTAAATAAGCGAGGCTGGAATGCGCCAAAACAGGCATGGAGCTTTGTGCCTTTTACAGATGGGACGAACGTAATAAAGGATATTGGCACGATTTAAGAACGGAACCTAAAAAAAACATTTCAGTTGGCAAATGGATGGTGGTGGTGGTGGTGTCGTTGTTTGGGCTGCATTCGGCTCGGGTGATAAGACAGATCTTGTTACAGCGAATGGAAGGTTGGACTCTGAAGCGTACCAGGAGATGTTGTACAATCACTTGATACCCTTTGGCCCTATAACTGGCTCTTCTGGACATTCTAACAATACAATGCTCCATGCCATACATCGCATTCAACAAAACAGTAGTTTTGAGAGCAACAAATTATTGTCCTGACTGGCCATCCGAAAGGCCGGACCTAAATCCAATGATGAATGTGTGGGCAATATCAGTACATCTGGTTTATGCAAACAAGAGGCAATTTTCACATGTCAATGATTTAAAAGTAGCCAAACTGAAGGGCACGCAGTTAAAAAAATTGGTTGAAGAGTATTTAAGTTGATCGAAGCAAAGGGTGGCTTTATTAAGAATTAGCAGCATTAATTCAATGTGGTAGGCTAAGTTTTGACTAAGGGTGGATTTATAATTTCTTAACAGCAAAATTCTGCATTATTCCTATTTCTTTTCATTTATTCGAAAAATATTTGTCACAATCGTGTGATATTTTGCTTATTTACTTGCACACATTCAAAATGTACTTTCTGTTCATAACTATTTTGTTCGAAATAAATGTTTCAAAACCCTGATTGCTGACGTGTATTTATAATTTTTGAACACATCTTAATGTGACCACATATTTACACTACTTTTCATCGGCCAGGTATCGTTCATACCGTTTTACTAATTGGTTCGTTGCTCTTGCACATGGCGCGGCAATAATTTATAAACGTTGCTCTTGTGTCGCTTCTCCAGTTGTAAATCACAGATAACCTAACCTTCTGTGTAATGACCCCCTTTTGTTGGTGGATTACATCCGGTTTCGAGAGCCCGAGCTTTCCGGCGCTGCCTCTGGTTTTGGCAAGGTTTATAGCATACTTAATATTCCTTGGAAATATGAAGCCTCACTTTTTGCCAACTTTTATTGAAGTTCACTTGTTTGTGTGTTTGTGCTCAATATTTGTAATCAATATTTTACCCGCTTCCTGACTACCTACAACTCTGCAACTTTCCCCAATGGCGTCTTATCGATGACAATGCATGTTTCAATCGTTAATTTCACCATACTGCCCGGCACGAAAGAAACAGGAAACAGGCGCATGCGTAAATGAAGAAAACTCGTTCAACCAATCAGAAACGGATAGGAAAAGGAGCATTACTTATTCCTGGCATTCCCTTGGTTAAAAACGAAACCGAAACCTATTTGGCACTTGATTAATCGATAGGTTCAATACGATACTTTGATTACATTGCTGTTCTCTTTTATTATTGTATCATTACTATCATTGCTTTGTTATCGGTTATGTCGCCCGAGACCGATCAACGTTCTTATATACCGAACCCACTGGAAGGGGAAGCTGTCGTTGCGTCTTAAAGGTTCTACACTGTTCAAGGGTTCCCAAAAAGGGTGCTCTAGAAATCGTACCATATATACAGCTTCGGAGAAAAGTCACGGGACACGGCAGTGTTTCCAACCAACATCTAATATGTCACACTACACTACAACTTGAATTTACATTAATTCATACATACACTTTCAATGGTGATAATATCTTCATGTCACAGCTACAGTTCCATTCTATTACTTATCAATAAAGTATGTCTATTTACTGATTATGCATTGTGGAAAAATTCCATAACTATACAAATTCATATATTTTATAATTCCTAAAGACCAACACTATAACTTTTCTCTTCTTTCTTTTAGGGCGAAAGAATTTGCAAGGAGGAAAAGCAAGAGTAATCGATACCCTGATTAAAGGTGAGTTAAACCCAATCATATACAGGGTGTTACAGATAACTACAGGGCAGTATAACGGGAAGCCTACCCGCTCGATTGAAGAGGCCGGCTCGACATCAAATGATAATTGGATAATTTTATTTTGTTAAA
>JAHWFO010026594.1:94148-133183 GCA_023313115.1 Rhysida immarginata | reverse complement strand
GGGGGGGGGGGGTTAACGTCAAAACTGTCATGTATTTGTAGTTCTTGTTCCCATCATTTGGAAAATTAACCAATTCTCATTTGATGTCGAGCCGGCCCCTGCAATCGAGCGGATAGGCTTCCCGTTATACTGCCGTCTAGTTATCTGAACACCCTGTACATAATTTATATATTTGCTGACATTTTTTGTAATATTCCTAAAATCTATCAAAAGAAATGAAAATATGAAGACAATAAAAACTACAAAATATTTGATATTGACAACACAAACTCACTTTGGAGCCCCATGGACTTACTCAGACAAGTTTTGCTTGATCCCACAGAAAGTTACATGGGAAATGTGTAGCATAACGACCACCTGTCTAACGCGACTAGCAACCGGAATATACCCTCACTCACCAAAGTCATGGCACACCCCCGCCAATCAGGTTCCCTGAACGTAATGAGACTGATCCCGCTGCTTCCATTTTCGGAATGCAGGTGCATAGGACTCCTAGATATCACACAACCAGCGTAAGGAAAACAGCTGCAGAAATGGCAGCACGCCGACAGCTATCCGCATTTGAACGGGGGATGATTGTTGTGGCAGAAGGATGGGTGCCTCAATATCACATGTAGTAAAATACCCTATAGACCCTTTTTAAGACCTTCATTAGAAAATCTTCATAACAAAGTAAATTATTCCCTAATATCAACATTTAAACTTTTTTTAACGTCTCCTGATTTCTTTTCCTTCACTTTCAGATATTCAAGACAGACAAAGGGAATATTTCAAAGACCTCCAGTTGCCGCGTTTTTTATGGATGGAGAAGAAGTTTTTGCCCCTGGAAAAGCTTTACGTTGAACTGACTCTGACAAAGAAAGATAAAACGGGAAGACAAATCATAGAGAACATTGCACTGGAGAATGTGTTTCAAATGGAGGAAGAGACAGAAAATCGTCGCTCACGCATATTGATCGAGGGTCAACCAGGATTTGGAAAAACAACCCTCCTCATGAAAATACTTTCCGACTGGACAAGAAAGCAAAATTACGTTTGGAGCCTTTTTAATTTGGCGTTTTTCATTCCACTGAGAAGTTTCAAAGGAGACGTAGACACTCACTTCATTCAACAATGTCACAGAAAAATTACAACAAAAGCAGAAGTTTCTCAAACAATCGGTTCCATCGAAGGGAAAGTCCTCCTGTTATTAGACGGGTGGGATGAGGCCAGTGACAGTACAAAAGCGACGCTCGTGCCTCTGCTCAAAGGACTCGAGCATAACAATGTGACTGTTGTAGTCACGTCTCGCACTGGGTTCCACGACTGTCCAGAAGAAAAAGATGACATTTTGAGCGTAGCAGGATGCGGTGGATACAAACATTACAAAATATGGGATAAGAGGATTCAGGTGAAAGGAATATCTCGTGACAAAAGAAAGGAATTTCTACAAAACTATTTAGTAATCGATCCCAATGAGTTGGTCAGGACCCTCGATAAGTTGCCTGTTAGATTCGACGATTTCTATGGTTGCCCATTGTTTCTCTTGTTGTTGGGAACTCTCATAAAATACAAGAAATTCCAAAAAAAGACACTGAACACAAAGACTCAGCTGTACAAAACTATTTTCAATTTTGTTGTCAATCGAAGTTTAGTGAAAGAGGAAAAATTGCAGAAACACGAGGACATGGACCTCTTTGATCCCCACAGCAGCCAAAGTTCACTTTACAGAGACGTCGTGATTGCTTTTGGTCGTTTATGTTTGCAAAAATTAAAAGCTCAGATCCTCTCGTTTGAAGAAAAGGAAATTGTTGTCAATGGCTTCGATATTTATCTTTTGGGATTTCTTACAAAAAACGTTTTGTTTGAGGAAGACGAAGAGAAGCCCGCATTCGAGCCAATACACAAAAGTTTTATGGAGTTTTTGGCTGCATTTTATCTGTCGACGATCCCAGAGACTGAGCTAGCAACCGAAGTGAAAGAATTATTTAGAACCACAATTACGCCGACGAGGGATCAACTTGTGTATCCGTTTTTGTGTGGACTACTCGACGCAGATGCGGCCAAATTGTTCCGTTCACTTTTGCCTTTCAACGATATCATTCGTCTACTCGATGTCAAAAATGATTATGTGAACAAATTAGAACCCCTTTTAAACGAAATCACAAATGCTAATGAGGAGATATACAAATCTTTAATTCAGTTTGTTCCTAAATTCTTGATACATTATGATGATGTTCATGGAATTGAGAAGAACTACCCTTGTGTCGACTACGGCGAGCGATGGGTTGGTCCTGTCGTAAAGCTTTCCAATAAAATTCAAATCATGAAAGAATTTAAATTCTATGACGAATGCTTAGAGACGATTAGGTTTTTAAACTGTTTGGAATCTTTTCGAATGAAAACAATGATAATACGTAATGATGATGATATTACGAAACTGGCAGAGATAAACAGGCAGTTTAAGTGTCAAAATCTATACTTTTCTCATTCTTTGAAAAATCCTCGGTTGTCTTTGGCGAGTATTTTGGAGAGATTATCTCAATTTTGTTTTTGGGATAGATTACACTTGGTGATTGATATTAAAGATAATTATGATGAATTCGTTCAAATTTGCGAAGATCTTACGAATGGAGAATCAGAGAACGTTAATGTTTACCACTTATCGATTGAGAATATAGATATAGGCAAGTTTCATTCCATTTCTTCTTCGTTTGCAGATCTTCTTAAAGCAAAAAAAGTTACATTTGGTATACAATTAGACTTAGATTATAAATCTGAATTTGATGAATTTTTATTGGGAGATATTTTTAATATTATCGTCAGTAGTCATATCTTGTCTTTATCTCTGTCGTTTTCTTCTTTTAATCAACCCATCGTTTACCCTACAGCTATTTTTAAGAGTCAACGAATATGGAAATATTTGCAACTAAATGGACATTTTATAAAGCCAGAGTCTGATGAAGATATTGTACGTACACCAATATACAACTTAAATTGCATAGATTTCAGAACTAAGACTCTGCTTCCATTTTTATTTTCAAAGTGCGATGAAATAAAGAAACTCAGCTGCAATGAAATCGAGGAAATCCAAGGAGACATCTTAAACGGTTGGAAAGGGTTCTTCACCATAGAATCACTCGAATTAGATGAACAACCTGTCCAGGACACTTTTCATTCTCTGATTTATCGTTTTCAAAACCTCAGGAAACTCAAGATCAATGAATTATACATACGAGAAGACATAAGAGTGTCAGTCGTTGATACATTGATGAAGACGATTTCTTCTCTTCCCCATTTGAACACACTCTCCATTCAGTGCAAAAAACATTTGATCGTTTTGTATAATTTTTTGGAAAGACTTTCCTGTCTACCAGAAGAAGAAAAAAGAAAGATTCCGTTGAAGAAACTCGTTCTTAATGGACGTCGTGTCAACCCATTTCCAATGCATGAAATCATCCAACAATATAAATGGATCACACATTCCAGTTTGGGTAATTATTAGCAATTTTATTTTTAATCTGTTTCTTATTTGCTATAATTTATGCCTAAGAACGATTCACAAGAAAAGTAAGATTCCATTGGATTATTTTATTGAGTACACAGCTCATACATTTGCACGAATTTCTGTCTTCATTTTTGGTTCTGTTCTCAACGTGGAATGCACAGCATGAGGCCCAAATTCGATAATTTCACTTTGTTCTATAAACAGAGACCAATCACTCTTTCAGCAGTTTCATGATGCTCCCAAATTGATGCATTCATATTATTATTGCGCCAATCTCATTTACTAGTTCCAATCATAAGAAAATGTTCAAGTCCTAACGCCTGAGGATACAGTGAGGGTTGTTTAGGATCTCTATGGTAACACTACTCAGAGAGGGTCAGAAAAAAAGCGTTCAAAACTGGTAGCAACCATGCACCGCTGCTTTTGCCCTGCGCGTCGCAGTTTCCACTCAAGACCCCTCCTGTGTTCGATTGCCCGTTTAAGTAGGCCAAAGCCACAAGAAATCAATAGGCGATGCCGTCCAGCGACTTGACGAGTATGTCGTTGAATGGAATGGAGCGGATTTCGATATCTTCTTGCATGCGTTCCAGGAACAGGCGAGTTGACAACTCATGAACCTGGCTATTTTGTTGCTTCTCCAGTTGCAAATCACAGTAGATCTTTGTGTTTACCGTGTACACAGAAGTCGTACCTTCTGTGCTATGACCCGTTGCGCCAGTGGGTTACATCACCCGACGAGAGCCCTGACTTTCCACACAACGTTAGGATGCTCTCGGATAGGCAAACTGTCCGCATGGCCTGTGTTGAACGAGCAGCATCACATGAGGCATTGTCCTGCTGGAAGAAGCAATCCGATGAAGTGCCATAAACTCCACCATCGTTCCAGGAAGGTGTATTTCCAAAATCTTTTGACATCGTGGGACGTTCAGTCTCATCTTTTGGTGATAGGTCCTACGCAGTGTGTATGGTCACACAATTTCCGCACAGCCAAAGTCCTTCACTGTGGGTCTTAGGCATTCTGGATCGTATTTTTCGTTTGATTGTTGGAGGGTGAAGCCGTTTTCATCACTCCACATAACCTTTGCCCAATCAAACATCACACTACCGTAGACGACGAACAGCATTCACCCTTGAGACAAATGGCTTCCTCATTCCGGCTCTCCCACATAAGCCAATCCCATGGAAGCCGCGTTGCACTATGCACACTGAATGGGCCATGGGCTGTGGCTGGTGAGTAGGTGCCTTGAGTCCCCTACGCGCGAGTGGTCCCCACCTGACAAGCGGGGTCCATGGCTTTGTGTGGCCTGCACCAAACACTGACACGACCATCGGCCCCATACAGTTGAAACAGTGATTCGTCGGACAAGGCAACCCTTCGCTAGTCGTCAGTGATCCAATATCGATGTTGTTTAGCCCAGGCTTGGCGTTGCCCAGCTGTCAAGAGTTGCACCCGCATGGCCTCCTACCAAAGCCTGCAACAGCCAATGTTTGCCGTATTCTTATCACGGAGACAGTTGTGGGACGTCCCTGGTTGTACGCATGGTTATTTAGCCCGCTGTCGCTCTTCACTCAGCAGTTGCAAGCCGGGTAACCCGGTGAACACCTCTGACATGTAATAGACGTGGGCGGATAACCCTCATTGGGTGTACTCTCGATAGACCCTTCCCACGGTTGTGCAGGAAAATTTCAAGATATTGTCTAATCTGTTATTGAGGTACCCATCCTTATGGCACCAACAATCACCCCCTGTTCAAATTCAGCCAGTTCTCGGCGTGCTGCCATTTCTGCAGCTACTTTTGTGTGATATCAAGAAGTCCTCTGCCCCTGCATTCCGAGAATGGACGCAGCGGGATCTGTCTCATTACAGACAGAGAACCTGAATGGATGGTTGTCCGGATAGTTTTGGCAGAGCAGTGTATCTAAAGAATGTTTGTGGCTTTGTTTGTATCCTCTACAAATCTCCACCACGCGCTACTATACGACGTGGCAAGGAATTAAACAGATTTGGAGTGGCTGCCTGGGGTTGAGCATTCCCTATTGCTTGTTCATCTGTAGAACCTGTAGACCAACGAAATCCCACACATGTTTAATAGGCGACATATCCGGCGAATAAGCAGGCCAAAGAAGAAGTTATATTCCTTCTGCTAAAAAGAAGTCTTGAACGTGTGGGGAGGCATTATCCTGTTGAAAGATGACTCCAGGAATGCATTAAAGGAAAGGCATGAGTTCGGGCTCCAGCGCGTCACTGATGTACTGATTGCTGTTGAGATTACTCACAATTCGTAGCAGTTGAGATCGTCCATGATACGCAATCACACTCTACACCATAACTCCGGGTGTTGGTTCACTCCTTCGATAATGCACTCCAGAAGGTAGCGTTAAAGCGGCATAGCCACATCTAACACGAATTCGGCCATCATGGTACCACCGGTTAAAGCGGGATTCCTCAGAAAAAAACAATTGTTGCCAATCTGCAAGCCGATCTCTATGCTCATGAGTCCATTGCAGCCGCAGGCCTCGACGGTTTTGCGTCAGGTGTATAAATGGGTTCTTGCACGCAGTCCATGGTGCAGCAGACATCGCCGAATCGACGGAGCAGACAGGGATATACCTGGTGCAGTGGACCAATTTGCTGTTAACTGTCTAGAGGAAGCTGTACGGTCCGTCAGCGCCAGGCTGATCAGGTGTTTGTCATCGAGCGTTGACCTCATCTTTCGGCGTCCATTCTCGGATTTCCGATTTGTCCGTGTCTCGTTGGTCTACTGCTTCCAAATTCGCATCACTGTACTGCTGTTACGCTGCACACGACCTGCTATTGCGCGATAGAAAATCCTCCTTCACGAAGGTCGATGATTATCCCCCGTTCAAACTGCGTAAGTTATTGAAATGTCGCCCTCTTTAGTCGAACAGGCATAGTTACGTCTCCTAGATCAACCATAGACTATTTTCAATATCCCGCTACAGCCCCTCTCTATTCAGCAGCAGTTCAGAGGGCTCTGCTCAGGCCACGCATGCGTGATGACTCTGAAATTTAATCATTCCCGTAACACACTTTACTTTGCATTGACTGAAAATTGCAGCTCAATCGCGTCATTCCTTCATGGTGTTGCAGTTTTTACAAACTTGAGCTTAATTATATCGACATTCTTCCTCTGTCGGTAGGAAGAGTAACAAAAAACACATTGCAGTTCCACTAAAATGTCGCCTACAGAGGGGGGGGGGTGACATTTTCTTTTATTCTACGTAGCCGGAGACTTGCATAATATAAAAAATCCATAATGCAAACTGTCGTGTGCATAGGTGACAACTGCACCAATAATTTGGACCAAAAAAAAAGTCCGAAAGACACACTCACAGGACCAGCTGCATAGCTCACTCATCATGTGTGTATCAGGTCGTTGCATATCAAATATCAGATTTCAATATCAGGTTCCGCGCTTTAGCACGGTTTCTGCGTTTAGTAGCAAGTACCCATAACAAAGTGATACATTCCCAAGAGATAAACCTATCAGCGACTAGCTGCCCGAATTTTACATGTCTGCGAGGATATTTAATAGCGTTTGAACCCAAGGGAAGATAGTCATGACTTCATACGAATTACGTGTGATAATGCATTACGTGTTGAATCTCACTGCATCTTCCAACGCCTCTCGAAACATCAACAAGGTATTCGGTGTAGGCACCATAAACGAACGTACTCTCCAACGTTGCTTCCGAAAACCGGGCGGGAGTGACGGACCTGCCAAATGAGCCACGCGGCAAACTGCCCAACGTGTTGAATGACGCTGATCTGAAGCGATCTGTCACAAATTGTTCGGGACCTTGCAGGGGATCATACTGTATCAGCGTCACTGTTAGTAGACACGTTAGGATCAATGGCAAGGTCAAAAGCAGAACAAATGGGTCTCACATGACCTTAAGGAAAACGAAAAAGATCGTCGGTTGGAGGTGCGTACGGAATTGCTTTTGCGCCATGAAGAAGCGGGGATAGGAAGCGGTCAGCACAGTGGCTGGATGCTGAACCCTGACGACAGTTCCCTAAACTCCCGTTGCACCCCAGGAAGCTCATAGTTACAGTTTGGTGGAATATCCGTCTTGTAGTGCATTACAGTTTCCTGCAGCAGGAGGAAACTATCACCGCTGCGACCTACTGTCGTGAACTGCATCGTATGCACACAAAACTGTGTCCTGAGCTACTAGGTGCTTCCGCTACCCCCCTCCCCCGTACTCTCCGGACGTCTCTCCGCTACCGCTTACCATTTTTTCCAGAGCCTGGACAAATTTCTTCGGAGGAAAACATTCCTAACCCAAGCAAACGTGGACAACACGTGAGTCCCGTGACCATAGATTCTCTCGGAGAGGGTTCGAGAAGCTGCCAAATCGTTAGCAACAATGGAGGTTATATCTTGTGAAGGTGTCCTTTCTAGAGAGCCATTAAAGATGACCTCTGCAATCGATATTTGATATGAAATGACTGATATTATGTTACCTGAACGCGTGCTGGTATCTTCAACAATCCAATGCAGCAGTCGCTCTTCATGAGTTTAGAACCCTTCATGACCTGCGTAAAAGCTACTTTAGGAATTCATGATTGAGAAGTTTAAAGAACCAGTTTTGACCCGGTATGGATGGATTCAACTACTTTTAGGGAATTCCTTAGAGCTTAGTTCCGAGAAGTCATTGCACATCCTGCGTTGGCACAGGTGAATCTGATGTATTCGATGAAATACCACGTGAATTTATTGTACTGATTCCAATATGGGATGAATCTGATAACGCCGTTGGCAGGTGGAATATTGGCGCCAGGTCTGTAGGGTGTGGCACGCCCTGTGGCCCCAGTGCATGCCCTTATGCGGTTCAGAATGGTGTCAATCAGTCTTTGGATTTTCTCCTGAGGCAAGTCAGTCCACAGTTGTTGCAGCTGTCGCTCCAGATCCCGCAGGATGATACTGGGATGGAATCGCCTTCCAATGTCATTCCGCAAGTGTTCACTGATGGAGAGGTCAGGGATCTTGCTGACCACGAGAGGACCTCAGCACGCAGTAGACGGTCCATGGACATAAGTACTGTGTGTGGGCGTGCGTTAACTTTTCCCAGGGTGCTGTGCAAAGGGTTGGACGTTCTGACGCAGAATGTCTGTGATGTATCGCTGTGCCGTCAAAGTCTGCCGAAGCAGTATTACAGACGACTTGAACGCTAATCGGATGGCTCCCCACACAATGATTCCAGGTGTTACCCTATGTGTCTCTCCACAATATGGGAGGATTGTGCCGTTTGCCCTCTACGCCATTATACGCGAAAACTATGTTCATAGGAGGTCATGGAGAATTCGGACTCATCACTAAATAAGATGCGACACTATTCGTCCTTTGTCCTTACCAACCGGGCAAAACACACTCTAAATGCAGGCGTTGGTGTTGTTGTGGTAATGTCAACCGCCGTTGGACCCCAATCCGGCTGATGCGAACCGTCGAGACACCGTGCGGGAACACACGGAGTGTTACACTCCAGTGTATGTTCGCGGATAGCGGGGTGCCGATGCCATGAGATTTTGTCATGCTTGGACCTCCATATGACGATCCTCCTTTGGGGTCGTGTTTGTTGGTCGATCCTAACCTGCACGACGTGCATGGGTGCCCGCAAGTACCTATTGACATGGGGACCACTGTGACATCTGAAAGGCCCACTTCTTGGCAATTGCACGGTACGACCAAGCAGCCTCATGCAGTCCTACAATGTGGCCCCTGTCAAATGCTGTCAATTGGTGGATAGGATGTGTTTTGTACGGTAGAGTAATCCTCTCTGAACGTGTTGCGTAACTGTAGGACTCACAGTAGTTGACTGGTAACAACTTATCAATAACATGACGAATGGTGAGCGTTCTAGGCATTCCAGATCCTTGTGAATCTAATCGTTTACTCACACATCAATGGTGTGCATGTCTACCAAAATAGGACCACTCTTTCTGCGTACTTTTTTGCCAGCCAGTGTATTTGCTCATTATTAGAATTCAAATACGAAAATAGAGAACTAGTTGGGCGTTCTGACTGGAATGGGAACCAAAAGCAAAGAGCATGTCGGGTAAAATGCTGTCAGAGGAGAACCAGAAAGCAGAGAACACAGCACAAGAATTGAAAAAGGTTGCCTGGACAGACCAATTGCCGGTTCCTGCTGCAGCATGTTGATGGATAGCGTAGAATATAGAGAAAACGACGTGAAACCATGAACCCCCTCGTGTCTGGTTCAAACTTTGGAAGGTGCACAAGACGGATTAATAGTTCGAAGAATGTTTTCTTGCCACGATTTGGGTTCTGTAATGTCTGACGTTTGAACGCCAAAGCATACAGAAAAGTTTGCTCCAGATCAAGTTCACCCCTTCATGCTCCCAGTTTATGCTTCCTTCGAGCAGGATAATGCACCAGCACACTGGGTCAGATTGGGTCTCATTACTGTTTGAACGTTTTCACCATCTCATTGACTACTCAGGCGGTTTTGATGGCCACTGGAGGATTCAACACGCTACTAGACAGGGGCACCCAATGACAGCTCATTTAATATTGAAATTGATACCTTGGCATAGGATAAAACCAATGTCCCACTCTAAGCGATTAATTTAATCAAAACAATGCAAAAATAATAGAAAAATAAAAAGCCTAAAATACTCATGTTTCTTCATCAATGTCACGGACTAATCAAATCATTTTAAATGTCTTTTACAGGGATACTAATAGAATTGATGAAGATACAGCTAGAACAGTACAAGAGAGACGATCGAATTCCTTCGTTAATGTGGCTAGAAGGGGGCGTTCTAATCGATTCTCTGTTCGTGCACTTAGAATCCCAAGACTTCATGGCGGATGGCGAGGTTAGTCAACTCAAATCCATAAACATGAAAGAGCTGTTCAATTTGCAGAAATCTCGGATTTTGGTTGAAGGTTCGTCGCCAGAAGAGAACAAAATTTTCTGCTGCATATTTTTAAAGGAATGGGTAAAATATTATTTTTATAATCAATTCAATCTGTTGTTCCATATTGACACGAAGGATTTTGTTAATGGCGCTTCTATTGAAGACGTGCTGATTGAAAAATTCTTAGAACAAGAGCTGATGTCGAAGAATGACATCATGAATTGTGTTAACACGTTCCAACATCGAATCCTCCTCATTTTAGAAGACAACAATGACGAAAGGAGCGAAGAAACAGAAAGGATACTGGAGCCACTACTTTTACGCCGACTGTTCCCTAAAATGAAAATCATGGTCACGAGCATCAACGGAAATTCACTTCTAAACAAATATTCCACTCAAATATTTAAAGAAACAAGTGAAAACGATAAAGAGATAAACACCTGTTTCAATAGAAGAGTGCTTATCAAACACTTCGATGTACGTCACTGCGATAAACTTCCTCAGGAGAAGTGGTTAAAGATGCGCGATAGCATAATGAACGCAATGAATTCCATCGACAGCGAACGGGCGACGACTATCTTAAACTCTTCTCCCTTTTTCTTTCATTCATTGTACTTAATGATAACCGAGGAACGTAGCACGCGCAATTACAAAAACTATTTCAATTTTCTTGTCAAATTGTTGAATGCAGAAGAGCAAGTGGACCTTTTCAGATTGCATAGCCTTAGCGATACATTTTCACATGAACAAACATTGATTCGATTCGGAGAATATGCACTGCAAAAAATGATCAACAACGAATCTGTCACCATGGACGACAACGACATCACTGTCAACCTGGGAGATCAAAGTATTTTTCGATTTGGATTTTTGGTCAAATCAAGTGAATTCTATGAACCCATCGACGAAAGCTTCGGTGTGTTCTTGGCTGCATTCTCCACCTTCAACGTGATGCGAGTGTCAGGTGAGGAGGACTTCAAAACAAAAATCAAAACATTACTTTTTAAAGATGGATTACTACCGACAAAGGACAACAACGCCCTCTTTTTCAGTTTCCTTGGAGGATTGTTGAACGAAAGAGCTACACTTTTATTCGAGGAACTGCTCCCTTTCTCTGCTTGGTTCAATCTGCAGAATAAATCCTTCACTCATATTCTCCAGGAAATTACTCACATTCACCCATTCGTCGATACATTCCGACATCTGCTCACGTCTTTCTTTCCTTCTTTTTACGATTCTCGTAGATTCGACGACGAATACCTTTCGTCCAGCATTCACTCACTCCTCTTTAACGAGGCAAGCAAGTCGAACGTCATTGATACTCTCTTAATTCATCATTCGAAACTGAGTTTCTTAAAGAGAAATGTCACCCTCAATCATTTGGTGTTGAATTTTGATGATTTTGATGAAAACGTCGAAACCCATGGAGCGAATTTATTGAAATGCGAGACACTCACCATTTGTTTTCATAGACGTTTTATTGATATCCAAAAGTGCTCGGCGTTGTGTAGTGTTCTCGACATGATCCAAAAGGAAACATGTATTTTCCATTTCAAGAGCGCCTTTCTTTATAGGAATTCTTTTCATCTAAATGGTCTTCACAAAGAATTAACTGAAGGACAATGGAAAGAGAGAACGATCCACCGTCTACAATTAACGATCACAGAAGATGATGATCCAGGGTGTCTTCACCAATTAGTCGATCTCGTTAGAAACCATAAAATCAAAGAAGCAGTCTACGTTACGATAAAGGAAGCATATCGAAATAAAGAATTAAAGATAAAAATGAAGTCCGATTTAGAGGAGCTATTTGACTCGATCCTTCAATCTGGTAGTGTCTCTGAATTTTTAATATTAAACGAAGATTTTAGTTTCTCACCTGTTTTTGATTTTAGTCGTTTGCAAGGAGAACAAGACAGCTCACTCCGTTCGGTTTGCCTGGCTGGATCTGTAAATGCTTTGAATGGAGACAAAAGATCAGAGTGTGCAGTAGAAGAAGCAATCATTTTATGCAAGGGGGACCGATGTTGTATACAAAGTCTTCGGAGGATCAAGTGGTTGTGCTGTCGTAAGAAATGCTTCGATTGCTTGGTCGAGGATGAGTGGCAACAATTAAACGAATTGGAGGAACTCACATTGTCCATTGAGCCTGAAGAAATGATGGGAGTGAATCCTTCCATTTCAAATTTGCTCCAATTAAGAATTCTAACTCTCACATTCGACAGTTGGCCAATTCCAAAAGCGTTCGATCTGTTTCTTCGTGAATTGCTTTCTTCACTGTCTTTGAGAATTCTTCAGTTATTTCACATTCCTGATCTCATTTCGGACTTCGATTTTCTCGTCGGCTGCCTCGTTAGAGGTTTAAATGGAAAAAGGGAAAATTCGAATGTCACCCCTCTACTGGAAGAATTAGTCTTGCAATTTGAACAGATCGAGAGAGACAGTTGGTACGCAATGAAAGAGTCCAAGGGGTTGATAGTAATTCAGTATTTGTTACAAGAGAATCTCATGAGACAGTTTTCTTGGGCCGATGATCATGTGAGTAAAATTCCAAGTGACCTTCTGTGTTCTCAATTTTCATTGGGTCATCGATTCACCATCAAACAGGAAGTGCATGGATTAAATCTTTCGCACTCTCGAAATAGTCAATGGCAGTATCGTTGGTGGAAACCAATGATCAAATACTGCATTACATATAGCAACAGAGACTAAGATTTAATTTGTGTAATTTAAGCAATCAAACAACTGAAGAGTCATCAAATCAATTTTAATTATAATGAGCAGAAAAAAGTATAATTTAATTTTGATATATTTAGATTTTTAATGGTTTAATAAAATGTTGTCATCAATAAAAGTGGAAATATTTGAACATGTAAACGATCCCTTTTCTTTATTCAACACAAAAAACAAGCTCCCACAACTGAAGCAAGAGAGCACTGTCCTTGCCAATAAATCAATCACGTTTCAAGATAAAAACTAAATGCTAAATGGATGCTAGGTTAGGTTAAGTGTAAATTAGAAATGTTTCTTAATCTTGAAGGTTTTATTGTTGATCTCAGTTGGCGTTGTTGCCATCTTTCGTTCTCAGGATCAACATCTTCCCGCTCTGTCTATTAATTTGGACGGAATTGTTCATTGCTTAGAAAGGTTTTTCGGTGATGTGACAACAACAACAACCGTTCACGCAATTAACGAACTTGGAATGATGTCGGATTATTGGCCTCTCCGAGTCTGGATGGTCAAGCAGACGGATTGCTCACCATGTGTCGAGGGACGCACGGACGGTAGGCCGATGTTGGTGACAACGGCAATAGGAAGGAACACGTGCGAGAACACCAGGCTCTGGGACCCGGAGAAGCACGTTAGCTCGCACCGATAGGCGGATACTGCGAACAGCGCTAACGGAGAGAACCATCACCCTGCAGCAACTGCGCGACAACATCACTATTCCCGGTACTGCTCCAGTTTCAATAGCGACAAGAGCACGCCGGTTACACGCCGCAACAATGTCTGCCAGGCGTCCATTGTTGTGTCTTCCTTTGACAACTGAGCACCACGCGATACGACTGGTGAGCTGAACATTGGTCGGGCGAATAAAATGGCGCCGGGTGGTCTTCAGCGACGAATCCCGCTTTTGCTGGGACACCGACGACAGACGCGGACGGGTGTGGCGAAGACCATTGGAACAATGCATCTGGTATCGCCATCGTGGACCAGCACCTGAGATCATGGTCTGGGGTGCCATTTGCTCCGATACTTGATGGTGACCATCCAAAGCACCCTGAAAGTAGCACGGTACGTCACAGAGATTCTGCAGCCCGTATTATTGCCCTTTCTGCAGACCATAACCGGCGCAGTCTTTCAGCAGGATAACGCCAGACCGCACACGGCAAAAATGAGCATGGCATGTCTCCATGAAGTCAACTGCCTGCCATGGCCCGCGAGTTCCCCAGACCTATCACCAATTGAGCACGTGTGGGACATGGTGGGACGTCGTTTTACGATTACCCCGCAACCTCCATAACCTGACATAGCAGGTTCACAGGCCTGGACACACGTACCCCAAGATGACATTCGCCAACTGCATGATTACCTATACATGTGGCTGGAACAATGCATCACTGCTAGAGGTCGTGCCACAACCTACTGATGTCGCTTTCCGTTGGGACACACGGTACAAACAAACGAGTGCACGTCTTGGCTCCATAACGTAATAAAGGTGTGGTCAGATGTATCTCTTGCTGTATCAAACTACTTTTGGCTCATTCGGAAAACTCCTTTTGGGTGGGGCAATTTCATTGCAAAGCTGTGTATTTGAAGACGGGGTGCCGAATGGTTTCTCGCAGGATACCATGAGGACGGGCGGCTGCGTGACCAAATTGTTTTGTACGTGGCCCACATAAAAAAAAAATTCCGAAGGATTGAGGTCGGGGCAAGGTGCAGGCCATGGTACTAACTCATACTGGAATAATGAGACGAAGATGTATCTACACATCCTGTACAAGTCTTGGAAAGAAAGGTTGAGTGTCTTTTGAAGAAAATCCATGTCGTGACACTGCATCTAACAATTACTGTCCAATTACTTTTGGGTAAATTCACTCACTCACCAAAAGTCAAGGCACACCCCTCTAATCAGATTCCCTGTCCCTAATGAGACAGAACCCGCTGCTTTTGTTCTCGGAATGGAGGTGCACAGGACTCCTTGATATCACACAATCATTGTATGCAAAACCAGCTGCAGAAAAGGCAGCACACCGAGAACCATTCGCATTTGAACGGGCGATGATTGTTGGTGCCAGACGGATGAGTGCCTCGTTGTCAGATGTAGCTAACCCCCTGCAATTTTTCCAACAACTGTTGCAAGGGTCTATCGAGAATACACCCAACAAAGGGTTACAACCCATGTCGGACAGCCGACGGGCCGCCCACGCATGATTAATGGCAGAAGTGTTCGTCTGGTCACCTGGTTTGCAAATGCTGACCGAAGGGCGACAGCGGGGCAGAACTCCATGCGGTACAACTCCACAACTGTGTCCGTGACGACAATTTGGCGAACCCTCGCACTTGCAGGGATTGGGAGACCACGACGAGTGCCACTCTTGACAGCTGCACAGCGTTGGCAACGTCTAGCCGGGCCAACCAACATTGACATTGGTCCGCTCAGGACTGGCGAAGAGTTACATGGTCCGACGAGTCACGGTTTCAGCTGCATCGGGCCGATGGTCGTGTCTCTGACTTGTGCAGGCCACAGGAAGCCATGGACCGCGCTTGTCAGGTGGGGACCAGTCGGGCAGGTGGAGGCTCCTTACTAGTCTGGGTGTTTTTTCGAGGCATGCAATGGGTCCATTAGTGCATCTGTCATGCTATCTTCGTGCAATTTCCTACCTTTGATCTGCTAGGGACTACCTGCACCGTTCATGAACTGTTTTTACTCCGCGGGCGACTTGATCTTTCAGAAAGATAATGCGCCTCCACACTCCGCCTATCTGGCAAGGCAATAGCTGGAGTAACATGCTGTCGAATTCACGACAATGATTTAGCCTCCACATTACCCAGAGTGCATTCCATTGAACATTTGTGGGACGTCATCGAATGATCTGTAAGGTCGCCATCAACACAACTGGTAAATGTAGCTTCTTAATGGAGTCCTCTGGAGCCGGCATGGCTTGCTGTGCCTGTGGTTGTGTTCCGGGAACTGGTAGACTCGTTCACGACGGATTGCCGCCGTTATCCGAGCCAGCTGAGGCGCAACACCTTATTAGGCAGATATGCCATGCCTTTTGGTGAGTGAGTGTAGTGCCCACAGAATATTTATTCATAATCTGTACGGATTTTTTTATTGGACTGTGCAAAAAAACTAAGACAGATGCAATCTAAATTGAGATGCACAGTCTCTCCAGTATGTCCATTCACAGTCCGTGTATTCCATCTAGTTCCTGCCACGCACAGTCACTGTCGTCGACTCCGACGAGTGCGTGTAGATTCTGTCCCTCAGTTATGCCATAGAACGTGCACGTTACAGGACTTATCTCACCTGCTCGATTGTTTCAACCGATGCTTCTAGAGTGGTCTCATTCAATTTTCTTGAATGAATTGCTTTTGTGTGGTGTTTTTTGTCGAGTGGATTAGAGTGTGACATTGCCTTCTTTTCCACCAGTGAGCAATTTTTGCAGGCACGTCTTATCTCTCATCGTGCCAAAATTCAACACGGCAACGGTCCCCCCCCACCCCTCCCTTCTCTACTGACCTGGCTCTCTGAGACTTCTATCTCTTCCCTAAAATGAATGATCGACGTTGTGCCTTGGATGGTGACTAAAGACGTACTGGAATCGTCGCCGATGGCACCCCAGACCATGATCCCGGGTGTTGGTCCATGATGGTGATAATGGAATCATTGTTCATTGGCACTTTCCAATGGTCTGCGCCACACATGTCCGCGTCTGTCATCACCGTCCAAACAAAAGCGGTATTCACCGCTGAAGACCACCGGGCGCCATTCAATTCGTCAGCCCAGTCGTTCAGGACACCACTGCAGTTCAACGGACAAAACAACAATGGACGCCTGGCAGACACTGTCGCGACGTATAATCGGCGTACTATTGACACTAGAGCAGTACCGGGAATAGTGATGTTGTCGCGCAGTTGCCGCAGGGTGATGGTTCTGTCCGCTAGTGCTGTTCGCAGTATGCGCCTATCGCTACGAGCTGACGTGCCTCTCCGGGACTCAGAGCCTGGTCTTCTGGTCTGCATGCCTTCCTCTCGCCATTGCCTCTGACGTCGGCCTACGGTCCTTGCGTCCCGCGACACATGGACACCTGGGGGAGGCCAATAATCCGACCTCGTTCAAAATTCGTTAATTGCGTGAACGGTTGTCGTAGTCGTCGTCGCTGTATTGAGACCGTTGTGCGGATTACAGTACTGTAAGTTCACGCGGCAGTTGCTTCCTCCCTACTGCATTGAACGTCTCGCACAGGTTTTAACTGATGAGCTTATACAAGCACCCAGAAACCCTGTATCAACCCAAATGATTATGTCTCGTGCGCATGCATCTAAATATGGATAAGTTCAGATAACTTTTTGTTGGTGGTGCAATTTCATTGCAAAGCAGTGTAGAAAAGACTCCTTGGATGATATCTGGTTCTTTATGACCAATCAGTGACTCTTGATTTCTGTTATTTAGATGCACTGGCGGCAAATAAAATGCGCCACCTACAAGAAATGGGTCGATTATCCTGAAAATTTTCACACATGGAGCATTGGTGGCATACAAGAATTGTATCAAATTGCAAGACAGTACCTCCAGAAGAACGTTGTACAGGGATTGCTCCCATGCGTCTCCTGATTTCGTCTGCCCTTCTTTTGCAACATGTTTTTCCAGTAGAATAGCGCTCGTGTATTCACACTGCCCGTGTTAGCTTGTGGCACTACTACCCTGGCCAGAACAATCTCTAGACATAACGCTAATTGGGTATGAGTGAATCGTGATGGGACGTAAAGTTCATCGTCACTGTACAGGCTTCTCAGGCAAACAAGTATAAGAAGGAACAGAACTATTTTTTTAGACTTAATTTTAGAATAGGTTCTATTAAGGCGGACATATGTTTCCTTAACCAATGCAAGCACCACAAGGTTTTTCCTAAGTTTATTGAGGGTATCAGATTTAGAAACCAAAAAGACGCCTGCTTAAAGAAAATCCTTACCTCAGTCAAGCGCCAAAGGCTCACAAAGGAGATAGGCTTTTTGTATTACAAACTATCCCTATGCGAAGCCAAGGCTTACGATCTCCATTTATATCTTAGTAAACGTATATGCAAAAAAGATTGGGACAATTTTCTTTGGAAGGTTAATTATGTAAACCAAGCCAAACTAAACACAAAAAGCGCTAAATTAGAGCATAAACTGGACATGATCATTAGAGATCAACAACCTAGGATAGAACCAGGTAATAAAAATAATAGTAATATAGTTGTTAACCAAACGGAACAGAGATTCAGCAGTAATGAAATCAAGCTCCTCTCTAAGGGATTAAAATTTTCTGTTAATCATAAACATAAAGACATTGAAGCGTTGGTAGGACACTTAGAAGGAGGGTTCAAATTTCTACCGGAATCTCGAAAGAAAGGGCTTAGAGAACAATGTACCCAAATTCTTGACCGTAACTGGAGGAGTTACAATTCTACAGATAATTTTATGGATTTCTCCACCACTATCAAAAGTCTTAATAGTAAAGATTGCTTTTACTTGAAGAGCGACAAGGGTAATAGCATAGTCATTCTCAGCAAAGAGGACTATTATCAGAGGGTGGGGACTCTTATATCCGAAGGCCCTTTCACAATAGTCAATAAAAATCCGCTACCCAAACTCATTAGGGACGTCAAAAAAGCGGTCAAATCCAGTCCGAATCTAATTCCTCAGAAATTGGTCTCATCATTGATTATTAGCAATCCTGTTTTACCACGTCTATATTGTTTACCAAAAATACATAAACCAGGTAAGAAAATGCGGCCGATTGTGTCAAATATAGACTCCCCAACATACCGAATTTCAAAGTTTTTAGCCAATTTTTTAAAAACTCTGAAACTGTCAGATTCCGACAGCTCGGTCAAAAACAGCATCGATTTAGTTAAAAAGGTACAGGACAGGACAATTAAGGAAGGAGAAGTATTGATCTCCTTTGACATAGTATCTTTGTTTCCGAGCATCCCTTTACAAGAAACGGTCAACTTTTTAACCAACATCCTACACAACAATAAAGTGCCAACCAAGGTACAAGACGAATGTCTGAAACTCATTAGACTTTGCATTAATAATAATATCTTTAGTTTTCAAGACAAAGTTTACAAGATGACTGAAGGCACACCAATGGGCTCCTGCTTAAGTCCCATCTTGGCAGAAGTTTTCCTAAAAAGCTTTGAAGACATGCTCAGAAATTCTAATTTCTACTTTCCAGATTGTTGGTTCCGCTATGTGGATGACATTTTTACGATTTTTGATACGAATAAGTGCGATGTTAATGATTTTCTCCAACACCTAAATAGTTTTTTCCCATCAGTGCAGTTCACCATGGAATTGGAAGAAGACCAGAAGCTTCCATTCCTGGATGTAATAATCTTTAGAAGGCAAGACCATTTAGAATTTGACATTTACCGGAAACCATCGAACGGGCTCAACTACATTCCAAGGGACTCCAGCCACCCGTGGAACCAGAAGACTGCCACTTTTATTTCAATGCTAGACAGGGCTCTCAACATTCCATTGAGTCATGAACGGTTCCAGAAAGAAATCAACCTTATTAAGAACATCGCGACCAGGAACGGATACAACAATCGCACCATTGTGGATTTACTCAGAAAAAGGAAATTCAAGAAGTTCATTAACGACATCACAACGCTTGGCAGACACAAAAACAAGGAAAGTATGATCTCTTTACCCTACAACAAGCATCTTGTCAGAGGACTCAGCTCAGCTCTCAAATCTTGTGGCCTTTCCATTTGTTTCAGTAACCCAAACAAAATTAAGGACTTCCTACCAAACCCTAAGGACAAAATCCCAACGTTACTAAAATCAGGAATCTATGAAATCAAATGTGCGCAATGTGACAAGGTTTATCGAGGTCAAACGGCGCGCAATATTAAAACCAGATACAAAGAACACTTGGCACACAGAAAATACGGAAGGACTAATCAGTCGGCAGTTGCTAAGCACTCCATCAATACCGGTCACGACTTCCCTATTACTAATGTAAAAATGATTTCTTCAATAAACAAGAAACACCTTCTGGACCCTTTTGAAAGCATTGCAATACATCGGTTAGATAAAAAATCGATTCTTAACTTAGATATGGGCCCAATTATCGATTCTTCGTAATTAAATGGCTGGCCAGAATAACCAACCAATCAACACGAAAGAACACTTGAGTCTTTCGCAGTTTGAACGGGATTGGTCAACGTTCCTTATAAATACGCTTAGGCGTTTCTATACAGGCAGTTCTCTCATCGATACCGACTAGAGGGGCTCCTGGACTGCTGAACGATGGTAGCAATCGCTTCCGAAAAGATCTTACAGGTTGTATTTTTCCTATTTGTTGTGGCGAAAGAGTTATTTATTTCTACTTACAAGTAGAATTGTCTTCCTCTAAACATTCCAATTAACAAGTGAAAAAGGCCTCGGATGTTTGCTGTTATAGAAAGAATATTTCTAAGTGGCTTTTCTTACAGCTCCCAGCATGTTAGAATCGAAATAGTTCAAATTGTTGGTCCGTGTTTAGGTCAAGTTCACTGCCAAAGAGTTGTGTGGGGAAAGTACATGTTTATTTTTATTTCTTCAACATTGTTTGTTAAGTCCAAAAGGTACCTACCTCTCTTTAATTAATTGAGAACACATTGTAAAAGTTGAGTGATTAAATCGAAAAACCCTTCTAAGCAATGAACAATTCCGTCCAAATTAATAGAAACAGCGGGAAGATGTTGATCCTGAGAACGAAACATGGCAACAACACCAACTGAGATCAACAAGAAAACCTTCAAGGTTAATCACGGTTGTTGTTGTTGTCACATCACCAACGGTAGCGTATTGTTAATCATATTTCTACCAATAATCAGCCTGTAGGAGATGTAAAAATGTATGATTTTTTCATGAGCAGGCTTTCTCTCTACGCGGTATTGGGAAGACAGGTTCCTGCACTGAAAAGTCATCTGACCAATTTAGGTCTAGCAACAATGTAAACTTTATTGTTCCCATCTGGGATTTTAACATTCAGTGTTTTTTCGTTTGTTGGAAACAATGAAGATTCGATCGTTGTTAGACCTATCTTGGTCAGGTGACTTTTCAGTGTTGTTAGCCTCCGCTGCTGTACGAAGCCAACGAGAAAGACAGGCCAGGGCACTCAAAATTCACCTGACCATAGGGGTCCGGTCAACATCCATCCATCATTGTTTCCAACAAACGAAAAAAACACTAATTGTTAAAATCCAAGATGGAGACAATGAAGGCTGACTTGTTGTCCGGACCCCGATGGTCAGGTGACTTTTGAGTGCCCTGGCTTGTCTCTCGTTGGCCTCGCTGCTGTAGGAACGTCAAGAAAGCTAAAAAAGAATTCATGAACTAAGGAGACCCTGCAACAAATGGGTAACCAACTGCAGGTTAACCTAAACGATGTGGTAAGTACTTTCTTTTTTATTATTGAAGACTTTAATCAATTGAAAATCGCAAGAAAATATTTGAAATTTGCATCTAGTCGAAATTTTGCTGAGTATTATAATTCATTAGAGAAAGATGTTAATTGTAAAACGAGCACGTTTTGGGAAGTGACGAAGAAGTTATTAGGGACGAGTGCTTGACGAAATAGCTGGGCAAAGCACATTAAAATAGATGAAATGGTATCCCATTTCGAGTAATGACTCGTTTTTAACAAATCCAGAGAAGAGTACAAAATCCTTTTGAGAAATTAATTCTACCTCCAATCTCTAAGGCGGAAATTATCAACTTAACAAGCAGATCTCTGCGTCAATGGAATTCCAGATTACATTTTTAAGGGATGCTTACCAGCAATTACAAAAATTATTCAATCTATCACTTCAATCAGGGGTTTATCCCGCCGAATGGAAATCGGTCAATATAATTCCACTTTCACCTCGAGATCTTAGCTTAGCCCGCAAAAATGTTAGAATCTTCTGTTGCTAGGTATTTAGCAGCATTTCTAGACCCATACTTACCGGAAGAACAACATGGCTTTAGAAAATACACATCGACGATTACCAATTTGGCTTGCTTGTTGCATTATTTAGTAAATCAAATGGAAAAGCGTAACCAAGTCGACGTTATTTACCTGCACTTCATTAAGGCTTTTGATAGTGTCAATCTTCGCTTCCAATTGCTCGACAGAACTTTTCCAATTCTGAATAAGAACGGATACTACGTTAAAGGTACAATACGTAGTGGACTCCCTCTCGGCCCTGTCCTTTTCAACTTATTTATGGCGGAGATATTTTAGCATAAGAGAATTAGGCAACTTAACTATTTACTTTATGCGGATCATCTGAAACTTTATTGGGAAGATTGTCGCAAATTATCGCAAGCTATAGACGCTATTTCTTCTTGCTCGGCAATTCTTGTTAAATCCCGGAAAATGTTGCTATGTAACCTATTCTCGGAAAGTAACAAATTTTGAATTTAATTACAGAATAAACGACAACCAAATTCAACGTCAAGATATGATAAAAGATTTAGGAGGAGTCACTTTTAACTAAAAATTAAATTTTCCTAATCATGTTGAAAATGTAATAATGGAAATTAGTAGGAGAATAGGGATAATGAAACGACTCGCAAATAACAATACCAAAATTTCTTTATGCTTCCTGGATTTGGTGCTCCTATAATAACCAATTATTTGAGTATTTGGAGACCAAACTACGGAATTTTACTTCTTTTATAAATCGTTAGAACTTCTTCTTTTAACCTTCATCAAATCATAAGAATATTTAACACTCTAATTAAAATTAATTATGGACAAATTTGGGTTCGCATCCCAAACTCTAAAAGAAACCAGCAGACCTTGCTATTTACTGGACAACGGCGTACTAATTTAATTCATTTGGATCCTAACTGCTTTTAAACTATCAGATATCATGACTTTTTCTATGATAAGCCTATTCGTCTCTTTAGTTAAATATTTTCAATTGTCTTCTTTTTTATTTATTCTTTCCCGCTTTGGACCTCGGTCTGTTGGGATCACATGCGTCTAAGGACCACCTCATATACAATATTATTATTATTATTATTATTATTATTATTATTATTAATGAGCACACCAAAAGGTGTATAAATAAAATTGTATGATAAAAATGAATAAACAATAGCAAGTTTACCGGAAAATATGCTCAATTGTTGGCGTCAGTGTAAAACCAAATTAGTTGTTTTCTAAAATGCTAACACGATATTGTACATGCGATAGCTTTACAGTCAAGACCAAGACAACGCAAATCGAACGGGAGATCATTCCAATATTTGATAGCATTTTAAGGGAAATGCTGGTCACGAAAATTTGATGTCACATGCGGTACCAGAATTTTCCCCATCCATATTCTTACCATGTTTTTCTGCAATACACAGTCACGATCGTATAAACGCAGCGGGGTGGTTTTCACTACGCATCCAATCTGCCTATTCTGCGACCATGCCACTTTTCCGGATTGTCTCTATAATCGCTATTTTATACATTGACCAACTTCTTGTTATCGAGTCATACTTAGTTTGTCCAAAAGCTGTTCGGATCATCTTATTATAAGCAACTGTAATTCCTGGTCAATTCATTTTTTGAGCTTCCCCAAAAGATACCACTGTAATGTAATATTGGCCTTATAACAGCATGGATTAGTCTAGCCATTTCATAATAAGAAAGATATGGGCGACTGCGTTTTATCAAGTATGTTTTTCCATGCAAATTACCTAGACTCAAGTTACCAAAGTTCATCCTGGTATCAAACGTTATTCCCAAACCTCTATGGTGTCTAGGGTTGGGCTTTTCCTAAAGGCAATAAACTGTTTTATTTTCTCTCTGTTCAGAGACAGTCCTCTGCAGCTACACCAGGTTTCTAGATAACTTAGATCTTGTTCAATCTCTTGATCTTGGCTGTAATAAGAGTCATAGAAAAAATTATTATCATCGACATAGCTTACAATCTGTAAATTAAATCAGTGGTTATAAACAGCTGCCGTTGCAACAGCACATATAAGCGGGCCCAATCCAGACCCTTGTACAATACCTCGCAATAAATCTTTTATTATCGGCGGCGACAACTGTATTCGATTAGCACATTTGACCAGATCTATATTGGGGTAGGTTACTCCCAAGTCCTTTTGTAATTGTGCCCTCGAAATAGTATCAAATGTTTTCGATATATCAGTCTGCGCAATCATATAACACTGGCCAAGATCCAAAGAGTCAATCGCATTAATTGGTATCCACTGTGCCTTTCGTTGAGGACGACTCCCAAATTGTTGTGGACGTATTTTTTGCCAGAAGTAATCAATCAAATCAGAAAATATTAATTTCTCCTCTATTTTTGTTATAGGAGATAAGGCAATTATCGGTCTAGAGTTTGTAATTTCTTCACGACTACCCGATTTATATAACGGTACAATTGGAGATTGCTACAGAATTTTAGGAAATCTTTTCTCTCATAGAATTTTACCACACATTAGGCGAATTTTATTTAGTCCAAATAAATCAAGATGTATATTTTCTATTATATTATCATCACTCTCCATGCACACCATCAGTGAGTAAGTACCAGGGCCAGTATCACATAATCAACTAAGCAATTAAATTAGTTAAGGGACATTATAATGTAATCACAGACTCACTCAACTATCTGGAACCAATGATAGTCAAAGCTGCTTAAAACCACATATGCAAATCAATGGGGGAGGGAGGACTCTTCCTTCATATTTCTGCAGGGAAAATCATTGGGGATCTTGTCAAACAAACAAACAAAGCACAGAATGTTATCAACCCAATGCTATTTTACAGAACTGAGAACTGAGAGCAAAAAAGGCCAAAAATGCATAAAAGCAGACAACTTCAATCAACGTGGCCCAACGAATGTTTCTGCTAGCCCCCTCGCTACAGCCGACTGAACTGTGTATTGAACAAAACAGTCGATGTGCTCACAGGTTATACACTAACGCTGCAGTTCTCAAGTCTATCAGTCGCACTGACTCTTCTAACTACTGCAAAAAACTAACTTTAAAAACACCTTCTCAACAGAAAAGAAACAGGAATATCAAGCTGTGCTGAAGTCAAATAATATCACTTCTCAATTCACAGACTCCTCCACTAGAAAAGCAGACTCCCTATTCACCAGCTAATGAAACGAGGCATCCAATTCTGCATATTGACTTCTTGAGGAACCGGCAAAATGCCTGGACTATGGACCTGTACACAAAGTTCTGTCTAACATGTCGGCAACAAACACTTACACTACATGATCAAAGGAGTTGGGACACCTGTTGCTCTACCGTAAAGCCGCAAAAAGCTTCAATCAATAGTATGTAGAACCACCCCGAGCTGCTAGCACTGCCTCCACCCTACATGGCATACTGCCCACAAGTTTACTGTATGTGTCCACAGGTACTGACATCCATTCCTCGAGGAGTGTCGTGGTCAGTTCATGGACAGATTTAGGACGAACCATCCTAGATTTCACACGTCGTTCCAATTCGCCCTAAATATGTTCGATGGGGTTGAGATCAGGACTCTGGGCGGGCCAATCCAGTTCTTCAACCCGCATCTCGTCAAACCAGTCAGATATGTATCTTGCTTTGTGGCAAGGCGCATTGTCGTGCTGGAAAAGGAACGGCCCATCACCGAAGTGTTCCGACAGCGCAGGAAGTGCCCCGTTATCCAGAATGGTCCTGTAGCCATCAGCATTGAGGTTTCCGTCCACCTTATTGAGCGGGCCCAGTCCAGTCCCACAATTATGGTAGGTGTTCACAAGGGTGTCTCAACTCCTTTGATCATGTAGTGTATGTTACGAAGATGATGGGTCAGGGCTACAAATTATACATGTTGTGCCCAAACGAAAGAAGACTTTCACTGTAGCGCCGTTGTATCTAAACGCAGTTGCTTGTCGATAGATGTAGCGTCATCTTGACTCCCAACGTCCCAAAATATCTCACTCTGCCATGAAGGCTGCAAAAGAGATGCTCAGTTTCTTTGTCGACGAAGAAGGACCCACACTCTTCGACTGGCTAGAACGGGTTGAAACAGTTAACGCTGAAAAATACTCAACACGTTGCTGAAGCCGAAACGGAGCATCGAAAACAAGCGCAGACAGCAGCTCTCGAAATTGATAGCGCTGCTCCAAGACAACGCTAAGCCACTTGTGGCCAAGAAGACCCTCTCACCTGCTGGAAAGATTTCGATGGGAAAACCTCAAACATCTCCCGAAGTGACTCCTATATTTGCGGTCTCTTAGAAAAATCAATGACAGGTCATTGGTTCACCTGCGTCAAAGAAGTGCAAAACACTGTGGAAAGAGGATCCGTATGCAACCCACGAGTTTCAACACTGAGACCTGCATTCGATTCTTACGGTCTGAGATCAGTGCATGGTTATCAAAGGCAATTATGTGTAGGCGTCATATTACAAGTTAACTGTATGTCAAATATTCTTTACTTTAAATAATCCTTAGATATATCCGTAGTCTACTTTTCATTTGGGCACATCTTATAGTAACACCCAGTGCACTTCTTGATAATAGAGCTATTTTCGGCCTTGCGATAAGAGCTTTGCGATAGCGACTCTTAACATTCGTTCACTCTTTCACAATTCTCTTTCTTTATTCTATTTTATAATTAAATAAAAGCAAAATGTTATAATAATTAAAAGGCGTTACAATTATTATAAAACGGAAGTTACCTTCTAAATAGAACACAGCGACAAGGACTATAGCATATTTCTTATAAAATTTCCTCGAAATCGAGTTGGTCTGACCGATACCTCTTTACAGACTCTCATCATAATTTCGATTTATTTTTGAATAACTTTATTTATGTAGAGATTTGGAAATATTTTTTTACGTGAAACTTTTTCTTTTCGAGCTTAACGACAGAAGTCATCCAATGACATCAAAATACTCAAGCGCGTTAAGTACTTCTGACAAGATGAACATACCTTTATTCTAGATTACCTTGAGTGGCTCCATTCTTCCGCAGCTTAGCACAATACTCTTTAAGGGGCAGTCACGTGATTGAGCTCTGGTCGCCTCGAAAGCAGTATTCTGCAAAACTGTTCTCATTCCATTCATTATCCCACTGTGAGACAAAAACTGTAAATCCTCATTCTTGAAGAACCTTGTAGGATACCGATGGAACCATATTTATACCTCCCAGTCACGCACCACGTTATCCATGCGAACCCATGTCCAAGAATATCTCTCTTCAGCAACGGGGAAATGGCAATGGCGAGAGATCTGGGCTATAGGGAGAAGGACGTTGAAAAGCTTACCAACCAAATCCTTCAACAGTCTTCCTCACCAGGATGGCATGACCCGTTTTCATTTGACTGCCGCTCATATAAACAATCAGCAGATAACCAACAACAACAACAACAACAATAAATGCCGTGTTAAAAGTAGATGGTATGGGGTGGGAATTACTAGTAAAAACCGGCGAGTGTTAAACGATGATTACACGTAATCTAACGAAATTTGCCATTTTCTGCTCCAATTGTGTCTCCACTTCGAGCATTCCTACAAGGTCTGGCATTTTCACTAACACACTTATACCAGGCCTGTGCGGAGAGTATCCGGATTGAGGATACAAAAATATACGGATCGAATTCACTTAAATATTAGTCATCTTTAAAATAAGCACCGTCTGCAGCAATGCATTTAGCCCAGCGTTGCTGCCATTGGTCGAAACAAGTACGGAATGTCTACTTTGGGATGGCCGAGAGCTCCGTCGTCGCATTTTGTGTTGTCACGTCCACATCCTCAAATCTCCGTCTTTTGAGCGCTATCTTCATCTTCGGAAATGCGAAGAAATTGCACGGAGCTAGGTGAGGTGAGTAGGGAGGCTGCCTGACCTGAGCGATGTGGTGTTTTGATGCTTAATTTTTCTGTCATTTTCACCTCGCCACGAGAATAGACAAACGTTTCTGCTTTGGTGTGTTATAACAATTCCACGCGGCACTCTTTAACAGCTGAAAATTTCATTACGTCATCAGCAGAAATGTCGTCACACGATCTGGATATGAAAAAGGTGCAGCGAGTTTTACTTGTTTTTTTGTAGCCTCAATCTGGATACTTTTTTTGGACAGGCCTCGTACATTAGAACTAAAGAAATGAATCATTAAAACTGTTTTAACATTTTCTATTTATTTACTTAATCCTTCAAGTCCATTCGTACACACCTTCCGAACGTCGAAAGCAAATCATTTGCAGCGCAGTGACGACAGTGAGGAACACCAGCAAGTCGACGCTCGTTTTTCGAGAGCAAATCCTTCCTTCTTAAGAAAAGGAGACCAACATTCAATGTATTGGGTCGTCTATGTAGACAAATAAAAACACACACATTCAAATTTCGTTAATACGTACGTAAAAACAGATTGGAAGCAACGGCAGATGCGAATTATGAGTGCGGACACAAGCAGTGACTCGTTATTGTTAGCATAATAGTGCAAGAAAACACTCGAAACACAAACTACCTCAAACTCAAAGCAGCATGCGTAGATTAGCCTAAGCAACAAGCACATTAAGATTAACTATAGCAGAAGGTCCGTTCATCTGGAACCCAGAACTCCTGAAAGTTCCAAACAATAGAATTACTCATGAATGACCTGAGACAATAGAAGTTTTTTATTCGGAAAAGGAACCTTCTACTGTAGCATATAGAGACTTACCTAGTTTCAAGGCCCACAAATAAAAACACTTACTAAACAGGTGACCTTACCTTAAAAATGGAACCATCGTGCACTGGGCGTCGATAAACATGTCGAATTTGGAGTAGTCAGGGTCATGAAAGACGGTAATAGTGATGGACTCCCCACAAGTTGCTAACGATAAGGGTGTTGGCAGCGATTTGTAGTCCAAGATGGTGTCTTTCTTAGTTGTTCCTACAAGGAGAAGGAGTAGATAACGTGAGCTGCTGGTAGGTATTCTCCTTATGCTTTATCGTCTAATCTAGATATTATCCATTTTATCCCCACTGTAACTCTCAGTTTTTTTAGTCAATGAAGTTTCTGGAAAAGTACGTAGAAAGTGGAAAAGGATTATAATTTCTTCAGTATCTCATTATTTCACATGGAATGACATACCACACTCCCTTACGTTACTATTTGAATAGCTTAATATTTCTAAGTCACGCTACCCCATAACTCTGACTATACTACCACAAATCCAGTCCAAACATAATCATAGACGTGAAGACTTTTGAAATTGCGTGGCAAAATTTGATGCGTCACTGTAGTTTATGGATTGAGACCGGTCGCCACGTTCATCACTTGCTGACATGTAAACTGTTGTTCTGAGGTGTAATTGTGTTTTTACAGAGAAATCAATAAAATTATTGTTTGGTCGCAAAGGAATAAGAGCTTACAACTTCAACACACAGTAAATTCAAGGAAATCCAAAAGGATAATCATGGCAAATGTATACTGGGCTTCTGGAGCCTTGTACAACTATGGTACCACGAACAGATTCCGAGAAACTAAAGAGTTGAGGAAAGTTTCCGTGCAAAACTGGAATGAAATGGGACTATGTAGTAAAGTAATGTAAGCATGGATGAATTTGAAGCCCTCCCTCACTAATAAATTTTTCATTTATTGGCAATTTATAACAGACAGGCTCTTACTTTTGAATTATATATTTTTCCCTTCTAAAATTTCCTGTGTCACTTTGCATCAACACTCATCTGAGTTTGCTTTTTACCAACACAACAACAACGAGAATAAAAAAAATAATAAACTTTCTCAAACTGCCTTTCTTTTTAATATCTCTCCTCCATTGGATCAGATTCTTATTAGGACTGGTAGGTACTTATGTTTTCACAACGTGCGGCCATCCGTCTGTCTGTTGCTGCTCTAGCGTTCGAACGCTTCCGAATTTTCGACTTCCGTTTTTGCCATTCGACAACTTAGGCATAACGACAGACTGTGTTCGTTGGTGAAAAAAATAGGTTCAAAAGGTCATAAATAGCAGAGGGGACTACGTTTTTTACTATACAATTCCATGTAGAAATGGCCTATGTATTGATCAATTGCTTTTCTCTGTTTGCCATTCGGTAGCTATGGCAGAGAAAAAGTTTGGAAAGTAAGTGAAGACACGTGATAGGCTTCCTTACTGGTCAAAATAAGTAAATATTGGTTCAATGGCACACGTTTTAGTGGTGCTATGATGGTCTATTGAAACTTTCAATGCTAGGCTGTGGCATGTGCTATATCAAACAACTTGGAAAGACGTGTCATGATTGAATATTATATAATATCTTTGATTAAAAGTTACGTGGTTGTGTGATACCATTATGATCCATTGGAAACTTTCAATGCTAAGATATGGCATGTAATATATCAAACAATTTGGAATAACGTGTCATGAATGAATATAACGTAAAATTAATGATAGTCGAAATTGGTTCAAAAGTACGTGTTTTAGTGGAACCATTATGATCTACTGGAACTTATAATGCATGTAATTCCTTATGTCTTAAATATTCAATAGTTAATTTCTATATAGGCATATTGTTATCAATATATAGTACTAATTGCTCGCTTCTACATTACATGCTTACGTTGAAACGATTTAGCAATAGAATTATGATGAAATAATAATAGACCCTTGCACAGAACGCTTTTCAACAATTGACGCTCATTTCATTAAGTAAAGAGTGCTTACAGATTAAAGGACTCTTTCTTATATGTTCGAATCTATAGAGAATTACTACTCTCTCCTATTAACTTTTCAGGTAATTTTATTCATTTTGAACTACACATCACTGTTAGAAATACGCCTTGCGTAGCAAGCAGTGGCTTTCTTAGCAACCTCATCTAACCCTAACAACGAAATGTTTTTTATAGAAAACAAATGATTTCTTTTTTATCTTCGAAAACCTTAAAATCCAATCGGTCCTGGACATTTCGGTTGCCTGACTTGTTAAAATTGAACAGGAAAAATTAGAGAAAAACTACGACTTCTCGGAGGAAATAAAACAGACGTGAAAAGTTGAAAGGGTCTCTCATCACTTTTTAAATTTACTAAAAAAACACGAAATTTCTAAAAGAATTCTTTTCAAAACAGAGTAACGAGCAACAATCTTAGAATAACACGTAAAATTTTAAATCAGCGCAGCAGGAATTTGTTTTCGAATAATGGGCAATATTTCTGTTCAATTCTCGTGTGCTAATCCACCAGTTTTAATTTGAATAAAATGACAAAAAATTATTACCTCCAGGAGGATATATCAATGTAGCTGAAGCCCCGACCTCAAGAAAATAGGCCCCCTATTTTTTAGCAAAAACGTTCATTTCAGATCTCCCTCTTATGCATTATTCGTATGACATTATGTAGACGATATACGGGGTGTCCATAAATTATATTTACTACTTTAAACTTTAATAACTAAACCACTCTACAAGATAACAGAAAACAGTTTTCAGCATATGACAAGTAAACTCAAAGTCTTTTCAATGTCTGCACCCCTCGTGGCACGGATAACTTTGAGTATTATTACAATTCATGTCATGTACGCTGACAGTGACAGGTTCAAAAGCACTGAGAATGCGTGTCTTCAAGTCCAGATGGTTCGGTACACGTAGTCCTAAGAAAAGCCCACAGGAAGAAGTGCAGTGGTTGACATCAGGTGATCGAGGTGGCCACCAAATCGAACCATCTCGGCAAACCATATCTAGAAACTCTACCTCCAGAAATTAAGGGACATAACTGGACACAATTCCACCTTATAAATAAACCTGTCGCCTACGATCATACAGTTTGCATCATCACTTTAGATCTATATGCAGTCATGTGATATCACATATTATTTAAGAAACTTACCATGTTTTGAAGAGCAACAATAGCAATCTGCTTATAGACTATCCATACGTTTAACAGTGAACAAGTATATGTTCAAACATGAACTACTCGATTACAGTAAATAGACCTCAAAAGAATCTCCACTGTAAACTATCAAAATCGATGAGGATGTGACACAAAAAAGACACCCAACAGACAAACTAATAGAAACCGACCTGGCTTACACCGGTCTGAACTCAGATCATGTAGGATTTTAATAGTCGAACAGACTACCTTTTGAAACTCCTGCGCCAAAAAGGAATCCTAATCCAACATCGAGGTCGCAATCTTAATCATCGATAAGAACTCTAAAATAAAATTACGCTGTTATCCCTAAGGTAACTTAGACTATAATCATTAATAATGGATCATTTAACCTAATAAAAAGACGTTTCTCAAAAAAATAAAAATGAGGTGCACGTCTTTACCTTGTCTTCAATAAGATCCCGGTCGGTGTTACAAGCAGATCACAATCCACGTGGAGGTCATAGCTTGTAATGATTCCACGATCCAGGGGTTTCCAATCATCTTCTCTAAACGCTAGCCAAGTGAACCATAATTTTCAGTTGTGTGCGACATGAGTAGCCATGTACATTCCAATTGGAAATCAGGATCTGCTAAAGAGAAAAGGAAACAAATGCTAATGAGTAATTTGGAAGGAAGAGAAAAGTAACATGAATATCTGTTACACGCCTCATTAATTCGCTTGCTATCAGTATCACAATTATCAACACACACAGTATGAACAGAGTAATTTCTGTTTAATAGTAAGCTATAGAGACACGATCTATTCAATTGAATTAGTCATTCGTAAACACAACCTTATCCTGACACAGCCTAACACTTTAAAACGCACGCTGCCTTGTCTCATCCGGTTTAGTTTGGTAATAGGGATAGCTCTACGCAGCAATATCTCTAATTGAAACTTAAAACAAACATTATTAATCTTTACTTTAATTAAAATTAATATTCTCGAAATTACGACAACAACAACGACAATCTTCCCTTTCCTTAGTTCGGAAATTTATTCCAAAAATGCCCGCCCAATCGAGCTTTCTCGCACTACAACAACGCTGAGCAGACAAGAACAATGACACCTAAGACGTGAATTGAGACAAAAGTTATGTATTTACCTCGTTAATTGACTGATCTTGGTTTCTTATTCTACTGGGACGCCTAAACAGCTCCTCTACTACGTTTCCCTACTCTCAAGTCAAGTCAATTCGTGTAAACGACAGAGCTCTCGATTTCCTTTCTGAACAGCAAAAGTGGCGATTGCTCTGCTTTCGTATTCTCCGCCAAACAATGGCGGCACATCCGGATTTCGTTCCATTCGCAGTTCATTCCCGCTTTGAGTTTCGATCGATTCTAAATTGGCTCAATTTTTCTTAAAATTTATTTTAAAATCAACTGACAATTGTATTTGGAAATTTATAGTTATTTTGTTTTAAGCCATTCATCATTTTGTAAATAATTTCGTAAGTTCTCTAGAAAACTGAACAATTGTGCATTAGAACTGTTCTCACAAAAATGAGGCGATCTACCGCGTAGAATATAGCCAATCAATGAGCTTGATACAATAGAAGAGAATTCTTAGCTGAAACTATCCAAAGACATCAAGCCAATAATTAAGTGAATCTTATCTCCTGGGAATAAGAACAATTTCTTCTTAATTCCGATTACTAAAGAGTAAAAATTGAATAAAATAAATAATTTCACCGGAGAAATCTCCCTCGTCAAAAGCAATCGAACTTTCCCGCTCTCAGCTGGACGAGTCCATTTGCCACGCAATCGAGAAGGGGAGGATCGAATATTTTGTCAATACGTCATTGGTAGACAAAATTCTCGAGACTAATTTTAAACAACTGTCTCTCTAAAATGGATTTACTCACCTCTGATTTATTCAACAAAATTCAAGCCACTGAATCAGGGATCAAAGAAATTTTAGCGAAGCAAAGTAAAACAGCGATAAGATGATAAAGTTGATATAGTTGCTAAAGTTGGTAAAATCACCTGACTTAAATATTGTCATGATTCTCGTCGGTTTAAGACAGGACGAATATGTATCCTGCGTAAGAGATACATTAAACAGGAGAGTTAATGGGGCGACAAAGCCGTTGGAAGTGAACAAGATAATATCGGATCGAAGCCCTAACAAGTCAGGATAAGGAAAGCATCTCGTCAGACGAAAAAAGGCAGTAGATTTGGAAGGTACGTTAAAAGGGGTCTGAAAGGTAGGAGCTGTGGACGAAGGATAAGAAGGGAGAAGAAGGGTTTCTAGGAAATCCGTGAGAATTACGGGATTAACCGTAGAAGCGCTAGGAAAAGGGCTTGTGTTAGATTGAGAACCATGAATTAGGTTAATAATTGCTTTCCATTTTTGTTTGTAATTTGAAAAATTATTGAATGCGTGGTGATAATAAGAAGCTTTAGCTTTGTTGATGACAGATTTCACGTGATTCGAGAAGGAACGAAAATTAGTTTTAGCCTGATTGGTGGGGGATTAGTTTTTGTGTGCAATTAAAGAATATAGAATGTGGGCACTTAACCATGGTTTTGTAGAAGTATGTTTAGGTTTAATATTAGGAGATGAAACTTTAGGAAAATATCTGCTTAAGCTAATTTGGTTATGTGATAAATATGAGGGCTCTATTTTCATTTGTTATTTTGTTTTTATTTCCTTTTTTATATTGTGCATTGCGTTACTAGAATCCATCGATTGGTGAGCTTCTCCCACGCGCTTTAAAAGGTGCGAAAATTCTTATTCAAAAGAGTTTCACATTGGCATTGTTTGTTTGTACATTATTATAATATAAAGTGAGTATTAGGGAGTATAAAAAGCATTTGGTTTTAAGCCTTCATTACTACAGGTCTTGTCGATTGATGAAGGCCTTGTTTCAATTCCCCAGTTATTCCATTCTACTTCTTCCATGGTTTCGATTTCTCCCAAGTATTTAAAGTTATTAAGTACATAACAGATGCTGATTTTTTTTTTAAATTTGAAAATAGGTAAGTTATTAACGTCGAATTAATGATTTGCAAATGAAATGCCTCGAAGTCATTATTTCAAAATTTCAATAATAAACTAAATGCGCTCCCATTTCCACTATAGATGGCGATGCAAGACGGCCTCTTGTAGACGTCAGCCAGTTTCGAAGCTAGAGTTTCAATTTCTCTTAAGAAGTACCGGAAGGATTAAAAAGGCTTAATGGCTTCTGAAATTAATGTCATAGCTTCATTTAATAACCATGTTAATGCTTTGAAGTGGAATGGACGTAGACGAGCTAGAAGAATGTCCGGAGGTGAGTTATTAACGTAGAAACGAACACGTGGCTCGGTTAATGTGAAGCTCGCTCTCGTTAAGTTGAATGCCAGTGAACTGATTTGAAACTCGTTTATTTGCTTCTAATGAATAGCATTCCCAGCCTTGTTGTTCACTGCTATGGAATTAATGTTGGTCTTGAGCAGCTCTTTATAATTGAGATTATAGCGTGGCAAAGCGCTTACCTGTAATACGTAGTGTATATTTACTTTTGTAGTAGAGGCCTCGGCTGATTGACACGGGAGAAAGTCTCGCTATACACTTCGAAACATTGGTAAACTTGTTACTTGACATTATCCTTAATATTAGTATCTTTATTACGTAAATACAGGATGAGGGAGGTTTTAATTGGCCAATATTCATATATTAGAAGTCGCATTATTAATGACATCTTGTTATTTTTCACCAGTCCTCCGTTGCCATATTTGTTTTTATCGTTTAGCGATCTCTACCCATATTTGTATTTCAAATGATATGTTTGTATAAGTGAATTGAAATGAGGTCTTATTAAATTCGCATATATTCAGATCTTGGTGTTTTATATTGAACATTACTCTAAAAGCCGCTACTGAAAACGATTTTGAATATTTAAAATTTTAAGTCATGGCTAAAGATAATCTGGTTGCAATAAAAGTATGAAAATATTTTTTAAAATTTGATAATTGACATATTTTAGAAATCGGAAACTAAGTCATCACATTTGCTTCCCTTTTCAATTTGTTATATCGATTTGTTTGAAGTTTATTTTTCACTTTGTTTATTATCTTATGTATGAATTAAATTTCATCAATTATTTGATGGTTCAGGGTAAGGATGATTCCCGACTTTTCGATTGAGCTGCTTAGTGGCTTCAATCAAGTCCTATTTGGAAATCTTGTAACAGCAATGGGGTTCATATCCGCGGTAGCTCATTTGGTAAGGGCGTTGCCAGCGATAGGCATGGTCCCTGGTTCGAATCCAGGTGGCGGAATTTTTCCTTCCCTTTTCAGTTTGTTAGAAGGAAGGGAACTGTTTGGTCTCAGTTTGTTTTAAGTTCTACTGTCAATCATTTTACACTTTTTCCATTTTAAGAGTTGATTGATGGTTTTGTTCAGGAAGTATTTGGATTGAAAATTTGTGCGGTCGTTGTTCTTGTCCTTTTAGTTTCTTTTTAGGACCGACAGGTACTTATATTTTCACAATGTTCATCCGTCTGTCTGTTGATGCTCTAGCGTTCGAACGCTTCCGAATTTTCGACTTCTGTTTTCGCCATTCGACAACTTCAGCAAAACGACAGCCTGGGTTCGTTGGTGGAAAAAAATCGGTGAACGACTTCCGTCTCTAAAGTTCACAAATAACTCTGAAGGCCACGTTTTTCAATACACAATTCCATTGAGCAATATCTCCAATTCAAACTTAAACAAGCATTTATTAAACTTTATTTAATTTTTAATTAATATTTTCCAACAACAACAAATATCTTCCCTTTGCTTAGTTCCGAAATTTATTCCAAAATGCCCGCAAGAGACAGCTCAATTGGGCTTCCTGGCATTACAATAACGCTAAGCAGACAAAACAATGGCGGGCATTGAGAAGGAAGAGAAATGAATTGAAAGAGGGAACTGTATTTTTTAGAGTTTTACTATTTACCTTAGTCACTTACTGTTCCTGGCTTATTTTATTCTCCAGAAATGCCTCAGGTAACTCCTCTACCATGTTTCTCTTGGGCATATAAACGCGTGAGCATTCCATTTTCTTTTCGAATATGGCGACTGCTCTCCATTCATCTTTTCGCCAAACCATGGCCTACTCTATTATTACCGACGTGTTTTTAGCGATGCTATCCTATTGTTCTCTGTGGGACTGTGGCCTTCGAGATATTAGGCCTCCACATCGGGCCTGAAATCGCGTGCCGAGGCATTTTCAATTTTTGACCGCTAATTGGCGATCTTCAGGGATAAACAGCTACCTTCTACCTATTCGTCATGCTACTATATCCAACTTTATCGCCAAAAATTAGCACCTGGAGCGATGGCACATGAATTATCAATTCCATGGTCCACGGTGCGAAGTTTTTGCGGTCCATTCTTCCTTGATACCCGTATAAGATCCAAATAGTCTACCAGTCACGTCTACCGGATCCGCAAACGCGCTTAGCCTTTGCATCTCGTTTTGTGACTAAAATGGCTGTTGATATGTGGACCTAGAAATTTGTGGACAGGTAAGGCGCATTTTACGCTAGATGTCGATCTGAGTGCGCGTATGGGGTTCCTCTAACCCCGATGTGGAGCACGAGCAGCCGTTGCACTCCCAGTACGTGACTGCATGGTGTGAATTTAGCGCGAATTTTATTCTGGGTCCATATTTATTTTGAGGAGATGACACGGCATGTGGTTTAGTATTGTAAGATGTGTGTGTTTATAGACAACAGTCTTTATGCAAGATGGTGCAGCACCGCATACGGGTCGCCCAGTAAAGGAACTTTTTTGTATCCATGAACATGATTTGCCGAGACACTTTCCAGATGCGTGGCCTAGCCGTTCATGTGACTTCTGGCTGTGGGGAACCCTGAAGGATCGTGTTTATCATAGAGGCGTACGGACCTTGCTTGAACTGAAAGCCAACCTGATTCGTCATGTTGCAGCCATTTCATGTGAGATACTTCGTGCTACCGTTGAAACACGCTGTTCTGCGCTTCCAGTATGCCAATGACGTAAAGGAATCTGGAATTATTTGGAATCTTTTCAAATATAAAAAACCAGTTTGTCAAGCTATGAATTCTGATAGAGGACCCTTAGACTTAACATCGACACCCTTTATTGAAACATATTAAATAAGTTTGTAATTTATTCCTGAATTGGTTTCATATTTTTATCATTTTATTGTATTTTATTTATTTCTATTCCAAAATGTTTATTTATGTCTTCGTGCATTCTTTAATTTATTATGTCTTCGTATTTTAACATATTTTTAATTCTTAAATTGTTTTATCTAAGTCTAATTGAGTTTGGTGTTTATTTTAATCTTTATTTTAACTTGATGGAACTTCACTTTATTTTTCTTAGTTAATCTTGTATTATTTTGTCATTTTGTAATATATTTTTCTAATTAATTTATTTTTGTGTTTATTAATTGTTAATAGTTATTTATTTATTTATTTGTTTATTTATTTATTTATTTATTTTTTACTTATTTTCTAATGGGTTAATTCACACAGTGGGTGTGGTATTTGTTTTAATTTGTTGTTATATAATTTTATTTTGGCTGGTTTATTTATGCTATTTTGGTGTTGTTTTATTTTAAGATTTATCAATGATCTTTACTTTCAATGCGTTTTAGTTTAGTTTATTTCTTTTAAGTTCATTCTTCCTCCTTTGGGTCGACTTAATTTCATTCATCCTCTTTAGAGTTTTTGGGACTTCTTGGGTCGATTTCTACTATTCTGGTTTAGGGTTTATGACCCTCAATACTTATAGCCCCTCCACCCTTCCACCCATGGTCCTTCCTATTTACGACCCCTTAACTTTCCCTATCCCCTCTTTCTGACACATTTTGTTTTTTTAAACTCTCCCCTTCCTATCCTGCATTTATTTTTTATACTTTGATCTTTTTCTTTTATCTTTATGGCATTTTTTTGAGGTTACATGCTTAAGCTTATATTTTTTGCAATTGATTTGTGTTTTATCTGGAAAAACCGAAGTAACATCATTCTCTTCACCAGATTATTTATTCTCTCATACCATCCCTACTTCGATATTCTGACATCTTTCA
>JAHWFO010026594.1:0-64148 GCA_023313115.1 Rhysida immarginata | reverse complement strand
TCTGGACAGGCCCCTAAGCAATGGCAGACAGGAATTGTGATCCATATCTTCAAAAAGGGAGATCAGAGAGATTGCAACAACTATCGAGGCATCTCTTTGCTCAGCATTCCTGGGAAAGTGTACGCTAAGTGTCTGGAGAAGAGAAGTCGGGAAATAGTCGACTCCAAACTGTCGGGGGAGCAGTGTGGTTTCCGACCTGGCCGAAGCACGACGGATCACATCTTTGCTCTAAGGCAAATCTTTGAGAAATCCTGGGAGTATGCAAAAGAGGTCTACGCTTGCTTTGTGGACCTCGAAAAAGCATATGACAGAGTTCCTCGGGAGAAGCTCTGGCAAGTGTTGCAAGAGTATGGAGTGGATGGGCAATTACTGGTTGCTATCATGTCTCTGTACGAAAGCTCTGAGATGTGTGTCCGGATAAATGGCATTAAGTCAAGACCGTTCACCGTGGGTGTTGGACTCCGCCAAGGGTGCGTACTGTCGCCCATCTTGTTCATTATCTTTATGGACTGGATAGACAGGGGCAGCCGAGGCGATGAGCGTGTTTGTGTGGGCGACTGCCTGGTGGAGAGGTTGCTCTTTGCGGACGACCTTGTCCTGCTTGGGTCTTCTCGCACGAACCTTCAGCATGCACTAGACCGGTTTGCAGCCAAATGTGAAGAAGCTGGGATGAAGATCAGTGTGGCTAAAACCGAAGTTCTGGTTCTTTCAAGACAGCCTGCTCAGTGCGCTCTCCATGTTAGGGGAGCCTCATTGAGACAGGTGGAGAAGTTCAAGTATCTCGGGATTGCATTCACGAGTGATGGACGGCAGGAGAAAGAATTGGATGCTCGGATCGGTGCAGCAAGCTGTGTCAGACGTGAACTGTGGCGATCCGTGGTAACGAAACGCGAGCTGGGTAACAAAGCCAAGCTCTCCGTCTTCAAATCTATCTTTGTCCCCATTCTCACCTATGGTCATGAGGCTTAGGTAATGACCGAAAGAGTGCGATCGCGGGTACAAGCGGCCGAAATGAGATTCCTGAGAGGTGTGGCAGGTGTTACCCTACTAGATAGAGTGTACAGCAGCACAATAAGGGAATCTTTAGGTGTTGAGCCGCTACTTCTCCGCATTGAGAGATCTCAGTTGCGCTGGTATGGCCACGTGATACGGATGCCGCAAACTAGTCTTCCTAGGCAGTTGTTATTTTCCAAACCGGTGGGTAAGAGACCAAGGGGTCGGCCTAGAACCAGGTGGCTAGACTACATGGAGAATCTGGGTTCGAGTCGCTTGGATATTACCAGGGAGGACATGCGCCTGATGGCGGAAGATCGCGATCGCTGGAGATCCTCCATAGGGCTGCTGCCCCCGCGACCCTAACGGATAAGCGGGTTTGAAAAGTAAGTAAGTAAGTACCTTTATGATGTTAATATATTTAAATATTAAGGCGCACTGATTAGCCAGTTTTGAAAAAAAGACGGTTTAATGTTTCGAGCACCATTTACATGTATAAGGGAAAGTTTTCTTCTTTGATTGTAAGTGATCCGATAGCTCAGACGGCAGCGTGGTTGCTACTCACAAATCAAATTATTAGTGTGAGGTGGCGGGTTCGAATTCCAGTTGTAACAATTTTTTTTCTTTACCCAAATAATTATTCAATATATTATATTTAAAATTTATTTGTGACAACCAACTTTTTTCACAAAATTTTCCTTTTCTCAAAATTATTCTACTTATTTTTATTGTTACAAGTGTCTACGGAGTAATAAAGTATTTTCTGCAAAATATTTTGTATAGAATCAACATTTTAAAAGCAATAACTATTTTATTTTAATATTTATCTTATTAAAAAAATTCTTTCGAGGCTACCTGACATGTTTGTCATATAGTGCACAAGGTAGGAAGAGTGCAGAGAGGCACATGAGAAGAGATTTGGAATGTTCTAGATCTTTCTCGCGCCATTGGCTTTCGTCAAGTATGAGCGGAGATTTGCCAAGCCGTTACAAAAAAAGCCGTTTTTAATTGTGAAACATCAATGGTTTTTAATCATAAAACAGTTAATAAAAACGTTTTTCTCTGAAAATGGAGAGCGGAGAATTTGCTGTCTCTTCGGGGATTGAAGAGAAAATTGACGAATATATGAACAGCGAAGTTTCGAAATTGCGATTGAAGGATGCAGTAGTATATTTTGAAAAATTACTCCATGAAAATAATATGATTGCATCAGAATCGTCAACTATAATTTCTCACGAAGCTATGATGATGGGACAGCAACTCTATGAACTTACATTAGAAATGCTAGATGAAAAAATATTTGTAAATGAAGAGGCATTGATTCATGTGAATGAAGATTGTGAACCAGTATCTTGTCAAGAAATTGAAGATCTTTCATCGGACGATTATGAACCAGAAGAGAAAAAGAGCAGAGAAATAGAGTACTTTCCTTTGAACTATAAAATAAAAGTTATTAATATTGCCAAAGCACATCCTACGTGGACCTTGCAAACTTTGAAAAAGAAAGGATGTCGACGTTGAAAAAGATGAAATATTTATCCCAGTGGGAAAAAGAAGTTAAAAAAAAAAATAAAAAAAAAAGAAAGGCGGAAATACGTTTGATAAATATTCAATTATTGATTCCTAGACTTATGACCGTTTTGTTAAAGCTAGAAAAAAAAGTTGGTTGTCACAAATAACTTTGTAAATATAATATATTGAATAATTATTTGGGTAAAGAAAAAAAATTGTTACAACTAGGATTCGAACCCGACACCTCACACTAATAATTTGATTTGTAAGTAGCAACCATGCTGCCGTCTGAGCTATCGGATCACTTACAATCGAAGAGGAAAATTTTCCCTTATATATGGTGCTCGAAACTTTAAACAGTCTTTTTTTTCAAAATTGGCTGATCAGTACGCCTTAATATTTCAGTATATTAACATCTTAAAGGTACACTACAACTATACGAAGTCTCGTATTAAACTAAAATTCCGAGGTCGTAATGTCCCCTTTTCAGATGTACATTTCGGAATTCATAATTCCTTCATCTTGCAAGTGTGCAATTTGATCTGTTTATTTGAGGGTTTAAAAAACTTTTCATGTTAATTGTCATGGCATGCTTTATTCTATATTTTAGTTTTTAATAAAATCTACACTAATTCATATCACCGTTACTTTTACAAAAATCCTCTTTTGTTCAAATCATTTAATATTCTCTACTATTAAATTATATAATCCTATATATTAAAACGCAAAGCATTTTTTGTAAGAGCAAAATTGGCACTTCGGCGCATCGGCATCTGAAGCCAACAAAGAAAGTTACGACAATGCATCAGAAGCCAGGGATAGTTGTAATCATTGTTTTGAATTAAATAAACTGAAGATTTGCAGAAAGTTATGACGTTTCCTTGTGACTACTGAAAAACTCTGAAAATATTATGTTAAATGTTATATCTTTAGAAAGAGCTTTAAAAACTGATCGCTTTATCCGCTGACACTTTGTCTCAGTTCAATATTTTCAGAGAAATTCAGTTTAAAGCTATTTTCATTTTATGTATTAACTCATTTCTTATTTTTTGTTCATACTGAGATATTTATTATTTTTTAATTAAAGAGATGGGCATTAATAATAAGATGGGTTGTTCTTCGTCAAATTTTGACGGGATCCATCTAGTTATATAATAAATTTTTAAAAATTTTCGGATGGTTTTGGCATAATTGTCGTCGATTATTTTATTTACACAAAATATACAAAAATGAGACTTGTAATCTTTCAAGCAGTCAAAAGAAAATAGCTTCCACTTCCACCTGTAAATCACTTCCGCATCACACCAGATCGAGCGCTGCATCAGCTTATCTCTTGATCACGCATATAATTATATCGATACTGTGCACCATTTATGTTACACTATTAACCAAATAGATTAGTTTATTATTAAGAAAACAAAAATTCTCTTCAGAACAGCCAAATTAATCTTTTTGTCAACATAGTTGAGCACGTGACGTAAAACTTGCCTTCCCCCGATGCTAAGCAAAAACTTAATGGAATCGTGCTCGACTAGATACCTGGAAAAAGTAACCTCATTGGATCGAAGTATTGTGAGGAAGCCGCACAAATTTGACTTAGGTCAAAACCTTTATGCACCCGACTGTACATTCGCTAGAACAATTCAATTTTTATTTTTCCACGTAATCTCCAAGCTGATTGAGGCAACGATCCCAGCGGTGGACAAGATTTTCAACGCCCTGTCGATAAAAGTCTTCTGGTTGAGTGCGGAACCAGTTGCAAACTGTCGATTTCACCTCGCCGTCACCACGGTAATTTTGACCGGCCAGTGACTTCTTCGACGGTACGCAGATACGGTAGTCATTGGGAGCGAGGTCCGGGCTATATGGAGGATGAACCAGTGTTTCCCAGTTCCATCGCTGCAAAGATCAGTGACCCGTTTCCCTGTGTGGGGGGCGTGCTTTCTCGTGGTGCAGCACGATGTCCTCCATTTAGCCAGAGCGAAGTTCGTCCAGCCGGTCCTGTCGTCCTTCTTTAAAAGCCTTGCACCAACATTGCACTGTTTCGAGCTGCACGATGTCACCTCCGTACATCGACACAATTTTCTTATGGATATCGAATGGTTTCAGTCCTTTTGCACAAAGAAGACGCATAATACTCCGCCACTCAAAAGCACTGGACGATGAAATGAGAGCCGCCATCTTGTTTGGATCGTGACGTCGCTAGTGTTTGGCGGAGGCACACGACACTAACAGGAAACTTAACAATGAAACAAACTAGCTTTTATATATCGCAATTTTCTCATATCTGCCGTCATTTTCGAGAAAAAAAAATACGCGACATTATTTTTTGATGATCCCTCGTAGAAATGTTTCATTTTTGACTAGTGATCTATTCCTCAAATTATGGTGCTTTTTTGTGACTTTGAGTATGTTCATTTAAAAATTGGTACCTATCTCTTACGGCTTATTAGATAAATTTTGTTTAAGTTTTAATTTGCATAATCAGTATCGCCAACAGATAGTCCACCCACGATTTCTGTTCGTTGACATATTAGCAGAGTATTAAATTCTGCGATACTTATCAAGTAATTATAGGTTTTTCGAAAACCTTAAAATGTTTATAATACCACTGGCAAAGGTACCCGGCGTTGCCCGGGATAGTTACAGTCGGATGTAAACAGAACAATCTCAAAAAATTAAATTAAATTTTGCAATATCTTAAAAATAAACACATGAAAATGTTTAGGATGTAAAAATTCTTAATGAAAATTTGAAAAAAATCTTTTTAAAGGCTCACAATGGCTGGACCTCTCCAAGGATGCCACTCTAGTCTAAATAATTTCTTACTCACGTAATCTTACCTCAGATGTATACTTAGTGTTGTTGCAATTTCCACTCTTCTCTCGATGTGTTGAAGCAAAACTTGGCCATTCATCACTTTCTGCAGTCTAGCAGTCGCCGATTCTTCTATTTACCTGCTTCCCATTTGCTCAATACATGACGGAGCTAAAGGAGTGCTTCCTCTGTCGTCTTTCCACTCTTTCTCAATAGTCTGCTAACTCTCCATTATCTCCAGTTATTGATCATTTTTAAAGATTATCAAGAAATTGTTAAGTACTAAGAACTCTCTTTTCTAAGAAAAGCCTGAATAACAGGAATTCTATGCATTGTTACAAATTGAAACTTATCCATATTACGTCATCATTTTATGTTCATTGTTATAATTCTTGGAAAGATTGCTTTAACATTACATCATCATTCTGTGCTCATTGTTATTGGTGAATTGCGCGTTGATACCATTGTTGATGCGAACACAATGGGCCTATTGTTGCACAAACTTTGCCTTGCATTGTTGGTCATGAGATATATATTGTTGGTTCATGCAGTGTGTTTGTGAATTGCGTGCTGATACCATTGTTGATACCTATTGTTGTACAAACGTTGCCTTGCATTGTTGGTCATGAGATATTTCTCATTAATAAGCCTTGCCATAACCATGAATATCGATTTTTTATCGATATTTATTATTTTTCCGAAATCTGAGGTAGACAGTGACCTTCCTCATGCTTTGAAGGTCAAGTATGCAAAATTTCATCAAGATCGGAATAAAACTGTAGATTTGTATAAAAAACGTAAGACAAACATCCTTCTTTATATATATAGATCGATGATTATTCTCGGAACTGTTTCTATAATTAGCGAAGTTAGAAACGTTCATTTCAAGCGAGCCATTCACGAGAATTGTAATTGACGAAAATCGTAAACCTTAAATTTTGTGCGTATGCATATTGTAATGAAAATGAAGAAATAGTAAGAAAATCTTAGCTGTGCTATAAGGTTTAACTGTTTTTATTCGAAATAACCGACCTATAAAGGACCTGTTTTTCAAAAATTGTTTGCAATATACAGGGTGAATACAAAAGAACTTGACACTTTTAAAAATTTATTACATCAAAGCTATTGAGAATATAGGCACACTATATACGGATTCTTAATGAAAAACTCTTGAAGTTTATTGTGACACAGTTAAAGATGTTCCATACTCGCATGTCTATGCGGTAGTCGAATTCGTCCCAAACTCGCATTAACATGTCTCCATCAATCCCACGTATCGCTACCGTAATGCGTTCTTTCAGCTCGTCTAGGTCACGGAGAAAAGGTAGGGATAAGACCTTGTCCTTTACACACCCCCATAAAAAGAAATCGCAGCGGTGGATTGGTCGAGTAAACAATAACCTGGAGCCCCAACCTCACACCTTGTGATTTCTTTTTATGGGGGTGTGTAAAGGACAAGGTCTTCACCCTACCCGTGACCTAGACGATCTGAAAGAATGCATTACGGTAGCGATACGTGGGATTGATGGAGACATGTTAATGCGGGTTTGGGACTAATTCGACTACAGGGGGGCATATTGAACATCTTTAGCAGTGTCACAATAAACTTCAAGAGTTTTTATTTAAGAATCCGTATGTGGTGTATCTATATTCTGAATAGCTTTGATATAATAAAATTTTAAAAGTGTGAAGTACTTTTGTAATCACCCTGTATATATGACACGAATATAATATGAAATAAAATATATCCTGTACCTATGGGTTGAATCTATCAATTCAAAGGATTTTTTAATTTTACACTCAGTAGGGCAGTAATTTTTGTGGGAAATATTCATCACATCCGTCACATCAAATTTACTCAAACCTTTTTCTAAATTTTAACAGATTAACACACAACAAATGGATCCAAACCAAAGGGTGCCAAACCTTAAACAGTATGAAGAACACGTACCAGAATATCTGCAACCATCTCGGACATCCTCTGAACAACCCCAATCTCGAGTCCGTTCAGACCCATATCGAGAACAGCCGCAAGTAAATCTGCAAGGTTTCCCTCATACCTCATATGAACAACCCCAGTATCAAAACATTTCTGGCCATATAGAACAGTTGCAAGTAAATATGCAACCTCATACTCGGATATCTTGTGAACAGGACCAATCTCAAATCCCTTATTTCCAGCAAGTACCAATGCTAGAAAATACGCAATCTAATTCTCAGACATTCTATGAACAACTCCAATCTCAACACATTTCTAGCCAACACGAACATTTTCCAGTAAATCTACAATGTCCTACTCAAACATTATACAATCGATTTCCAAATGAAGTTTCTTCCAACCATCCGGGTTATTCGATGGTTCAAGCAAACAATAGTCAACATCGAATTAGTGCATCTCATCAATATGTTCGTCATCATTTACAAAATATGCATCCATCTTACAATCTCCTTGCTTCAAATCAAATTTTGTCATCTAACCGAAGTGTTGGTGGTGAACTACATTATAACCGGAATATTCCAAGTGAACACAATAGTTCACATTATTTAAATCAACAAGGTCAGCAACTACGACAAAATCGTGCTGAACCAGAGTCACGGTCCTTGGAAATTGATCCTCCCGTTATACATGACCGGGAGAATCAGCCAGAAACTTTCTTAAATCCACAAGACAGTGTATTTGGGATAGATCTCCAAGAGCTACAAGAAGATAATGAGCCATTAAATTTAAATTCTTACCAACATAACAATGAAGTTTTTCCCCAACGTACAGGTTCAGTAATTCAACCTGAAATAACACAGCAAGCACAGTTAATCTTTCCCTCTGATGTAAATATTCCAGTTCAAGAAGCGGCGGCAAAAGCTTCCTTCATCATGGGTCCACAGTCAAAACGAATCCGCCGAGAATCTGATGTATCAACATGCTCCATCCCTCAATCTTCGATTGCTCCAGATCCAAATGCAACGACATCACCCAACATACAACTTGATCTTTCAGGTAGCTATTCTTATTTCCATTGTCCTTTTTTTTTAAAAAAAAAATAATAATCTTACATTGTAATTAATGATATTAATGGGAGAAAAAAGGAAGAATAAATAATGTGACCTGGGCTTTCGCGGACACAGGATAGCAAGGCTGCCCTCCAAGTGTCCTAAAGACTACAAAGTAGTCAAAGTGAAAACCCAATGATAAAGCAGGTGAAAGCGGATACGAGCAAAATACTCGTTTTCGTGGTTCGAATCCAGATCGCAGAATTTTTTTCTTCCATTTCTTTCCATTAATTTTATTAGCTTATGCTTGGAAGATTAACTCCAGCTTTAATTTATTATTTTCTTTTCGTAAATTATAAGTTTTAGAAATGTATCGTAACGTATCGTTAACTTTTAGGGTTTTTTTCAATTTTGTTTCGCTTGTAAATAGAAATCGAAATTTTCTGGTAATCTACAGTGTGGAAATAATTAATAGGAGGCGTTTTAGACTCCGTATCCAAAAAACTATTGGTGACTGATATCTTAAATAGAAATGTTTAGTTCAAAAATTCCCGCTAAGGTGACATTTGGCACTAATATCGCTTTAATTTACATATTGGACAGGCAACGATAACTGTCGAGTATATAAAAGGTCACACGTCTTGTTTCACCAATTTGGATTTGCGACAACTCACTCAAATCGTACTTACATTGCCGAGACGCGTATTATTTGTAAAGCTGTACACCAACGACGTGGGCGCTGCTCTTAAGAAAAATCGACGGTTGAACATGATTCTGCGTTTCGAGGAAGCAGGAACATTCCATGTGAAACCGGGAAGGGCCGCAAATCTTTCGAAACTGAAAAAAAGTTGCAATCGTCGTAATGGAGCAAAAAATGCATAATTCATATGGCTCTTGTGCTCGTGTGTTATCAAGCCAATTGGCTCTACAGTGCGGAACAAAATGCGGCGAACACAGCAGTTTTAACCCTACAAGATTGCAAATTGTTTTCTGGTGATAGTCGACGTTTAATAGCCCTAGCAAATTCTATGGACCAATGAGTCCCACTTTCATTTGAATGAAATGATTAATAAGCAGGAATTGCCATATATAGTCTGGAGGATCCCACGCGTTCATCAAAATTGTTCTTGCATTAGCCAAAAGATACAGCATGGTGTAGTTTCACATCGTCTTTCATCATAAGACGTAATTTTTATTTTAAGGAAGCACTGCATTAGGTCAAAGACGTGCTCTGTTAACGCCTCTAGGTTATCAGAACTTAGCAGCATAGAAGTTGTTTCCATACCACAATCTTTATAGACTATGTTAAGATTATTGGGTCACTTGTATCATTTTCGACTGTATGGCCATCACAATCATCAGACTGGGCACCTTGTGATTTCTGGTTATGGGAATACTTTCAGAGGCCTGTTTATCACGGCGATGTTCCCAACTTGGCTGTTTTAAAAGAACGAATTACTCTACAAGTCGACAACTGCATCGATGTAAGTTAAGTTCTGTCGTCGAGAACGTTGTTCATCGAATGTACGCTTCGTAGGGCACTTATTGTAAAATTCTACATACATACGCATTGGTTACCTGCACTAACCAATGAATGCAATGTTCTTTTGGTGTAACATTTCTTACGTCAGAGACAGTGACGTTATAGCCTTTAGATAGATTAACCATCTACGCCATTTAAGAGAGAACTGGAGCCGGACACTGTGGACGTACTTCAATAAAGATAACAGGAAACCACTGATCCACATAAAACTATTGAAAGTTTTAAAAGTTTTATGTGGATCAGTGGTTTCCTGTTATCTTTATTCATCTACGCTATCTTACGGCATCACACACGAAATTGAAAATAAATCTTAACTACGCTTTGTTTCCTATCTTGTGTTTAATTTGATAACCTATGCAGTGTTCATCGATTCCCTGATTAAACGTGAGTTAAACCAGTCATCTACATAATCAATTTATATATATGCTAAAATATTTAGCTGTAGTTTTACAAATCTATCAAAAAAAATGAAAATACGAAGAATAAAATATTGACAAAAACACTCCTTTTGGAGCCCCAAGAACTTAATCAGAAAAGCGTAAAACACCTTGTCGTAACGACCACTTTTGCTTCATCCATAAAGTTATATGGCAAATCTTTAGCATAACGACCACCTGTCTAAGCAACCAGCAACCGGAATTTCAATCCCCTATCTCAAAATTCCTGTTACAAATTTTTAAGGGAGGTAGTATGGGTGATTCTAAACAAAAAAAAGTTGATATGAACATGAGTCTGAATTTGAAGATAACTCAGATATGATGAGAAATAAAAATGCCGCCACCAAGATCAACATGTTAATAACGCCAAGAATAATGAAATTAGGGGGAGTAATAGGGCACATAAACGGTAAAATAGGGCACATAATGAAAATCGTAACAGTGCTCACATGCGAGTACTAATCAGCACGTGTTAGGATGTTAACTGCGTAACCCGGAAACTACTTGTTGGAACTCGTTCAAATTTTAACGGCATACACGGTTTAGTGTACCCTTTTAGTCCCACAATTTTTATTATTCTAGACGTTCTGGAACCTGAGTTATTAACATGTTGATCTTGGTGGTGGCATTTTTATTTCTGTCCATATCTGAGTTATCGTTCAAATTGGGACCCATGTTCGTATGAATCACCCATACTACCTCCCCTAAAAGTTTGTAGCAGGAATTTTGAGACAACCTGTATAAACATATACTAAAAAACCTATTTCTAACGACCATTTCCACAACCAATTAGGTCCTACCTAACGGTGAATTCCATCACTGTTCTGTAATCAATACTCAAGAGTCAAGACATAGAAAAAGGCAACCACTGGTTTGATTAGCCTACTCATATCGTTTACTATGTCAAACAAACGCAAGGGTCGGTCTTTGGGGAAGAAATATTGCTCCTAAATCACTGGCATTATTTCCATAAACATAAAGTCCGATTGATCGCAAAAATCCTTTCTAAAAATAACGGCCGCTCGCTCTATCTAGTCGAGTGGAATCATAATGGAGGACGAAATCCAAGAAATTTAACTCTTTTAGCTGTTAGGATAATGGAACGTTTTTAATCTTAGTCGCTAATGACCAAGTTTCAGTTTTGAATGATCATCATGAAAACTGTCTAAAAGCACAAACAGACAGAATCGCCTAGCTTAAAAACTGTTTAACCATGCAACTTGAACAGCGTCTGCTCAGCGGGATCTTCTTGCGACGCCTAAGAGCCATCGCAAGAAAAAGGCCCGACGACATCGTAGCAAGAGGGACGGGATTCCTGTGTCCTCTTCATCTGAACGAGACAGCTGCGTAGACCATCATCATCGCAGCCCTTCTTCCTCTTCGGGATGTGATCGCTTCCCTAGACGGAAGACATCTGAGCCTCCTCCCTCGTTTCCTCCCTCGTCCGTGAGGCTCAAGTCTCATTCAGATACAGGTCAGCCCCCGTCAGCTTAAATTCGCAGTGAAGGTCTTTTCCCTAAACGTTCGTTCCCTTGGTTCGTCCTTCAAGCAATCGGTTTGTCATCATTCGTTGCCCTGTACTGGCCAGATATTTTCCTTCTTCAAGAGGTGAAGCTTGCTGCTTCGGAACAGCTTGCTAATCTCCCTGGCCTTCGCAGTCAATATCCATCTGCGCAGTTCTTCATAAACTCATATTCGCCACATGGGCCTCCATCATCTTCAACCTCTCCATTGTGGTGTCGAACTGCGTCTTTGACTGTAAGTGCAGAGTAATTTCTTTGGACCTCGTGCTATCTAGTCTTAAATTCCGATTGCTTAATGTGTTTATCAGCAGAGAAACGGACATTCTTTGAAGACATTGACTCTTACCTGTGCACGTCCTTGCCTGCAGTGGTTGCTGGGGACTTCAATTGCCAGCCGGATGAGAACATCTTTTCGTCTGGATGTGTCTACCTGTTGTGCCAGCGGAATGCACTTTTCGATCTGTGGGCGTCTTCTTCCAATTCCAAACAAAATGGGTCTACCTTTCACCGAGGGCCCTGTGTGTCTTCAAGGTTGGACCTTTTTCTAGTAGACACCACTTTTGCTGGTGCCCCTAGTTCCATGGAGGTCATTCCATGCTCATTTTCTGACTGCAGTGCCATCAAGTGGTCTAGGAAACCTCCATTCCCAGCCTCCTCTGCAGGCTTTACTTCGAACAATTGGTTTCTGAACGTTTCTCTGCTTGAGATCGATAAATACAAGGGAATGTTCGTTCGGTTTGTGGAAAGACACCGTCGTTAGCTTCGTGGCTTTCTTTTAAATCTAAGCTCCGTCGTTTCTTTAGGAAGATTAGGTGTGATGCTGCTAGACGCAATCGCGCCATCTCCTCATGCTCCAAGAAATCCTGCGTCTCCTCCGCTGTTCCATCCCGGAGTGGGAGTATGCTGATGACATCCGCCAGGTGAAGAGGGGCTGCAAAAAGACGCCCACAGAATTGACATGTTTGGTCTGGAGAATCCCGAGATGCAGAATACGCGTTCACAAAGATTTCTTCTTGCATTAGCCGAAAATGCACTGGATGATGTGGTTTCACATCGTCTTTCACCATAAGATGTTATTTAAAAAAAACCACTGCATTAGGTCAAAGACGTGCTCTGTTATCGACTCTTGGTTATCAGAACTTAGCAGCACAGAATTTGCCTCCATACCACCTCAAATATCCCCATAACCAGAAATCACAAGGTGTCCAGTCTGGTGAATGTGATGGCCTTACTGTCGGAAATGATAAAAGGGACCCGATAATCTTAACATATTTCAACATTATACCACGTCAAATAGATTGGAACATGTTAAGGATATTGGGTCACTTTTATCATTTCCGACATTATAGCTATAACAATCACCAGACTGGAAACTTTGTGATTTCTGGTTATGGGGATATTTAAAGAGGCCTGTTTATCACGGCGATGTGGGTGTCTAAAAGAACGTTTGTCATCGAATGTACGCTTTTTGCAGGACAATTATTGTAAAAAAATTCTACGTAATTTTGATTTGCACATTCGCATTGGTTATCTGCATTAAGCAATGAATGCAATGTTTTTTATGAACAATTCTTATATCAGAGGTGGTTACATTGTAGCCTATAGACAGATAAAGCATCTAAACCATCTTACGGCATCTGTTTTTGTCGCACGAAATTTCAAATAAATCTTTTGTTTCCTATCTTGTGTTTAATTTAAAAACCAATCCATTGTGCAAATTAAAGTGAAATTAACGTCAAATGCCGCCCTAATGGAAATTCAAATTTTTTTGAAGAAATCGAAATCCCAATGCACAACAACTGTCATTGCATTTTGACAATAGTTTTTTGAACAGAGAACTCTAAACAAACGCCAGTTTAATTATAACCAACCTGGATATTCAAATAATCTTGAGCATCTAATAGAAGTAGGAAGCCAACAAAATTGGACAAGTGTTGCCTCTTACTTTCTATTCGTGAAGTATCTACAGTGCCTCGTGGTCAGTTTGCACTTTGTTTTATCTATGTTGAGGATTTAATTCTACAAATTAGAAAAAATTCTTAAAGTTTAACTAAAAAAAAAAGCAACAACCTTTCTCTTGAGTTTCCACGTGCAACACTGTCAGATTTTTACTTAACAGAACTTTTGAACAGATACGTACTGTGCTGGTCTAGGAAAAATATCATTTGATCATTTGCAAAAGATATCAATTTATATCATTGTTTTTTTTTAATGATATGAAGTGAGAATTGACACAAATATCGACTGATCAAATGACAATGATTTGAATTGATTTGAAACAATTTCAAATGTGTAAATGATAAAAAGTGGTTTGAGGGTGGACCAAAAAAAAAAAAACTCTGAAAATTAACGTTGAATGGAACGAGGTGAACATAATCTTAAATAAAAGAGACAATGATCTAAAAAGTGTACAATTTGTGTATTATTTAACGTTAACACCTCCCTTAATTATTGGTAGGGTTCTTCCTTCTAGAATCGCTCACCCCTTTGTGGACGAGTTTCCATTGGACTTAGAAATTTTCAGTGGCAAGTTTTATTTTGTCCACCCTATATATTTTATGACAAGAAATGACGACTGTAGTAAAGGACCGTCATTGGCGACTTAAAGAAGAGTCACTAAAAGCCGACCCTTCTAGGCTTTCTAAGTCCTCATAGAGTTTTTTTAGTGTCCAAAAGATTGTTGGGTATCTCAAAGGGATATTTTGTGTTCAATGGGTTATTGGGTGCCCAAAGTGTTGTATCCCACTCATTTAGGTTAACTCCTATTTATAACCACTAATTTGTCAATTGTCCTGGACTATCACAGCGTGATTTAACTTAATAACTAATTTACTTTTGTGTTTTAGATCACCTGAAATTTATATCCATTGTTCTTTGCATATTTTCCTAATCAACTTTAAAGTTTGTTTTTTGTTGTTATTGTTGAGTTCATCCATTCTTTTCAAACAAGATTGGTGAGGGAGGGGTTTCTAATGCATTTGCTCAATATATCTAAATACAGACATACACTATCATTTCCCTTTAAATAAATTTTATCTCGATTATTGATGGGCTTTGCTATTAAGGCTGAGTTAGGTTAAAATTTTTGTTATTAAATATTAATTCCACATTTTGCAACAAGGTTTTCTCAACAATTCTCAGCCTCTGTGGGTGTGTTATTAAATAACAACTCGTGTGTGGGCTATCTCTTCATGATATTCATGAAGTCCTCTTCTCTCTCTCCTCCCCGCCCCCTCTCTTTACCTACTATACTAACAGGGTTTATCTGTCACCTCACTTGCAGTCATTTAACCAATATTTCAATATAGCAAGAAAAATATCATTTAAAATTAATTCATGTCATATCATTTGCTATCATTTGTGGGACATTTTAAAACTGAGCATTTCAAAAGAATTCATATCATGTCATTAGCTTTCACAAGCACAAATGTCTGGCCATTTGAAACCATTTATCATCAACATCATATCCTTAACAATTTGATAATTTGAGAACATTTGAAATGTCAAATGATATAACTTTATTTCAAATGATATTTATTTCGAAATAGATCTACCTATTATTAAACCCTCCTTAAAATTCTTTAACATTTTTAGCAATTAGAGAAATTTCTCATCAAATTAATCGATCAGAGTGCCGACCACTGGCCAGAGAATTGGGACTCACTGAACAACAAATCGAACACATAGAAAGCATGACAGGACATGGCCCCTCAGAAGTCCCCTACCAGATCCTAAAAACATGGTACCAAAGAGAAGGCTCTAGAGCAACGATGGATGTCCTTACAAATGCTCTCAGCAAAATCAGAAATGCAGGTAAATAATAATAATTTAGAAGGGGGATATGTGTTCAATGGTGAATTAGAGAAGTTCGGCTTGTTTTTGAGAAACACTTAGTTAAAAATAAGTTTATTTACAAGTTTGGCATATTTAATAAATTTAATATCTTGCTCTTGAGATCACTGGATAGATGATTCCAATCGTCATAAGTATTATAGGAATTCGATTTAAAGGAAATATACTTATCACATTCCAGGAAAAGTACTTATTACATTCTTGTTTGGAAGATCTGCCCAGTCTTTTGAATAACATCAGAACTTTTGTGATTGGACTATAAGGAAAATCTCGAATCGTCAGACTATCAAGTTATGCATCTCCAAACTTCTATAATCCATTGACTTACCGGGAAATTTTCCTTCTGTGCAGGTCTTCACCTGTCCCGGAAGTATGACAGAAAGTATGTAATTCTCGACGATGTGTTCGTTCTTTGATCGACTGGATCCATCATTATTGACGAGCTTGGAAACTTTTAATGTTTCCGATAGGTCATAATCAAATTAAAGTTGTAGAGCGTCTCCGATTAGTAGAAGTCCAGTAGAAGATTCTTTGCATAAAGAAAAGAAATGCATAAAACTCAGAAAATGGGGAAGAAAAGTCCGCGTATGGAACACCTTCTGCCCACCCTATGCACGATCATGAAACCTTATGATAATGATTCCTTGCATTCACGGTACCATTTTCTGTAATCCGTAGAACTTTTTTGAGCGGTAAAAAAATGGCTCGGCTGCTAGTTTTCGAATTGTTGGAAAAATAGGAATAATGCAGAATTTTGCTGTTAAGAAATTATAAATCCCCTCTTCCAGAAGTGATAGAGCCAATAGCAGTAGGCTACGACATCATATGCAAATCAGTTCAAGGTACGCCTAAAAGACAAGCCACACAGTTTTGTTTTCTTTGCAAATGAAAATTCCACAATGTCACGCGGTACACGCTTACAGTTCGAGTCACATTATTATGGCCACCAGCTTATATACCAAATAACCGCCTTTACCGGCACGGACAGCATCTAGACGGCGTGGAAGTGAGTCAGTAAGATTCTGGTAGGTTTCTACTGGTAGCTGTTGCCATGCAGACTGTAAAGCATCCGATAGCTGCTGAAGGGTACGCGGCGGTTGTTCCATAACACGCATATGACGATCGATGCGATCCCAAAGGTTACGATTGGGTTGGGATCTGGGAAATTAGGGGGCCAGGGTAGTACTTGGAACTCTTGGTCGTGTTTCTCAAACCACCGACGAACAATTGCAGCCATATGACACGCAGTATTATCTTGCTGGAACGTGCCATCCCTCTCTGGGAAGACAGTCGCCTTGATCTGCAATTATGGATAAATAACCGAATCGGTTGAGAGTGCCTTCCACAGGTTTCAGTGGGCCCAGACAAAACCATGAGAACACCCCTTAAACCTTGACGCTGCCGCCACCAGCCTGGACTCGTTCAACAATGGTTGCAGGATGCTTTTTCTCGGAGGTTTCCCGCCTCGCCTGCCAACGGCTGTCACTTCTGTGGAGCAGAAATCGTCACTCATCGGAGAAGGCATCCTTTTTCCAGTACAAAGTGGTCCAGTGGGCAGATTGAAGCAGTTTTTGGCGATGAACGTTCGTCAGCATGGGTGCTGTGACCATCCATCTGTTGCAGATGCCTATACGTAGCAGGGTCCTCTGCACTGTGGTTTTAGAGACAAGTATGGTAGCACCCTCGTTGGTCTTAGCGGTAAGTTGGTTTACAGTAGCTCTTCGGTTGGCCTTCACACACCTTCGCAGCAGACGTTCACTTCTCATCCATGGCACGTGATGCTCCACAGTTCCCATACCGTTTATTCTGAACGGTCTCATTTTCCCATTTATCGTACACTTTAACTAGAGCAGCACGAGAACTGTTCACAAATTGCGCGGTTTCCGAAATACTGCCACCCTTGGCCCGAAAGCCGATTATCATCCTCTTTTCCAGATTTGATAAATGACGCTTCTTACCCATTGCAGCAAAGAGTGATAGGTTTTTAACATACTGGAAACCTACCTTACATAGTCACCTAACAAATTCCTAACACGTGACATAGTTCCTCGGCTGGCCAACCCTGAAGACAAACGTAGGAAGACAAATCCAGCCCAAGTGAGAAAAGTTTACTTTCTGAAAGGACAAGGGAAAGTATTGCAGCAAAAGTGGGACGACGGTTGGTGCCGGTGCCATTCAGAAACTCTTCAAAAAATGTGACCAATATGGGAAAAACAAAAGGACTGGAAAAAAGCCACAACAAGAGAAAGGGCCAAGAGGAAAGTTTTTGATCTAGCAAGCAGAAAAGGAATGTCGACAACAAGGTCAACTGCAAGTGAAATAGGTTCTGATATGTCATATGTTACTGTGGTAAATGTATTGAAAATTAGCAAAAATACTGCGTACATCAAATTTCAAGCCAAACAAGAGCTGACTGCGAAACGTAAATAAGCGAGGTGGAATGGGCCAAAACACACATGGAGCTTTGTACCTTTTATAGATGGGATGAAGTAATTGGCACGATTTAAGAACGGAACCTAAAAAAAAACATTTCTGTAGGCAAATGGGTGGTGGTGGTGGTGTCATTGTTTGGGCTGCATTCGGCTCGGGTGATAAGACAGATCTTGTTACAGCGAATGGAAGGTTGGACTCTGAAGCGTACCAGGAGATGTTGTACAATAACTTGATACCCTTTGGCCCTATAATTGGCTCTTCTGGACATTCTAACAATACAATGATCCATGCCATACATCGCATTCAACAAAACAGTAGTTTTGAGAGCAACAAATTATTTTCCTGACTGGCCATCCGAAAAGACGGACCTAAATCCAATGATGAATGTGTGGGCAATATCAGTACATCTGGTTTATGCAAACAAGAGGCAATTTTCACATGTCAATGGTTTAAAAGTAGCCAAACTGAAAGGCACGCAGTTAAAAAAGTTGGTTAAAGACATGCCCGATCGAGTATTTAAGTTGATTGAAGGAAAGGGTGGCTTTATTAAGTATTAGCAGCATTAATTCAATGGGGTAGGCTAAGTTTTGACTAAGGGTGGATTTATAATTTCTTAACAGCAAAATTCTGCATTATTCCTATTTCTTTTCATTTATTCGAAAAGTATTTGTCACAATTGTGTGATATTTTGCTTATTTACTTGCACACATTCAAAATGTACTTTCTGTTCATAACTATTTTGTTCGAAATAAATGTTTCAAAACCCTGATTGCTGACGTATATTTATAACTTTTGAACGCATCTTAATGTGATCACATATTTACACTACTTTTCATTGGCCAGGTATCGTTCATACTGTTTTACAACATGGCGCGGCAACAACTTATAAACGTTGCTCTTGTGTCGCTTCTCCAGTTGTAAATCACCGCTAACCTAACCTTCTGTGTAATGACCCCCTTTTGTTGGTGGATTACATCCGGTTTCGAGAGCCCGAACTTATCGGCGCTGCCTCTGGTTTTGGCAAGGTTTATAGCACACTTAATTTTCCTTGGAAATATGAAGCCTCACTTTCTGCCAACTTTTATCGAAGTTCACTTGTTTGTGTGTTTGTAATCAATATTTTGCCCACTTCCTGACTACCTACAACTCTGCAACTTTCCCCAATGGCGTCTTATCGATGACAATGCATGTTTCAATCTTTAATTTCACTGTACTGTCCGGCATGAAAGAAACAGGAAACAGGCGCATGCGTAAATGAAAAAAACTCGTTCAACCAATCTGAAACGGACAAGAAAAGGAACATTACTTATTCCTGGCATTCCCTTGGTTAAAAACGAAACCGAAACCTATTTGGCACTTGATTAATCGATCGGTTCAATAGGATACTTCGATTATATTGCTGTTCTCTTTTATTATTGTATCATTACTATATTTTGTAAGTAGTTAATAGCAGCATAAGTGTAAGTTTTAGTTTGACGTTTTAAATTTGTCTTTCAGCAAAGAGACTTACAGGCGAGGAGGAGGCCGCCATGATTCAGAAACTCTGAATGAAGCAGACATGTACAATCGATAAGCACTTACATTACGCATGCGCCTGTTTTCTTTTTCTTTCGTGCCGGGCAGTATAGTCTTTCATTTATTCTTAAGTTTATTATGTCTGCAGTGCAATCGTGACGTAACGATTGCCTGTATTGTTGCTTATTGTTATCGTTTATTGTTTTAATTGGATGATCAATGCTAGCAAAGTTACTGATTAGCCAGCCTAATGTATTGTAAACGATTTCCCAAGATACAGACTTAGCCAGCTGGGCAGACTTCCAAGGTCTTTTTGGCTTTGTAGTTATCATGTAAAATCATTGATCTAAGGAGTTTAAATGATTAATTTAAATTTAAAATGAATTTAGTCTCCTTATAATGGGGAAAATCGTGAAATAATAAAAATAAAATAAAATTAAAGTCACCAATCTTGAAGAAACTTGGGAGATGAAAGAAAACTCAAAGGATGTAGTCTATTGAAGATGTTGTTGATGGTAGAAATAAAGCCAGTCTATTGAAGATGTAGATAAAGTTCTTGTGCAGATAATGTTGATAAGGGAAAAATTTTTAATTTTAAAAAAAAATTATCATGTAAAAGCTTATTTTTAAATAGAGAATAAAATAAAAAATAGAAACAAAAATTTAAAGCGCACACTTTCACTTTAGAAAAATGCAGTAAAAAATCTAATTTTAAAAAAGGTAAAAAGTGCGATGGCGGATTTAATATTAAATTTTAAAAAGAAAATACTACACAATTAAAAAAACGCACCAGCACACTTTTACCTTTTTTAAAAATTAGATTTTTTACTTCTTACTGCACTTTTAAATTGAAAGTGGGTGCTTTAGAACTTTCTTTTTATTTTTTTTCTTTGCATGCTTTCATAATTTCGAAAAGCTGTATTTGACGGCTGAAAGGACTGTTATGTAGCCCTGTCCATTTTCGGTGGCATAGCTCAATGTCTTTAGATTGCTATTCAAATACAACTATTTAATACCAGCCCTAACTATGTTACCATACAATTCCTAACAATTCTCTGCAATCTGTCTCTAACTCTGCGATGAAACATTTCCTTCACAAATCCTAATCGCTAAACGAAATGACACAAATATATCACAATATTCCAACTAGCGGAGAAATTTACTTTTAAACATGGTAGGAAAGTGTTGGACCACCCTGTACTATACGAATTTAGTATTATTATTATTATTATTATTATTATTATTTTGGGAATTAAATAAACATGTAAAGTTATATTTACGAATTTTTCTTATTTTTTCGGATTATCCGGGAATGCGATTATCCAAGGAATTTTATGGTCCAATCTACCCAAATTTTAGGAGTTTATTAAAGTGAAATGCTTCGGGTGGAATCACATTTAACCCAAAATATTCATTAAAAATCATTTTTCTTAAAAATATTTGATACCCCACTTATGATAAGTTACAGAGGAGCACTTGGAGCCTTTTGAAACACCAGGTAAACAGAACACCTCAAGAATTTAAATACTAATTCAAATTGGTTTTCAGTAATTCTACAATTTCCTGCTGTGGACGAAGTTCCCGTTGTTCACATGTTTCTGACGCCCGGATAGCTTTTTGTCTTCTCTGACCAGTGCTCGTTCTTTTTTTCGGTGGCATTTCGATAGATTTGAATTAACATGTAGTATCCTTTCAACGATTATTAGCAGGTAACCACAAAACTTGTTACCGTTTTTAATTCCGGAAAACAAAATAATGTACACAGAAAAGTAGCGTATCGCTAGTCCCCAGAGTAATCTTCATTTGCATCTAGCACCTTCTGCCAACGTGTCTCCAGTTGATCAATCCCCTGAACTTGCCGGTGTTAGACTCAAAGAAGTCCGTGAATGTCTATATCATTGGTGTAGGATTTTCCACGAAGATTGTTGTCCAGAGAATGGAAAAGGTGACAATCCGTTGAAGCAATATCTGGTGAGGAAGGTAGATGACACGAAGTTTCCCAGCCAAGTCGCTCTATGGTTTCCTTGGCCACCCGCGCCACACGTGGCCGGGCATTGCCACGAAGAAAGAGTATCCCTTTGCGATTCACCAATGCTGGCTCGTTCTGCTGCAATGCCTGTTGCACATGTTCCAAATGCTTGGAGTACAGGTCCCCAGTGAAGATTTGGCCAGTTGATAGCAGCTGGTAGTGAACCATGTGGACCTGACACAGAGCATGATCTTGTGTGGATGTAGGGGTGTTCTTTGAAGTGTTCCGGGGTGACAACCAATGTTTGGAACGCTTACGAATGTCTTACAGGATCCACTTTTCGTCACTGGTAAGTATTCGATTAAATATGGGTGCGTTACGATGTCGAGAAAGCAACAACATGCAGGCTCTCACTCGTTGATTCTTGTTGGATTCCGACAATATGTGAGGTACCCATTTGCTCAACTTGTAAGTCTTTCCTACGCTGTGCAGGTGATGTCTCACTATCTCTTCAGAAACTTGAAACCGTGTGGGAAGTTCACCACATATTAACTGTGGTCTTCCTCTATGGACGTTTTCAGGGCCTGGATATATGTAAGACTTGTGGTCAACCGCTGGATATATGTCAAATTCTCCCGACCTGAATTCTGGAACCAATACCTTGCAATTCATTCACAGCATCATCCCCAAACGCAAGACATATTCGGCGACTTGATGCTGCTGCTGCTAACAAGCCCGCCTTGAAGTCATAAAGCAAAAAACACCTAACCATCTCCTTCGATACATCCATTTGTTATCACTTCTGCACGAGATGTGATTGATATGAATGCCCAACAGCCCTGCATTTCTACTGGCTAACAGTCCTGCTTCCCCCCTCCCTCCCCCTGACAGTTTTTGGACCACACTGTACACTCATTTATATATCTTCTATCACTTTCTCTTATGGCAACATAAAAACGGCAAGAACTTATTCACTTGAAGAGTCGGAGGTGATTTATGCTTTGTTATCGTTCTTATATACCGAACCCACTGGAAGGGGAAGCTGTCGTTGCGTCTGGAAGGTGAGTTAGGTGGCCAGGACTTAATTGGAATTCGTCCTTATGCCCCTCGAACCACTCCAACACAATTCAAGTCTTGTGACATGGGGTGTTGTCCTGCTGGAAGATTCCATTTTTGAGTTGGGTTCTACACTGTTCAAGGGTTGCAAAAAAGGGTGCTCTAGAAATCGAACCATATATACAGCTTCGGAGAAAAGTCACGGGACACGGCAACATCTAATATGTGCACACTACACTACAACATGAGCTTACATTAATTCATACATACACTTTCAATGGTTATAATATCTTCATATCACAGCTACAGATGTATTATGCATTCATTGATCCATTCTATTACTTATCAATAAAGTATGTCTACTTACTGATTATGCATTGTAGAAAAATTCCATAACTGTACAATTTCATATATTTACGCAACCATCAGATCCTACCTAACTGCTAATTACGTCATTATACTGTCATCAATACTCAAGAGTCAAGAGATACAAAAGTGTAACTACTGGTTATTTTAGCTTACTGATATCATTTAATATGTCAAACAAACACAAGGGCATGTCTTTGGGGAAGAAATATTACTCATAAATCACTAGCGAAGTTCCCATAAACATAAAGTGCGATTGGTCGCAATCGTTTGAGTACGTTTGCAAAAATCCTGTCTAAAAATAAAGGCCGCTAACTCTATCTGGTCGAGTAGAATCAAAATTGAGGACGAAATTCAACAAATTTAACTTTTAGCTGTTAGGATAATGGAACGCTTAATCTTTGTCGCTAATGACCAAGTTTCAATTTCGAATAATCATCATCAAAACTGTCTGAAAGCACAAACAGACAGAATCGCCTCGCTTGGAAACTCTTCAACCATGTAATGTGACCTGTTGGCGACCAGTCGACCTTTATGCAAAAACACCCTGAATGTGCTCGAAAAATATTTTAAAGATTTAATTTTCCCTTGGATGCAAACAAAGTAACTTCCATAAAGAAATAAACCCATCTCTCTTCAAGTATGTTGTTGATTTGTAAATTTTTAAAATTAAACTTGACTATAATGACCGCTTCCGCTTGGTCCCATGAATGGCCGTCTACCGCCATGGTATACTGTATTTAAAAAGTAGGCATTAGAAACAAATGTTCGCATAGGCAATGGAATCATTTCTTTCAAAACTTGTGCAAAATTCCGTGACCTGGCTTCGAACCAGAGATCCGAGTATCTAGAAATTCTTTCTCCAAGTATGCTAAGTACCACTAAATTTTCAAACTTCAAAGCCAATAGACCCAGCTGCTTATCATTAAACTTGTACTTTGGATATAAATAAGCCTCAATATACAAGAGTCCGCACTGGCTAAGTTGCTACACCGGAGACCATGAAAAATACATAGTCTCGCCACCTGTGTATTTTAAGTATTTCTCTTCTGAATGAATATGTATGCAGGGCGAGTCTGATACCCTGTCACAAACTTTTCGTGCGTACTCCCCATGGCCAAATAAGAAACAAATGTCCTATCAACATGCGTATGAAACCCTATGGCTAATGATAAAAATGGCGTCTAAATGTGGGTGCCCCTGTGAGGTTTTTTTTACAGATATTTTTCCAAATGAAGTCCATGTGCTTCAACACAGGCGTGCAGACGTCTCTGAAAAGAACGGCAAACACGTTCTAACACTCATGTGCGGTTCCTAATAACATCAAATTCGGCGACACTGCGGTCCCATAGCTCATTCGCAACCTGAACGGATGTTGCCTACGCGTTATCCTTAACATGCCCTCTCAGATAGAAATCAAGGCAATTGGGGTCGGGAGAACGAGGAGGCCATGCCACTGGACCCACACATCTAATTCATCTTGCGGGAAAGCAATCATTCAGAAAGCGACGTGCAACGTGTGAGAAACTCTGAAATGTGCCAGAGCGCCATCGTGCATAAACCACATGTCCAATCGCCACTGCAAAGGAGTGTTCTCTAGCACCTGCGACAGGACGTTGTTTATCAACTGTTCCAAGAACGTCCGGTATAATGGTCCGGTCAATCTCGCAGGCAAACGTAAGGGGCCGATCAAGTTTTCACGATGATCCCGGCCCAAACGTTTTTTAAAACGTGTTGATGGCGTCCTTCACGAAGGACATGTGGATTGTCGTGCGCCCATGTACATTTTGGGAGTTGAACATTCCATCGCGTGTGAATGTTGCCTCGTCTGTAAACAAAATCTTTGCGACGAACTCTGGATCTTGAGCGCATCTTGTCAGCCACCATTGCGCAAACGCTACTCGGAGGGGAAAATCGGCAGCAAAATAGACCCTGAACATGTTGTAAATGATATGGGTAGAGGCGATCCAACGTGAGGCGATCCTTCTTCGACGGCTTGCAGAATCCTCCGGTCGAGGTCAGTTTTCCTCACAGTACGGTGCCTACAGCAGCCGTCATCAACTGGTACGAAGTTTCCTTGCTCTCGCGGTCGTTGGTCAATGAGAAAAGGTTCTGCTACATGGTAGTTGCCGTTGAGGGAATGAGTGGTGATACAAACGTCGGGCTTCGTGAGTATTTCCATTCGCACGTCCGTACCACAAATCCATATCCGCCATTCAGTAAAGGTGTAATCAATCTCCATTTTCGAGCTCACGTTTCACAGTATAAAACAACGACTCTGTACAGTACATGAATGGTCGTGTATTTGAACATCTGATATACCCATTGAGAAATATAGCGTTCCTCAAGGGTCTCAATGTTGATTAACATATGTTCCCTCTTTCCGGCGCGTGCACTGTACTCTATGCATTCTGCACGGAAGTAATGGGAACCATTATCGACAATTTCCGTGACCCGCTCATCAGCCAACCTCAAAGCGGCACCCACATTTGGACGCCGTTTTTCTCGTTAACGGTTGCGTTTCAGACCCATATTGATAGGACATTTGTTTCTTAGTTTGTTTCTTGATGGGGAGTACGCATGCGAAGTTTGTGACAGGGTTTCAGAATCAGCCTGTGTAGAAAGCGCCAAATATTTGTGAAGATTCTACATGAAGACAGGCACGATTTAAGCGACTTGAATGCAGTAAAAGAGTTGGAAGCTACTGAGTTCGGGTCATAGCATTTCGAAGATAAAGGCGAAGTTTGGATATTTGCGTGCAACCATTCCAATGCTGTTACATCACTACAAGAATTTGGGCAAAGAACTTTCAAAACACTGTTGCTAATAAAAGCATTGGATGAACGTTGCTAGCATCAACTGGCACGAATCATGTTAACGTTGTCAAGTACGCAATTCAGAAAATTTAAGTAAACTCTAAATCTATAAATACACTGAATGAAAGCCAACAGATGCATATTTCGGGGGATTATTTCTCTTTCAGGGAGTGCATATTTCAAGGGGGGTTAACTAATATACATGTATTAATTAATAAATAATAATATAGAAAGTATCTACATGTGTACTACATTAATACAATATAAGGCCTGTCAGAGCTCATCATCTTCAAAATCGATGACCTGCCAATACCTTCAGCTGTCTTAGGACTAAAACCATCTCTCACAAGTAAACGCTAATTTCTAACGGGTTATAAATTCACTTTAATTCTCTCCTACGTACTATTTCTAACACTGAAAAAGAATTCTACAGGGTAAATACAAAAGGCTGAACCCCCCCTTTTATTTTTTGAACCGAAGCAGATATGTCAATTTCGATGAATCCAATGAATAGGAAGTTGTGGGTGGCCTATCGCATGGTGCACTTTTCATCATCCCAAATATGCAAATTAGGACACATTAGGACATATGATAACTCCATCCCTGGTGAACTGGTCCACAACACCTCAAGAATGTAGTTTGGATTGTCATCCAGGCAGGTAAGTAATCAGTTGCAGAAGGCAGCCCTAGCAACATAATCCAATGGCAGTAACTCCTGTTGACAATGAACATGGTATGGGTGAAAATGATGTGCGTGTAGAGTGTTGAGAACAGTTCTCTGATGGCACCCAACATCTGCAGCAACTGCTCTGCTGCTTGTGTGGGGGTTTGCAGCAACTGCAGCCAGAACTAGAGTCGTTGTTTCCTCGTCGCCTTGTGCCCTTGGTCGTCCTCGTTCTGCATTAACATTCTCTGTAGCCTCGAATCTTTGAATAATGTGACGCATTGTTTGACGAGATGGATGGCGTACGTTAGGGTATTTCTCTCAATACAATCTATCTGCAGCATGTAGGTTTATCCTTGTCTCTCCGAATCAGAAGATCATGTTGACCACTTGCGGAACAGTGTAGCTTGCCATCCTGGAATTGTTCTGTCTTCTGTGTGCTGAAACATGCCTTTTATTTGCTTTTCCGCATAAAAGTGAATGTGAGTATGGTAATTTATGCTAATTTTTTGATTTGCATGCTTTACATGGTGGAAATATCAACATTCAGTTTTCCTTGTGCAGTTCACCACGTGATTGTGGGTGATTGGCTGGTGCGATTTGGATCATTTTTTTTTTGTTTTGTTTTTTATGCAGAACAAGTTTGCAATTGGGTTTTTTTCTCTTTCCCTTACGGTTTTTGAGATAAATATTGAATGTGTCCTAATTTGCATATTTGGGATGATAAAAAGTGCACCATGGGATAGGCCACCCACAACTTCCTATTCATTGGATTCATCAAAATAGACATATCTGCTTCGGTTCAAAAAATGAAGGGGGATTCAGACTTTTGAAAATTCTTTCGCTTCAGAGGACCTTAACAAGGTTTCTAAAAGCCACGTGACAGATAGTACCGAGGTTGAAAATAAAATCTGACAACACCGTACTCGAGAAACGTACAATATACATGGTGTTTCAAAAGATATAGCCCAAACTTCACACACATGTAGGAGGCATGAAAGTGAACAGATTCTGTTAATACACGAGGGGTTGGAACTCAACCGTTGTCAAGTTAATGGGGGAGCAAATGACAAATGATAAAACAAATACTTGTGTCAGCGTTTGAGTTAAGGACAGATACACTACTCAAGAGCTAGCAGACATCCATCTGATTTATGGTACAGCTGGGGGTAACAGCAGGTCCCATGTACGTACGTTTTTCGAATCGAGTTGAGACCTATCATCCAACATTTATCCGAAAACATAATTTACAAGAATGTGGTGCATTCCAAAATGCACATTATTTCGGTCGACCAAGGTCGTTGAGAAGTCCTTGACATCGAAAATGAACCACAACGTCTAACAAATGAGCCAACATTGAGTACATGTGCTCTTTTCTCGTCAGCTGGGTGTGGACCATTCGACTGTCTGGCGGGTTATCCACACATATCACTTGCATCCACATCATTATCAGAGGGTCCAGCCCTTAGGCATCAATGATCACCAACCTCGTTTGGACTTCGTGCGATGGTTCCAGCACTAGTGGACTTGGAACCTGCCTTGACGTTACCTTGGCAACGGTTGAGTTCCGACCCCTCATGTATTAACAGAATTTGTTCATCTTCATGCCTCCTACCTGTGTGTGAAGTTAGGATTAAACCTTTTGAAACACCCTGTATACTGTTTAGTAGTAAAGTCACCGGATACGGCAGTGTTTCTAACCAACATCTAACATTAATTCATACATACATTTTGAATAATTATAAATACGTTGATATCGCAGTTACTGTTCCATTCTCTTACTTAGCAATAAACGTATGACTGTTTACTAAGTAGATTTCATTGTAGAAAAATTCATGTGTTTTATAATTCCTAAAGAGCAACATTAAAACGTATTACTCTTCTTTCTTTCAGGGCGAGAGAATTTGCAAGGAGGAAAAGCAGAAGTCATCCATCCCCTGATTAAAAGTGAGTTAAACCAGTCATATACATAATCAATTTATATATATGCTAAAATATTTAGCTGTAGTCTTACAAATCTATCAAAAGTAATGAAAATACGAAGAATAAAATATTGACAAAGACACTAAACTCCTTTTGGAGCCCCAAGAACTTAATCAGAAAACTGTGAAACACCTTGTCGTAACGACCACTTTTGCTTGATCCATAAAGTTACATGGCAAATGTTTAGCATAACGACCACCTGTCTAAGCAACCAGCAACCGGAATTTCAATCCCCTATCTCAAAATTCCTGTTACAAACTTTTAGTGGAGGTAGTGTGGGGGATTCTAAACAAAAAAAAGTTCTTATGAACATGAATCCGAATTTGAAGATAACCGAGATATGATGAGAAATAAAAATGCCTCCACCAAGATCAACATGTTAATAACGCCTAAAATAATGAAATTAGGAGGACTAATAGGGCACATAAAACTGTGTATACTGTAAAAATTGATCATCTTCCAACGACTAGTTTCCGAGTTACGCATTCAAAATCGTAACAGTGCTCACATGCGAGTACTAATCAGCACGTGTTAAGATGTTGACTGCGTAACCCGAAAACTACTTGTTGGAATTCGTTCAAATTTTAACAGCATACACGGTTTTATGTACCCTATTAGTCCCCCAAGTTTCATTATTCTAGGCGTTCTGGAACCTGAGTTCTTAACATGTTGATCTTGGTGGCGGCATTTTTATTTCTGTCCATATCTGAGTTATCGTTCAAATTGGGACCCATGTTCATATGAATCACCCATACTACCTCCCCTAAAAGTTTGTAGCAGGAATTTTGAGACACTCTGTATAAACATTTACTAAAAAACCTATTTCTAAGACCATTTCCACAACCAATTAGGTCCTACCTAACGGTTAATGACATCAGTGTTCTGTAATCAATACTCAAGAGTCAAGAGATAGAAAAATGCAACCACTGGTTACTTTAGCCTACTTATATCGTTTACTATGTCAAACAAACGCAAGGGTAGCTCTTTGGGGAAGAAATATTGCTCCTAAATCACTGGCGATATTTCCATAAACATAAAGTCCGATTGAGCGCAAAAATCCTTTCTAAAAATAAACATCACCTATCTAGTCGAGTGGAATCATAATGGAGGACGAAATCCAAGAAATTTAACTCTTTTAGCTGTTAGGATAATGGAACGTTTTGAATCTTAGTCGAATGACCAAGTTTCAGTATCGAATGATCATCATGAAAACTGTCTAAAAGCACAAACAGACAGAATCGCCTAGCTTAAAAACTGTTCAACCATGCAACTTGACTCGATGGCGACCTGTCGGACTATATGAAAACACCCTCCATGTGCTCGAAAAAATATTTTAAACATTTAATTTTCACTTGGAAGACAAGTAAATGCAAACAAAGTAACTTTTCTAAAGAAATAAACCCATCTCTGTTCAATTATGTTACTGATTTGTAAATGTTGTAAATTAAAGTTGACTAGAACGACCACTTTCGTTTGGTCTCATGGATGTCGATACAGACAGGTAAAATGTAGAGAGGCATTAGAAACAGATGTTCGCATAGGCAATGGAATAATTTCTTTTAAAACTTGTGCAAAATTCCGTCACCTGGATTCGAACCAGAGACCCGAGTATCTAGCAATTCTTTCTCCAAGTATGTTAAAAACCACTAACCAATTGACCCAGCTGCTTATCATTAAACTTGTGAGTAGTCTTTAGAACACTTGGAGATAAATAAGCCTCAATATACAAGTGTCCGCAGTGGCTCAGTTACTAAATGTGAGGAGCAAGAGATTGAAAAAATGCATAGCCTTGCCACCTGCGTATTCTAAGTATTTGTCTTCCGAATGAATATGTATGTAGGGTGATTCTGAAATCCTGTCACATACTTCGCATTCGTACTCCCCATGGCCAAATAAGAAACGAATGTCTTATCATTCTTATCATTCTCAACTGTCAACGAGAAAAATGACGTCTAAATGTGGGTGCCTCTGTGAGATTTCTTCCAAATGACGTCCATGTGCTTCAACACAGGCGTGCAGACGTCTCTGAAACTAACAGCAAACACGTTCTAACACTCCTGTGCGGTTCCTAATGGCATCAAAGTCGGCGACAATGTGATCCCATAGCTTATTCGCATCCTCGACGGGGTTGCATACACGTTATCCCTAACATTGTCTTAACATTCCTTAACACATAGAAATCAAGACAATTGAAGTCGGGAGACGTGGAATCCATGCCACTGGCCCCGCACGTCCAATCCATCTTGCGAAAAAGCGGTCATTCAGAAACTGACGTGCAACCATGCTGAAAGGTACCGGAGCGCCATCGTGCATAAACCACATGTCCAGTCGCCACTGCAGAGGCGTGTTCTCTAGCACCTGCGGCAGGATGTCGTGCATCAATTGTTCCAAAAACGTCCGGTATAACGGTCCGGTCAATCTTGCAGGCAAACGTATGGGGCCGAACAACTCATCTCCGATGATTCCGACCCATACGTTCATTGAAAACGTGTGTAGATATCCTCCTTCACCAATGATGTAGGGATTGTAGTGCGCCCACCTATGAACATTATGGAAGGTAAGCGCTCTATCGGGTGTGAATGTTGCCTCATCTGTAAAAAAAATCTTTGCGACGAACTCTGGATCTTGAGCGCACCTTATCAGGCACCTTTGCGCAAACGCTACACGGAGGGGAAAATCGGAGAACACGTTGTAAATGATATGGGCATAGGCGATCCTCGTGAAGAACACGCCAGACGGTCTTCTGGCTGACACCTTCCTGTAAAGCGAGTCTTCGTGTACTATGGGCCGGATCTTCCTCGACGCATTGCAGAATCCTCCGGTCGTGGTCTGGTGTCCTCACAGTACGGTGCCTACCGCGGCCGTCACTAACTGGTATGAACTTCCCTTGCTCTCGCGGTCGTTGGTCAATGCGAGAAAAAGTTCTGCTGCATGGTATTTGCTGTTGAGGGAATGAGTCGTGATACAAACGTCGGACTTCGTCAGCATTTCCATTCGCACTTCCGTAACACAAATGCCTATCCGCCAGTTCAATAAAGTTGTAATCACCCTCCATTTTTGGGTTCATGTTTTACAGTACGAAACAACGTGTCTGTACAATACATTAATGGTCGTATATCTGAACATGTGGTACACCCGTGGAGAAATGCAACATAGCTTCCCTCTAACCCACGCTTGAACTCGATAGTCTATGCGTTCTGCACGAAAGCACTGGGGACCAATAACGGCAATTTTTCCGTAACCCGCTCGTCAGGCAACCTCACAGTGGCACCCATAATTGGACGGCATTTTTCTTGTTAACGGTTGAGTTTCAGACCCATGTTGATAGGCATTTGTTTCTTATTTGGCCATGGGGTGTACGCATGCGAAGTTTGTGACAGGGTTTCAGAGTCACCCTGTATATAAAGCGACAGATATGAAGACAGGCAGATTTAAGTGAGTTGACCCCGGTAACAGGGTTGCAGCCCCGGGGGGGGGGGGGTCATAGTATTTCGTAGTTAAAGGCGAAGTCTGGATTACAATGCTGTTACATCTCTACAACAATTCCGCAAAGACACTGGATAAACGTTGCTAGCGTCAACTGGCAAGAATCGTTGTAACACTGTCAAGTACGCAATTTAGAAAATCTAAGTAAACTCTAAGTCTATAAAAATACTGAATGAAAGCCAACAGATGCATATTTCGGGGGGTTATTTCTCCTTTAGGGACTGCACAGTTAGGACAAAAACATCTCTAACAAGTAAAAAAGCTACTTTTTAACGGGTCCTAAATTCACTTTCTTCTTATCCAAATGAGGGGGGGGGTCTTATTTTTGAAAAAATTTTAGAAAATATATTGTGTATTTAAATTTTAGTGAGAGAACCAGTGCTCTGAGTTTGGGGTATTCCCGTGGCCACCTAAGTCAGCAGATCAAAGTGTTATAGGGCACAGCTGAGCATTGTGGAATATAGCTATCCAAAACGTCGGAATTCAACTGAGTAATGAATTGCTCAGCAGGAAACATGGTCTTTACTGCCTATAGACACTTTTTAAGACCTTCGTTAAAAATATCTGCATAACAAAGTAAATTATTCCCTAATATCAAATATCAACATTCCAACTTCCTTTAACGTGTCCTCATTTCTTTTCCTTCACTTTCAGGTATTCAAGACAGACAAAGGGAATATTTCAAAGACCTCCAGTTGCCGCGTTTTTTATGGATGGAGAAAAAGGATTTGCCTCTGGAGAAGCTTTACGTTGAACTGACTCTGACAAAGAAAGATAAAACGGGAAGACAAATCATGGAGAACATTGCACTGGAGAATGTGTTTCAAATGGAGGAAGAGAAAGAAAATCGTCGCCCACGCATATTCATCGAGGGTCAACCAGGGTTTGGAAAAACTACCCTCCTCATGAAAATACTTTCCGACTGGACAAGAAAGCAAAATTACGTTTGCAGCCTTTTTAATTTGGCGTTTTTCATTCCACTGAGAAGTTTCAAAGGAGACTTAGACACTCACTTCATTCAACAATGCCGCGGAATAATTACAACAAAGGCAGAAGTTTCTCAAACAATCAGATCCATCGAAGAGAAAGTCCTTTTGTTATTAGACGGGTGGGATGAGGCCAGTGACAATACAAAAGCGACGCTCGTACCTCTGCTCAAAGGAGTCGAGCATAACAATGTGACTGTTGTAGTCACGTCTCGCACTGGGTTCCACGACTGCCCAGAAGAAAAAGATGACATTTTGAGCGTAGCTGGATGCGGTGGATACAAACATTACAAAATATGGGATAAAAGGATTCAGGTGAAAGGAATTTCTCGTGACAAAAGAAACGAATTTCTACAAAAGTATTTAGAAATCGATCCCAATGAGTTGGTCAGGACCCTCGATAAGTTGCCTGTTAGATTCGACGATTTCTATTGTTGCCCATTGTTTCTCTTGTTGTTGGGAACTCTCATAAAACACAAGACACTCCAAGAAAAGGCAGTGAACACAAAGACTCAGCTGTACAAAACTATTTTCAATTTTGTTGTCAATCGAAGTTTAGTGAAAGAGGAAAAATTGGGGAAAGACGTGGACATGGACTTATTTGATCCCCACAACAGCCAAAGTTCACTTTACAGAGACGTCGTGATTGCTTTTGGTCGTTTATGTTTGCTAAAATTAAAAGCTCAGCTCCTATCGTTTCAAAAAAAGGAAATTGTTGTCAACGGCTTCGATATTTATCTTTTGGGATTTCTTACAAAAAACGTTTTGTTTGAGGAAGACGAAGAGAAGCCCGCGTTCGAGCCAATACACAAAAGTTTTATGGAGTTTTTGGCTGCATTTTATCTGTCGACGAACCCAGAGACTGAGCTAGCAACCGAAGTGAAAGAATTATTTCGAGCCACAATTACGCCGACGAGGGATCAACTTGTGTATCCGTTTTTGTGTGGACTACTCGACGCGGATGCGGGCAAATTGTTCCGTTCACTTTTGCCTTTCAACGATATCATTTGTCTACTCGATGTTAAAAATGATTATGTGAACCAATTAGAACCCCTTTTAAACGAAATCGCAAATGCTAATGAGGAGATGTACAAATCTTTAATTCAGTTTGTTCCTAAATTCTTGATACATGATGATGATGATAATGATGATGATGATGATGATGATGATGATGATAGAATTGAGAAAAACTACCCTTGTTTCGACTACGGCGAGCGATGGGTTGGTCCTGTCGTAAAGCTTTCCAATAAAATTCAAATTATGAAAGAATTTAGATTCAATGACGAATGCTTAGAGACGATTAAGTTTTTAAAGTGCTTTAAATCTTTTCGAATTAAAACAATGAAAATACGTGATGATGATATTACAAAACTGGCAGAGATAAACATGGAGTTTAAGTGTCAAAATCTATTCATTAAATTTTCTTTGAATAATGGTAGGGAGTCTTTGGCTAGAATTTTAGAGAGGTTATCTCAATTGTGTTCTTGGGATAGATTACACTTGGTGATTGATATAAAATGTGAATATGATGAATTCGCTCAATTTTGCAAAGATCTTACGAATAAAGAATTAAAGAACGTTCATGTTTACCACTTATCGATTAAGTGGATAGACATAGGCGAGTTTCATTCCATTTATTCTTCGTTTGTAGATCTTCTTAAAGCAAAAAAAGTTACATTTGGTATACAATTACACTTTAAATATAAATCTGAATTTGATGAATTTTTATTGGGAGATATTTTGAATATTATCGTCAGTAGTCATATCTTGTCTTTATCTCTGAATTTCAAAAAAGCTTCTTATTTTAATCCCATCGTTTTCCCTTCAGCTATTTTTAAGAGTCAACGAATATGGAAATATTTGGAACTAGAAGGAGATTTTCTAAACCCAGAGTCTGATGAAGATATTGTATGTACAACAATATACAACTTAAATTGCATAAATTTCAGACCTAAGACTCTACTTCCATATTTATTTTCAAAGTGCGATGAAATAAAGAAACTAATTTGCATAAACATCGAGGAAGTCCAAGGAGACATCTTAAACGACTGGAAAGGGTTCTTCACCATAGAATCACTCGAATTGAATAGACAATGTATCAATGACGACACTTTTCATTCTCTGATTTATCGTTTTCAAAACCTCAGGAAACTCAAGATCAATCAATTAATAATAGGAAATGACAAAGTCGTTGATGCATTGATGAAGACGATTTCTTCTCTTCCCCATTTGAACACACTCTCCATCCAGTACAAAGATGATTTCCTCGTTTTGTATAATTTTTTGGAAAGACTTTCCTGTCTACGAGAAGAAGAAAAAAGAAAGATCCCGTTGAAGAAACTCGTTCTTAATCGACGTCGAGTCAACCCAGTTCCAATGCACGAAATCATCCAACAATATAAATGGATCACACGTCCCAAAGCAAGAGGTATTTATTCGCAATTTAATTTATAATCTGTATCTTATTTGATATAATTTATGTCTAAGAAGGATTCACAAGAAAAGTAAGATTCCATTGGATTATTTTCTTGAGTACACAGCTCATACATTTGCACCAATTTCTCTCTTTATTTTTGGTTCTGTTCTCAACGTGGAATGCACAGCATGAGGCCCAAATTCGATAATTTCACTTTGTTCTAGAAACAGAGACCATTGACTCTTTCAGCAGTTTCATGATGCTCCTAGAATGATGCATTCATATTATTATTGCGGCAATCTCATTTACGAGTTGCAATCATAAGAAGATGTTCAAGTCCTATCCAAGGTAACGCCTGAGGATACAAAGAGGGTTGTTAGGGATCTCTATGGTAACACTACTCAGAGAGGGTCAGTTCAAAACTGGTAGCAGCCATGCACCGCTGCTTTTGCCCTGTGCGTCGCAGTTTCCACTCAAGACCCCTCCTGTGTTCGATTGCCCGTTTAAGTAGGCCAAAGCCACAAGAAATCAATAGGCGATGCTGTCCAGCGACTTGACGAGAATGTCGTTGAATGGAGTGGAGCGGATTTCGATATCTTCTTGAATGCGTTCCAGGAATACGCGAGTTGACAACTCATGAACCTGGCTATTATGTCGCTTCTCCAGTTGCAAATCACAGTAGATCTTTGTGTTTACCGTGCACACAGAAATCGTACCTTCTGTGCTATGACCCGTTGCGCCAGTGGGTTACATCACCTGACGAGAGCCCTGACTTTCCACACAACGTTAGGATGCTCTCGGATTGGCAAACTGTCCGCACGGCTCCATGCCCGCACGGCTGTGTTGAACGAGCAGCATCACATGGGGCATTGTCCTGCTGGAAGAAGCAATCCGATGAGGTGCCATAAAACTCCACCATCGTTCAGTCGCATCTCTTGGTGATAGGTCCTACGCAGTCTCTATGGTCACACCATCTCCGCACAACCAAAGTCCTTCACTGTGGGTCTTAGGCATTCTGGGTCGTATTTTTCGTTTGATTGTTGGAAGATGAAGCCGTTTTCATCACTCCACATAATCTTTGCCCAATCAATCATGACACCATCATAGACGACGAATAGCATTCACCCTTGAGACAAATGGCTTTCTCATTCCGGCTCTCCCACATAATCCAATCTCATGCAGGCCACGTTGCACTGTCCACACTGATGGGCCACGGGCTGTGGCTGGTGAGTAAGTGTCTTGAGTCCCCTACGCATGAATAGTCCCCACCTGACAAGCGGGGTCCATGGCTTCGTGTGGCCTGCACCAAACACTGACACGACCATCGGCCCCACTCAGTTGAAACCGTGATTCGTCGGGCTAGGTAACCCTTCGCCAGTCGTCAGCGGTCCAATGTCCATGTTGGTTAGCCCAGGCTTGGCGTTGTCGACGACGTGCAGCTGTCAAGAGTTGCACCCGCATGGCCTCATCCCAAAGCCTGCAACTGCCACTGTTTGCCGAATTATGATCACGGAGAGAGTTGTGGGACGTCCCTGGTTATTTGGCCCGCTGTCGCTCTTCAGTCAGCAGTTGCAAGCCGGGTAACCCGGCGAACACCTCTGCATCTAATAGGCATGGGCGGCCCGTCCGCTGTCCGACAAGGGTTGTAACCCCTCGTTGGGTGTACTCTCGATAGTCCCTTCCCACGGTTGTGCAGGAAAATTTCAAGATGTTTGCCTAATCTGATACTGATTCACCCATCCTTATGGCACCAACAATCACCCTCTGTTCAAATTCAGACAGTTCTCGGCGTGCTGCCATTTTGCTTATAGTGATTGTGTGATATCAGGAAGTCCTCTGCACCTGCATTCCGAGAATGGACGCAGCGGGATCTGTCTCATTACAGACAGGGAACCTGAATGCATGGTTGTCCGGATAGTTTTGGCAGAGCAGTGGGTTTGTTTGTATCTTCTACAAATCTACACTTTTATTCCTCTCTTGATGAAATTTTTGCAGACTTGATCTTTAAAAGCAAAAGGAAGGTCACTGTCTAGCTGAGATCTCGAAAGAAAAAATAATGAAGAATTGCAACACCATCAAGGAATCATGAGAATTAATTGAAATTTAATAGGCAAAACGACTTGTATGGTTCCAAATAAATGATTAGAGCTTCAAAGCAAAAATAAACAAGATTATGGCCGACAACTTCAGTCGTTGAAAACTTCCCGGAGCAGATACTGAGGTAGATATGTGTTACTGTCCTCCTTAAATGACTCTTACTGTATGCATCTTTTCTCTATAAGGACTTATTTACCTCCCCAGCCATTATTTTTAATTTTTAATTGGATTGATTGATCATGCCGAAGGACGACAGAAGTAAAAAAAAAAACCCTCCCGTAAGCCTACTTCATCGGCGGGCTCGCCGCTCCCCGCCTCTTTGGACGAATCTATTGCTGCCGCCATAGAAAAAAGAATTGCAGATTATTTCGCTAATCCAACCGATTTGGACAAACTATTTGAGGTACTTTTTAAACGGTTTTCTACTCAACTTGATACCCTTCTAACAGATTTGATCCACAGAGTCTCTTCTACCGAAGCGAGATTAGATGCTGTCGATGCCCGCCTCAATCAAATCGACACGGCGTTAGCTGGCCCTATTCAGCAAATCGCTCCTCTCGATTCTCCCATTGTTTCACCACTACACACCCAGCTCAGTGATTTACAGCTACATTTTGACGAGCTCGACCAACGTTCAAGACGCAACAATGTGAGAATCTACGGTCTCCAGGAATCACAATCGGAGGACACCGTGTCATCATGCTGCGAACCGTTTCGTTCTAAACTTGACGTTCGTCTTGATCCGATCTCCATTTCCTCCGCTAATCGCATAGGCTCTCGCATGTCGTCTAGAATTAGGCCCATACTATTGCAATTTTCTTCCTCAACATTTAAAGACACAATAATCAAAAACCGAAGTAAATTGCGCGGACTGTCTATACATATTGCTGACGATCTAACCCCCTTTCGATATCGCCTACTTTGCGCTGCCAAATCTAAATTTGGGCCTCGTAACGCCTGGACTTTCGGGGGCAGAGTTTTTACGAAGGATCCAACTGGCTCAACGATCGCCATCCCTTCCTTCACTGCCCTCCAACACATGTGCTTCACCTCAAATGTTCCCTCAGAGTAATTTTTGTTCTTGTTCTTGTTCAACCACTCACGTTAATTTTGTTCTTGTTTATACTTAATTTTAAGTTCTGTACGTTCATCTATCCTTTTTATTGTATTTCTCTTGTTTTTCTGTTCCTCTTACTTCTGTCCTCTTCCTACCCACGTTTTTTTTCGTTTGCTTTTCTTTTCCCTCTTCCTTTTTTCTTTCTTTTTCACTAACCTCTTATTTGTTCATAGTATCTTCCTCAGTCTGCTTCCACTCTCTTCCATCTTGTATGCCTTCCCCGTCAAATCCTCTGACCATAAATGAATATAATTCATTCATTGCTGAAAAACTTTCCCCTACCCCCTCCTCTTCTTTACTTTTCTTTTGCTTAAACACTCGTAGTCTTCGTATGAATTTTTCCTCTCTTCATGCTTTCCTTGCTTTACTCCATTCACAACCGCAAATTATAGCGCTCACAGAATCCTGGTCTAAATCTACTGTTGATATTCCTCCTCTCTCTAATTTCACCTTTGAAGCTTTGCACCGTCCGAATAAGAGAGGTGGCGGTATTGTAGTTTACATTTCTAACTCCCTCAATTATGAACTGTTGCCTAATTACTCCCTGATTACCCCTGATTTCGAAATTCTTACTTTACGGATTAGCACAAAGCTTGTGTTCATCTCAATCTACCGCCCCCCCTCTGGACAGTTCTCTTCTTTTTATTCTTTTCTCTCGTCTATGATTCTTGACTTTACCTTATCTTCTTAAAAAATCGTTATCACCGGTGATTTCAATTTGGATTTCTCTCGCCCATCTGCAAATGTTTATTCAGTTCTTGATTTAATGTCTAGGACCGGCTTAGTCCCTCTTATTGACTCTTCCACTCATTATTCTTCCTTTTTTAACTCCTACTCCCTTCTTGATCAATGCTTCTCCTCTTCTTCTAACAATATGTTCAGCGGCTCCATTGATTGCGCCATTTCCGACCATTTCCCAATTTTTTCTCTCCAGTCATTCTCTCCGCCTCCTCAGATATCTTCTTTTACTGTTAAATCGCAGCTTATTACGAATAACAGATTGGCAGCCTTCAACTCCTTTCTTGAAAATACCAATTGGATCAACCTTCTCCCCCCTGATGAAAATATTAATGATCTCTTCACTAAATTCCTTCTTCACCTCAATTTAGGCCTTGAAAGGTATTTACCTTTTGTACCTCCTTCTACCTCAAAAACTAAACCACCTTTTCAAAAGCCTTGGATGAATTCCAAGATCCTCTCTCTCATTGCCCATAAGAATGCTCTTTATCGTAAATTTAGACGCTTTCCGAACTCATATAATAAACTTAATTTTCGTTCTTTCTCCAACCACGTCCGCTCCGAAATTAAAAATGCTAAATCCATATATTATGCTCACCTTTTTAATAACATAGGCAATAATAAATCTAAATGGAAAGCCTCCAATCAAGTTTCCCCATTCCTAGACCCTTCATCTCTCGATTCCTCCCAGCTTTCGTCCTTCTTAGCTACCTTACTTCCTCGGGATCTCAATAACCCCTCTCTTCCAATACACTACCCTTTCTCTATTCCCACTTTCTCTTCCTCTTTCTTCATTACTCCAACCTCCCCTGATGAAGTACTTTCCCTTATCTCTCGTCTCAAACCCTCCCGTCATCCTGATCCTCTCGGCATTTGTCCTTTTATTATCATCTCGTCAGCAAACGCCCTTGCGTTCCCTCTCACTTGGTTATTCAACATTTCTCTCTCCCAAGGGATTTTTCCCTCCTCTTAAACGCATTGCCAAAATTATCCCTCTTTATAAAAAAGGTGACTCTTCCATTTTTTCCAATTACCGTCCTATCTCCATTCTTCCTTCGTTCTCTAAAATCTTTGAAGGCCTCTTTTTTGCCCGCCTTTCCTCCTACATACTTAATAATAATTTGCTTTCTTCTATACAGCATGGCTTCATTCCTAAACGTAACACAACCACAGCTTGTTTTGAACTGACCGAATTTATTATTTCCAATATGGCTAACAACAAGTTTGTTGTATCTCTCTTCGTTGATTATTCCAAGGCTTTTGACTCCATCCCTCATAATCTCCTTCTTTTTAAGCTGTCTCACTTTTTTAATATCCGTGGCCCCCCATTAGATTGGATCACTAGTTTTTTATCAAATCGTGCTTACTCTTTAAGTTTATTTAATTTATCCTCTGATCCAGTTATCCGTAACACTGGAGTTCCCCAAGGTTCTATCCTCTCTCCCCTTCTCTTTAATTTGTTCATTAACGATCTTTCCTATATACTTTCCCCTGTATCTCTTATTCTTTATGCCGATGATGCCACTCTATCACTGGCGGATTCCTCCCTCTTATCTATTGAACATAAGTTTAATACTATTCTTCATAATTTCTTCCTTTGGAACAATACAAATCACTTACAACTGAACCTTGATAAAACTACTTATATAATTTTTACCCAACATAATAAAAAATTTGACACCAATACCTTCTCGCTTAAATACAACTCTCAATATATCTCACCCTCTAAGTCTTTTAAATTTTTGGGAATTTACATATCCCACAACCTATCTTGGGACACACACATTAATTCCCTTGCCTCCACCTTAAACTCACGTCTCGGTTTATTTTCCCGTCTCCATTACCTTCCCCCCTATATCTTGTTGTTGCTTTACTACGCATTAATTCACTCCACTCTCACCTATGGTATACAATTTTGGGGTTCTTCCACCAAATCTAACCTTTCACGTCTTTTCCGACTCCAAAAATGGTTCCTTCGAATTCTCTTGAAACTCCGAAAACCATCCTCTGTGTCTCACTTATTTAATCATGTTGGTATTACTCCCATTCATCAACTCTACACTTTTCTCCTGGCAATGTTTATTTATAAATCTCTTAACAATCTTTCACTTACCTCTTTACCTCATTCTCCTTTTATCCCCATCACTACTCCTGCATACAATATCCGTCATTATATTCCCTTCACACTTCCCCGGATTAATCGTTCTTACCAATATAAAAGCGTTTCTACTTCTGGGCTAAAAGCGTTTGGTTCAGCCTACCATCTGAAATCCGTTCTTCCTCTTCAACCAACAATTTTAAAACTAAACTACTAATTCACCTGCGCAATTCTAGCTAATGTTTTTTCTTTTTTTTTTCTTTTCTATATTCTTTTTTAAGTTATACAGATTGTTTATTATATTCATTTTTATGTCCCCAATTTTTATTGTTCTTATTATGTCTCTTTTATATGTTCCACAGACTGTTTTTTCTGCCCACCCAGGGGACCTAACTCGTCGGCTTTTTGCCATACTGGCCCCGGGTGGATGCACTGTACCCCTCTGAAATAAATAAAATAAATAAAAATAAAATAAATTAAGTGTCCAAAACGAGTATTTGGTGTAGCCACCACGCGCTCCAATCACTGCTCCAATAAGACGTGGCAAGGAATTAAACAGATTTGGAGTGGCTGCCTAGGGTTGAGCATTCCCTATTGCTTGTTCATCTGTAGAACCTGTAGACCAACGAAATCTCACACATGTTCAATAAACGACATATCCGGCGAATAAGCATGCCAAGGAAGAAGCTATATTTCTTCTGCTAAAAAGAAGTCTTGAACATTTCTTGTAACATGTGGGGAGGCATTATCCTGTTGAAAGATGGCTCCAGGAATGCATTAAAGGAAAGGCATGAGTTCGGGCTCCAGCGCGTCACTGATGTAGTGATTGCTGTTAAGATTACTCACAATTCGAAGCAGTTGAGATCGTCCATGATACGCAATCACACCCTACACCATAACTCCGGGTGCTGGTTCACTCCTTCGATAATGCACTCCGGATGGTAGCGTTAAAGCGGTATAGCCACATCTAACACGAATGCGGCCATCATGGTACCACCATTAAAGCGGGATTGGTCAGAAAAAAACAATTGTTGCTAATCTGCAAGCCAATCTCTATGCTCATGAGTCCATTGCAGCTGCAGGCCTGGTTTCGCGTCAGGTGTATAAATGGGTTCTTGCACGCAGTCCATATGCAGCAGACATCGCCGAATCGACGGAGCAGACAGGGATATACCTGGTGCAGTGGATCAATTTGCTGTCAACTGTCTAGAGGAAGCTGTACGGTCCGTCAGCGCCAGGCTAATCAGGTGTCTGTCATCGAGCGTTGACGACATCATTCGGCGTCCAGTCGCGGATTTCCGAGTTGTCCGATTCTCGTTGGTCCACCGCTTACAAAGTCGCATCACTGTACTGCTGTTACGCTGCACACGACCTGCTATTGTGCGATAGAAAATCCCTCTTCACGAAGGTCGATGATTATCCCCCGGTCAAACTGAGTAAGTTGTTGAAATGTCGCCCTCTTTAGTCGAACAGGCATCGTTACATCTCATAGATCAACCATAGACTATTTTCAATATCCCGCTACAGCCCCTCTCTATTCAGCAGCAGTTCAGAGGGCTCTGCTCAGGCCACGAATGCGTGATGACTCTGAAATTTAATCATTCCCATAACACACTATAGTTTCCATTGACTGAAAATTGCAGCTCAATCGCGTCATTCCTTCATGGTATTGCAGTTTTTACAAATTTGAGCTTGATTATATGAATATTCTTACGGATCTGCAGTAACAGTGCACGCACTCAGGCAATGAGTTCGTGATGCTTGTAAGGACACAAAATTTCGGTAGAAAGAGTAACAAAAAACACATTGCAATTCCAGCAAAATGTCCCCTACCGAGGGGGGGGGGGGGAGTGACATTTTCTTTTTAGTCTACGTAGCCGGAGACTTGCATAATATCCAAGTCTTGCAAAAATCCATAATGCAAACTGTCGTGTGCATAGGTGACAACTGCACCAATAATTTGGACTATAAAACAAGTTCGAAAGACACACTCGCAGGACCAGCTGCATAGCTCACTCAACATGTGTGTATCAGGTCTTTGCATATCAAATATCAGATTTCAAGATGGGTTCCGCGCTTCAGCACGGTTTCCACGTTTAGTAGCAAGTACCCATAACAAAGTGGTACATTCCCAGAGATAAACCTATCAGCGACTAGCTGCCCGAAATTTGCATGTCTGCTGTGATATTTAATAGCGTTTGAACCCAAGGGAAGATAGTCGTGACTTCATACGAATTACGTGTGATAATGCATTACGTGTTAAATCTCACTGCATCTTCCAACGCCTCTCGAAACATCAATAAGGTCTTCGGTGTAGGCACCATAAACGTACGTACTCTCCAACGTTGCTTCCGAAAACCGGGCGGGAGTGACGGACCTGGCAAATGAGCCACGCGGCAGACCGTCCAACGTGTTGAATGACGCTGATCTGAAACGATCTGTCACAAATTGTTCGCGACCTTGCAGGAATCATACAGTATCTGCGTCGACTGTCGGTAGACTGCCATGTCAAAAAGTAGCTCAAATGGGCTCCACGTGAACTTAGGGAAAACCAAAAAGATCGCCAGTTGGAAGTGCGTACGGAATTGCTTTTGCGCCATGAAGAAGCGGGAATTCTTGATCGCATTGTCACCTACGACGAGAAGTTGCTTCTATACGACAAAAGAAAACTGTCAGTACAGTGGCTGGATGCTGAACCCCGACGACAGTTCCCTAAACTCCCGTTGCACCCCAGGAAGCTCATGGTTACAGTTTGGTGGAACATCCGTCGTGTAGTGCATTAAGTTTCCTGCAGTAAGAGGAGACGATCACCGCTGCGACCTACTGTAGTGAATGGCATCGTAATCACACAAAACTGTGTCAGCAATAACTTGCACTTGTGCATCGCAAAGGCGTCCTGCTTCATGACAACGCGCATCCGCAGGCACCATAGGCTCTGAGCTACGAGGTGCTTTCACCCCTCCCCCCCCCCCCGTACTCTCCGCTAACGCTTACCATCTTTTCCAAAGCCCGGAGGAACACATTCCTAACCCAAGCAAACGTGGACAACGCATTCGGGGAGTTTATTGAGTCCTGTGACCATAGATTCTCTCGGAGAGGGTTCGAGATGCTGCCAAATCGTTGGCAACAATGGGGGTTATATCGAATAGTACTTGTGAAGGTGTCCATTCTAAAGATGACCTCTGCAATTGATATTTGATATGAAATGACCTGATATTATGTTACCTGAACGTTTGCTGCAATATCTCAACAATCCAACGCAGCAGCCGCTCTTCATGAGTTTTAACCCTTCACGACCTGCGTAAAAGCTACTTTAGAAGTTCATGATTGACAAGTTTAAAAAAAACAGTTTTGATCCGGTGTGAATGGATCCAATTACTTTTAGGGAATTGCTTAGAAGTCATTGAACATCCTGCGTTTGCGCAGCAGCGGAATATTAAAAAAAGTGTTGTCTGTAGAGAATGGCTTGAGTGACACTTTTCGTAAGTGAATGATCATGTAAGCTGCAAGTAGATCTAATTCCTAAAGTTACCTGAATCCAACGATAGTAGCAGTGCCACTGAAAAGTATGGAAAGTGTTGCGCTGATGAGTTCATATAACAAGATGAGCCACCACGAAGAAGCAACGATTATGTTTCACTTCTTTCTTATTTCTTTGTCTGCTCTTTCTTTTTTCGCAGAACCCTATTTCCCATGATGTCATTGTAAACAAATTAGGTGGCATATTCCGGGTACGATTTCCACACATGACTGTGAGCACTGTCCGTTTTACTACAACAAACATCCTGTATTCTATTGAATTTCTAATAACACTGACTCGAAGTAATGTCATTGTCACGCCCTCAGAGCAATGAGATGCGATTGCTTATTCCATTCCAACGAGGATAATCCAAATCCTGCCAAACGAAAATACACACTCAACACCACAGCACTGCCAATACACACACACAGCTGCCACTTTATCAGGTACACCTCACAAAATATGCAAATTGAGAGACTGGTCACATGATCCTGAAGCAATTTTTCTACTCTTAGTTAAGCGTCATTATGATGGAGTTCCAGCGTGGCATGGTGGTAGGTGAAAGAAACTGTTTCTGACTTTTCACGTTCCACAGTTTCATGGGTTTAATCCAGAGTAGGTCCATAGTGGCTCCTTTGGACGGATAAACCCTTGTTGATGAAAGAGGAGAATGTCAAGATAGGTAGAAAGGCAACAAACGCAGAAACATTATACACACAGCCTGACAAAAAAGGCGAAGTACTCAGAAGGAGTAGTTGAAAGTGAATCTGATGAAATATCACGTGACTTTATTGCAGTGATTCCAATATGGGATGAATCTGACAACGCCGTTGGCAGTTGGAATGTTGGGGCCAGGTCTGTGGGGTGTAGCACGCCCTGTGGCCCCAGTGAATGCCCTTATGCGGTTCAGAATGGTGTCAATCAGTCTTTGGATCCTCTCCTGAGGCAAGTCAGTCCACAGTTGTTGCAGCTGTCCCTCCAGATCCCGCAGGTTGATACTGGGATGGAGTCGCCTTCCAATGTCATTCCACAAGTGTTCACTGATGGAGAGGTCAGGGATCTTGCTGGCCACGAGAGGAACTCAGTACGCAGTAGACGGTCCATAGACATACGCACTGTGTGTTGGCGTGCGTTAACTTGTCGGTGGAATGTCCCAGGGTGCTGTGCCAGAAGGGGTTGGACGTGCGGACGTAGAATGTCTGTGATGTATCACTGTCCCGTCAAACTCTGCCGAACCACTATTACAGATGACTTGAACGCTAATCGGATGGCTCCCCACACAATGATTCCAGGTGTTACCCTATGTGTCTCTCTACAATATGGGAGGGTTGTGCCGTCTGCCCTCTACGCCATTATACGCAAAAACTATGGTCATCGGAGGTCATGGAGAAGTCGGACTCATCACTAAACGTGATGCGACACCATTCGTCCTTTGTCCATACCGACCGGGCAAAACACTCTCTAAATGCAGACGTTGGTGTTGTTGTGTTATTGTCAACCGCCGTATAGAGCGGTTGGACCCCAATCCGGCGGATGCGAATCGTCGAGACACCGTGGCAGAACACACGTGGTGGTGCAAAACCTCCAGTATATGTTCGCGGATAGCGGGGTGCCGATGCCTTGAGATTTCTTAATGCTTGGACCACCATACGACGATCCTCCCTTGGAGTGGTGTTTGTTGGTCGACCCTAACCTGTACGACGTGCATAGGTGCCGGAAGTACCCATTGATTCTGACATGGGGACCACTATGACATCTGAAATGCCCACTTCCTGGCAATTGTTGGGCACCACCAAGCAGCCTCATGCAGTCAAATGCTGTCAAATGCTGTCAATTGGTGGATAGGATGTGCTTTGTACATAGAGTAATCCTCTCTGAGTGTGTTGCGTAACAAAGTAGTTGACTGGTAACAACTTATCAGTAACATGACGAATGGTGAGCGTTCTAGGCATTACAGATCCTTGTGAATCTAATCGTTTACTCACTTATCAATGGTGTGCATGTGTACCAAAATAGGACCACTCTTTCTGGGTGCTTCACTTTTTTTTGTCAGCCAGTGGATTTGCTCATTATTATAATTCAAATACGAAAATAGAGAACTAGTTGGGCGTTCTGACTGGAATGGGAACCAAAAGCAAAGAGCATGTCGGCTAAAATGCTGTCAGAGGAGAACCAGAAAGCAGAGAACACAGCGCAAGAATTGAAAAAGGTTGCCTGGACAGACCAATTGCCGGTTCCTGCTGCATCATGTTGATGGATAGCGTAGAATATGGAGAAAACGACATGAAACCATGAACCCCCTCGTGTCTGATTTAAACTTTGGAAGGTGCACAAGACGGATTAATAGATTTTTTCTTCCCACGATTTAGGTTCTGTAATGTCTGGCGTTTGAACGCCAAAGCATACAGAAAATTTTGCTCCAGATCAAGTTCACCCCTTCATGCTCCCAGTTTATGCTTCTTTCGAGCAGGATAATGCACCAGCACACTGGGCCAGATTGGGTCTCGTTATTGTTTGAACGTTTTCACCATCTCATTGAGTAGAGGCGGTTTTGATGGCCACTGGAGGTTCAACACGCTACTAGACAGGTGCACCTAATGGCAGCTCATTTAATATTCAAACTGATACCTTGGCATAGGATGAAACCAATGTCCCACTCTAAGCGATTAATTTAATCAAAACAATGCAAAAATAATAGAAAAATAAAAAGCCTATAATACTCATGTTTCTTCATCAATGTCACGGATTAATCAAATCATTTTAAATGTCTTTTACAGGGATACTAACAGAATTGAGGGACATACAGATAGAACAGTACAAGAAAGACGATCGAATTTCTTCGTTAACGTGGCTAGAAGGGGGCGTCCTAATTGATTCTCTGATCGTGGACTTAGAATCCCAAGAGTTCATGACGGATGGCGAGGTTAGCGAACTCGAATCCTTAGACATGACAGAGCTGTTTGATTCGGATACATCTCGGATTTTGGTTGAAGGTTCGTCGCCAGAAGAGAACAAAATCTTCTGCTGCATATTTTTAAGGAAATGGGTAAAAGATTATTCTGATTTTGATTGTCGATTCAATCTGTTGTTCCATATTGAGACGAAGGATTTTGTTAACGGCGCTTCCATTGAAGACGTGCTGATTGAAAAATTCCCAGAACAAGAGCTGATATCGAGGAATGACATCATGTCTCTAATAAACGCGTACCAAGATGGAATCCTCCTCATTTTAGAAGACAACAATGACGAAAGAAGCGAAGAAACAGAAAGAATACTGGAGCCACTACTTTCACGCCGACTGTTCCCTAAAATTAACATCATGGTCACCAGCATCAACGGAATTTCAGTTCTAAAAAAATATTCCACTCAAATATTTAAAGAAACAAGTGAAAACGATAAAGAGATAAACACCTGTTTCAATAGCAGAGTGCTCATCAAACACTTAGATGTACGTCACAGCGATAAACTTCCTCAGGAGAAATGGTTAAAGATGCGCGATAGCATAATGAACACAGTGGATTCCATCGACAGCGAACGGGCGACGAGTATCTTAAACTCTTCTCCCTTTTTCATTCCGTCATTGTACTTAATGATAACCGAGGAACGTAGCACGCGCATTTACAAAAACTATTTCAATTTTCTTGTCAAATTGTTGAATGCAGAAGAGCAAGTGGACCTTTTCAGATTGCATAGCCTTAGAGATACATTTTCCCATGAACAAACATTGATTCGATTCGGAGAATATGCACTGCAAAAAATGATCAACAACGAATCTGTCACCATGGACGACAACGACATCATTGTCAACCTGGGAGATCAAAGTATTTGCCGATTTGGATTCTTGGTCAAAACAAATGAATTCTACGAACCCATCGATGAAAGCCTCACTGTGTTCTTGGCTGCATTCTCCACCTTCAACGTGATGCGAGTGTCAGGTGAGGAGGACTTCAAAAGAAAAATCAAAACATTACTTTTTAAACATGGATTACTACCGATAGGGGACAAAAACACCCTCTTTTTCAGTTTCCTTGGAGGATTGTTGAACGAAAGAGCTACACTTTTATTCGAGGAACTGCTCCCTTTGTCTGTTTGGTTCAATCTGCACAATAAATCCTTCACTCATATTCTCCAGGAAATTACTGACATTCACCCATTCCTCGATACATTCCGACATCTGCTGACCTCTTTCTCTTCTTCTTTTTACGATTCTCGTAGAGTACACTACAAATACCTTTCGTCCAGCATTCACTCACTCCTCTTTAACGAAGCCAGCAAGTCGAACGTCATTGATACTCTCTTAATTCATAATTTCAAACTGAGCTTGTTAAAGAAAAACGTCACCCTCAAACATTTGGTGTTGAATATTAATGATTTTGATGAAAACGTCGAAACCCATGCAGGGAGTTTATTGAAATGCGAGACACTCACCATTTGTTTTGAGAAATATTTTTATTATATCCAAAAGTGGTCGGCGTTGTGTAGTGTTCTCGACATGATCCAAAAGGAAAAATGTATTTTCCATTTCAAGAGCGACTTCTCTTATAGGAATTCTTTTTATCTAAATGGTCTTCACAGAGAATTAACTGAAGGAGAGTGGAAAGAGAGATCGATCCACCGTCTACATTTAACGACCAAAAGAGAAGATGATCCAGAGTGTCTTCACAAATTAGTCGATCTCGTTAGAAACCATAAAATCAAAGAAGGAGTCTACGTTAGGATAAAGAAATCAGAAAGATATGAAGAATTAAAGATAAAAATGAAGTCCGATTTAGAGGAGCTATTTGACTCGATCCTTCAATCCGGTAGTGTCTCTGAATTTTTAATCTCAAACGAAGATTCTAGTTTCTCACCTGTTTTTGATTTTAGTCGTTTGCAAGGAGAACAAGAGAGCTCACTCCGTTCGGTTTACCTGGCTGGATCTGTAAATGCTTTGAATGGAGACAAAAGATCAGAGTCTGCAGTAGAAGAAGCAATCATTTTATGCGAGGGGGACCGATGTTGTTTACAAAGTCTTCGGGGGATCAAGTGGTTGTGGTGTCGTAAGAAATGCTTCGATTGCTTGGTCGAAGACGAGTGGCAACAATTAAACGAATTGGAGGAACTCACATTGTCCATTGAATGGCAACAATCGATAACAGTGAATCCTTCCAGTTCAAATTTGCTCCAATTAAGAATTCTAACCCTCACATTCCACAGTTGGAGAATTCCAGAAGCGTTCGATCTGTTTCTTCATGAATTGCTGCTTTCTTCACTCTCTTTGAGAATTCTTCAGTTATTTCATATTCCTGATTTCATTTCGAACTTAGATTTTCTCGTCGGCTGCCTCGTTAAAGGTTTAAATGGAAAAAGGGAAAATTCGAATGTCACTCCTCCACTGGAAGAACTGGTCTTGCAATTTAAAAAGATCAAGAAAGAAGTCAATTGGTACGTAATGAAAGAGTCCAAGGGGGTGAAGGAAATTGAGTATTTGTTGCAAGAGAATCTGATGACACAGTTTTCTTGGGTCGATGGTTATTATTTTGAATGGCTTGATGATTATAGGAGTAAAATTCCAAGTGACCTTCTGTGTTCTCAGTTTTCATTTGGCCATCGATTCACCATCAAACAGGAAGTGCATGGGTCAAATCTATTGCACTCTCGACACAGTCAATGGCAGTATCGTTGGAGGAAACCAGTGATCAAATACTGCATAACATATAGCAACAGAGACTAATATTAAATTTGTGGAATTTAAGCAAATAACCTTCGCTGCAATCAAACAACTAAAAAGTCATCAAATCAATTTTAATTATAATGAACAGAAAAAAGTAAAATTTAATTTTGATATATTTAGATTTTTAATGGTTTAATAAAATGTTCTCATCAATAAAAGTGGAAATATTTGAACATGTAAACGATCCCTTTTCTTTATTCAACACAAAAAACAAGCTCCCACAACTGAAGCAAGAGAGCACCGTCCTGGGCCAATAAATCAATCAATCATTTCAAGATAAGAAATAAAAGCTAAATGGATGATAGGTTAGGTTAAGTGTAAATTCGAAATGTGTCTTAATCTTGAAGGTTTTATTGTTCATCTCAGTTGGTGTTGTTACCATCTTTCGTTCTCAGGATTAACATTTTCCCGTTGTGTCTATTAATTTAGACGGAATTGTTCATTTCTTAGAAGGCTTTTTCGCTTTAATCACTCAACTTACACAACATGTTCCCAAATAATTAAAGAGAGGTAGGTACCGTTTGGAACTTAACAATGTTGAAGAAATAAAAATAAACATGTACTCTCCCCCACACAACTCATTGGCAGAGAAGTTGGCCTAAACACGAACCAAAATTTGAACGATTTCGAATCAAGCATGGTGGGAGCTGTAAGAAATATTCTTTCTATAACAGCAACTTGCGAGGATTTTTTCACTTGTTAATTGGAATGTTTAGAGGAACACAATTCTACTTCAAAACCTCAAAAAAGGCTTGTGTGGATGAATGAGGTGGTAATGGGTGACTGGCATCAGAAGAGCAACACAGCTCAATAAAAGACAACTACACAAAACGATCCTACAATGCCGGCAAAAAAATGCAACACTTCGGAATTTCTAAATGTTGTACAGGGGGGCTCCTATGCGGATTCCTGTCGTATAACCGTCACGAACTTCAATGCAGGCCTCGACTCTTGCATGCATGCGATCATAAAGATGCTAGATTGTCTTGGGGTAGGTTGTTCCAAGCCTCCTGAACATGCTAGCGCAATTGTAGAATTGTTGCAACTTGTGTGCAGTGATGATGAACTTAACGTCCCATCACGTCTCAGACATACTCAATTAACGACAAGTCCGGAGATCGTGCTGGCGAGGATAGTAATGCGTTTATCCTACTGGAAAAACATCTTATCCTCTTGTTGCAAAAGAAGGGCAGACGAAATCAGGAGACGCATGAGAGCAATCCCTGTACAACATTCTTCTGGAGGTAGTGTCTTGCAATATGAAACAGTTTTTGTATGCCACCAATGCTCCTTGTGTACAAATTTTCAGGATAATCTATCCATTTCTTGTAGGTAGTGCATTTTATTTGCTGGCAGTGTATCTAAATAAAAGAAATCAAGAGTCAATGATTGGTCATAAAGATACCGATATCATCCAAGGAGTCTTTTCTACACTGCTTTGCAATGAAATTGCCCCACCAACAAAAAGTTATCTGAACTTATCCATATTTAGATGCATGCGCACGGGACATGATCATTTGGGTTGATACAGGGTTTCCGGGTGCTTGTATAAGCTCATCAGTACTGTAATCCGCAAAACGGTCTCAATGCCGCAACGACGACAAAGACAACTGATCACACAATTAACGCACTCTGAACGAGGTCGGATTATTGGACTCTCCCAGACTGGATGGTTAACCAGACGGATTCCTGTCCATGTGTCGACGGTTGAATTCTGCCACTACGAGCGATAAGGCGTACCTGCAAAAATTGCTCACTGGTGGAAAAGAAGGCAATGTCACACTCTGATGCACCCGACAAAAAACACCACACACAAGAAATTTGAATGAGACCACTCTAGAAACATCGGGTGAATCAATCGAGCAGGTGAGACAAGTCCTGTAACGTGCACGTTCTATGGCATAACTGAGAGACAGAATCTACACGCATTCACCGGTGTCGACGACAGTGATAGTGTGTGTCAGGAACTAGATGGAATACACGGACTGTGAATGGACATACTGGAGAGATTGTGCATCTGTCACAGTTTTTTGCACAGTCCATTAAAAAAATCCGAACAGATTATGAATAAATATTCTGTGGGCACTACACTCACTCACCAAAAGTCATGGCATATCTGCCTCATAACGTGTTGCGCCTCAGCTGGCCCGGATAACGGCGGCAATCCGTCGTGAACGAGTCTACCAGTCCCCGGAACACAACCACAGGCACTGCAAGCCATGCCGCCTCCACAGCACTCTATAAAGAAGCTGTTTTTACTAGTTGTGTTGATGACGACTTCACATATCGTTCGATGACGTCCCACAAATGTTCAATGGGATTGCACTCTGGGGAATGTGGAGACCAAATCATTGTCGTGAATTCGGTAGCATGTTCCTCCTGCCATTGCCGTGCCAGATATCCGTGTGTGGAGGCGCATTTTCTTTCTGGAAGATGAAGTCGCCCGCAAAGTAAAAACAGTTCATGAAGGGGTGCAGGTGGTCCCAAGCAGATCAAAGGTAGGAAATCGCAAATAGATAGCATGACAGATGCACTAATGGACCCACTGCATGCCACGAAAAAATACCCAGAACCGTATGGAGCCTCCATCTGCACGACTGGTCCCTACCTGACAAGCGCGGTCCATGGCTTCATGTGGCCTGACAAGACACAGACACGACCATCGGCCCGATGCAGCTGAAACCGTGACTCGTCGGACCAGGCAACCCTTCGCCAGTCCTCAGCGGTCCAATGTCGATGTTGGTTGGCCCGGCTAGACGTTGCCGACGATGTGCATCTGTGAAGAGTTGCCTTCCAATGCCTGCAAGTGCCAGGACTGGCCTAATTGTCGTCACGGACACAATTGTGGAAAGTAACTGGTTGTACCCCCCATGGTGATTTGGGCCGCTGTCACACATTTGCAAGCATTTGCAAGCCAGGTGACACAGCAATCACCTCTGGCATTAATGAGGCGTGGGCGGCCTATTCGTTGTCCAACATGGGTTTTAACCCCTCGTTGGGTGTACTCTCGATAGACCCTTGCAACGGTTGCCGGAAAATTTGCAGAGTGTTAGCTTCATCTGACATTGAGGCACCCATCCGTCTGGCACCAACAATCATCGCCCGTTCAAATGAGAATAGTTTTCGGCGTGCTGCCATTTCTGCAGCTGGTTTTGCATACAATGATTGTGTGATATCAAGGAGTCCTGTACACCTCCATTCCGAGAAAAGAAGCAGCGGGATCTGTCTCATTAGGGACAGGGAATCTGATTGGAGGGGTGTGCCTTGACTTTTGGTGAGTGAGTGAATTTACCCAAAAGTAATTGGACAGTAATTGTTAGATGTGGTCTTGCGACAAGGATTTTCTTCAAAAGATACTCAACCCCTCTTTTCAAGACTTGTACAGTATGTGTAGATACATTTTCATCTCATTATTCCAGGATGAGTTAGTTCCATGGTCTACACTTGGCCCGACCTTAATCCCACGGAATTTCTTTAACTGTGGGCCAACTACAAAATAATTTGGTCATGCAGCCGCCATTCCTCATGGTATCCTGCGAGAAACTATTTGGCACCCCGTCTGCAAATACACTTGTTTGCAATGAAATTGCCCCACCCACAAGAAGTTATCCGAATGAGGCAAAAGTAGGTATACAGCAAGAGATACATCTGTAGGTGTAGGTGATCATGTAGGTGGCGAATGTCATCTTGGGGTACGTCTGTCCAGGCCTGTGAACCTGCTGTGTCAGGTCATTGAGATTGTGGGATGATCGTAAACGACGTCCCCCCATGTCCCACACGTGCTCAATTGGTGATAGGTCAGGGGACCTCGTGGGCCATGGCAGGCAGTTGACTTCATGGCGACATGCCATGCTCATGTTTGTCGTGTGCGGTCTGACGTTATCCTGCTGAAAGACTGCGCCGGTTATGGTGTGCAGAAAGGGTAGTAATACTGGCTGCAAAATCTCTGTGACGTACTGTGCTGCTGTCAGGGTGCCTTGGATGGTCACCATCAGGTATCGGAGCAAATGGCACCCCAGACCATGATCTGAGGTGTTGGTCCGCGATGGCGATACCAGATGCATTGTTCATTGGCACGTTCCAATAGTCTGCGCCACACATGTACGCGTCTGTCGTCGGTGTCCCAGCAAAAGCGGGATTCGTCGCTGAAGACCACCGGGCGCCATTCCATTCGCTAGCCCAATCGTTCAGGACACCATTGCGGTCGTATCGCGCAGTGTTCAGTTGTCAAAGAGAGACACAACAATGGACGCCTGGTAGACATTGTCGCGGCATGTAACCGGCGTGCTATTGTCGCTATTGAAACTGCAGCAGTACCGGGAATAGTGATGTTGTCGCGCAGTTGCCGCAGGGTGATGGTTCTGTCCACTAGAGCTGTTTCGCAGTATTCTCGCACGTGTTCCTTCCTCTCGCCATTGCCTCCAACATCGGCCTACCGTCCGTGCGTCCCGCGACACATTGAGAGCAATCCGTCTGGTTGACCATTCGGCCTCAGAGAGGCGAATAATCCAACCTCATTCAAAGTTCGTTAATTGCGTGAACGGTTGTCGTTGTCGTCGTCGCGGCATTATGACCGATGTGCAGATTACAGTACTGTACGTTCACGAGGCAGTTGCTTCCTCCCTACTGAATGGAACGTCTCGCAAAGGTGTCAAGTGTCGAGCTTATACCGGCATCCGGACACCCTGAATCAACCCAAATGGTCATGTCCCGTGAGCATGCATCTAATAGTTTACTAGTCGGAGGTAGACGAACCCCTCCACTAAATATGGATAAGGGATATCTCCTCGTTGGTAGGGCAATTTCATTGCAAAGCAGTGAGTGCATATTAGAAGAGATGGGACAATGATCCAAAAAGAATGCACACGCAGGACTGTTTCAACAGTTTCTTACTGAGTTTTTGAGGTTAAGTATTAGTTTTTAAACTTTAATTAAAAAAAAACCTCAACACAAGCCAAGAACTTTCACGTGACGACCACCCTTCACTCAAAAAAGTTTGTAACATATATTTGTTTGATACACCCTGAATAAAAAAACTGCATTTTGCTTCAATAAATCAATTAAAGAAAAACACCAAAAACGATTTGACGATTCAACCATTTAATGTTGTGTATCTATGAACAAAGCAACTGGAAGCCTACTCAACCAACCATACAAATAAACTCATGTTTGGAAAAACTGAATGACGCGACTAAGCTGCAATTTTCAGCTAATGCAAATTCTAGTGGGTTATGCAAATGATTAAAATTTCAAAGTCACCACGCACGCGTGGCTCAGCTGCGCCCTCTGAACTGCTGCTGAAACAGTATAAACGGAGGTGGGCTGTATCGGGACGTTGAAATTAGTCTATGGTTATGTGAAAGTGGTAAACGTTAGGTGAGACGTAACGATATCTCTTCGACGAAAGAGGGTGACATTCAGCACTTTGAACAGGAGAGAATCATCGGCCTTCGTGAAGGAGGCTTTTCTTATCGTGAAATAGCAGCTCGTGTGCAGCGTAACAGCAGCACAGTGATATGAGTTTGGAAGCAGTAGACCGATGAGAATCGGACGACTCGAAATTTCGGGCGTGGACACGCGATGATAGACATCTGGTCCGCACAGCGTTGACGGGTCGTACACCTTCTTCTAGACCGTTGGCAGCAAATTGTCTATTGTTACAGGTGCATCCCTGTCTGCTTCGTCGATTCGTTGATTCGTCGACGTCTGCTGCACCGTCGGCTGCATGCAGGAACTCCTTTATACAGGATCCCCCAGACCCAGCACCATCGAGGCCTGCGGGTGCAATGGGCTAACGAACATCGAGGCTGCCATGCAGATTGGCAAGTGTTTTTTCTGACGAATCCCGCTTTAATCTGTGGTACTATGATGGCCGCATTCGTGTTAGACGCTATGCAGGTGAACGCTACCTTTCGGAGTGCATTACCGAACACCATAGTGGACGAGCACCCGGAGTTATGGTCTGGGGTGTGATTGCGTATCGTGAACGCTCTCATCTGCTACGAACTGTAGGTAATGTTAACATTAATCGGTACATCAGTTAAGTGATGGAGACCGAACTCGCTCCTTTCCTTCAAGGCATTCCTGGAGCGATCTTTTAACAGGACAATACCTGCCCACATATTGTAAGTAATATTCTGACTTCCTTGCAGTAGAAGACATACAGCTTCTTCCTTGGCCTGCTTATTTGTCGGATATGTAGCCTATCGAACATGCGAAGGATTTCGTTGGTCGGCATCTCGCTCGTGACCGTCGTCCTACAGGTTCTATCGAAGAAGTTTGGGCGAGCATACAAAGAACATGGAATGCTCTTCCCGAGGCAGAGATTCAAAATCTGCTTGATTCCATGCCACGTCGTATAGCAGCACTTAATGCAGCGCATACAACCAAATACTCACTTGGGACACTCAACACTGTTTTTTTCCTTTGAAACTCTAATCATTTATTTGTACCAATACAAGGCGTTTGTGTATTTAATTTCATTTAATTCCCATGATTCCTTCTTGGCGTTGCAATTTTTACAAACAAGAGTTTATATGGTAAAAGCAAAATCACTTGGACACTGGAAAAATATTACTACTGCAACAGAGAGATGACTCTCCTACAAAATCCCCTTTCTCCTCTCTTTCCCCAGTTAAGGAACAAACAACTCCCCCTAAAAAACTCCCATACAAAATAAAACTCCCATCAAAGCAACAAACCTTTTACTCCTCCCTTCATCCTTCACCACAAAGTCCATGTCCATGGCCCTGGATCTCATTCCTCCTTCCACAAATCATGTCCAGTTTCCCCGATCTCTACGGAAGACGGAACTGGTTTCCTGAATCCGAAAGGGACAAGAACTCGAGCAGACCCATCTTTCTTCAGTCAGTCTATGCATTAATATATTCAAATCGGTCTGCTCCAATTCATAGACCAGCTTTCGAGCAGAGAATCTGTCCAGCAGGCATGACGAGGAACTTCGCTCTAGTTCGTACGTTCGGATCCAGCAAACCAGTTCATCGTCTACGAGGTCGGGAAACAGGTCAGTGCTGCAAAGGGTTCGGTTTGAAAGACAAAGGAGTAAAGTCCAGCGCGATTGAAAAATTTGTGGAATGGCTGCTTACGAAGCCGACGAGAAAGACAGACCCCGGCGCGGAAATGACACCTGGTCAAACTATTCCGATTAACAACGTAACCATCATTGTTTCCATCTTGGATTTTAACAATTGATATTTTTTCGCTTGTTAGCAACAGTGAAGGTTGGATTGTTAGCCGGACTACTATGATCAGATGACTTTTCCGCGCCGAGGCAACACGTAGACAGAAGCCCTGATAATGGAAACGTCATACCTTGTTACATCATCATTAGCGACCAACTCTAGGGCTTCTTATTGGTAGAAATAGGATTAAGAATGGTCTAATATCATCTCCGTTATCAGGCCTTATGCCTTGTTTGTGTTGGCCGAGGCCTGTCTTTATCGTGGGCTACCTGCTATACAAGGCCTACGAGACAACAAGGCCTGGAAGTAAAAACGTCACCTGCCATCGCGTTGTTAGCAGCAATTTAACCTTCACTGTCTCCATCTTGGATGTTAACAATCAGTTTTTCCGTTTGTTGAAAACAATGAAGGTTGAATTGTTGCTAGCACCAAGTCGGTCAGATCGTGACCACCGAGAGAGAAGGCCTCCGCATTGAAAATTAATACATTGTTACATCATCGTAGATAGTGCCAATTCAGGGCTTATTATTGGTTGAGATACGAATAACAATGCACTATCTATGATGATGTAACAATGTATTACGTTTCATCGCAGAGGCCTTCTCTCTCGGTGGTCACGGTCAGATGCCTTTTTCGCTGCTAGGCCCTGTTATCTCTTTGGCCTCGCCTGCTATACGAGGCTAACGAGAAAGACCAACAGCACTTCTACTTAAAGCCTGAGCCGAAGCTGACGCGATCTATACAAAGCCATGGCACTACGTCACTTGGCATTGTTAAAATCCCATCGGTTTTCGTTGAAATCCCAGGCCAAGTAAATAGAGTAGAATAAATGCATTAATGCCAAACATGGGTCATTTAGTTTTTTACTTTAAATTTTAAATATCCTTATTTTGTTCTTAAATTTATTTTTGCATGATGTCACAAAATCAGTGCCACGGCTTGATTATATCGCGTCGGCTTCGCCTGAGCACGAAAACCTGATACATTGCTACACGTAGCCCACGAGAACGACAGGCCCCAGCCAACACCACCGAGACAGAAGGCCTGTGCACAGAAATGTCATACATTGTTACATCATCATCAAACGGCCAAATTCAGGGCTTCTTATTGGTAGAGATACGATTAACAATAGCCGCTTTAGTGTGATGTAACAATGTATGACGTTTCTGTGTTCAGGCCTTCTGTCTAGGTGGTATTGGCCGGCGCCTGTCTTTCTCGTGAGCTACGTTGCTACATCACCAATGGTAGCGTATTGTTAATTATATTTCTACCAATAATAAGCCCAAAATTGTCCCTACCATAGGAGATGTAACAATGTATGATTTTTTCGTGAGCAGGCTTTTTCTCTGTAAGCGGTTTTGGAAAGACTGGTTCCTGCACTGAAAAATCACCTGACCAATTAGGTCTAACAACAATGTAAACTTCATTGTTCCCATCTTGGATTTTAGCATTCAGTCTTTTTCGTTTGTTGGAAACAATGAAGATTCGATCGTTGTTAGATCTATCTTGGTGAGGTGACTTTTCAGTGTTGTTAGCCTCCGCTGCTATACGAAGCCAAAGAGAAAGACAGGCCTGGGCATTCAAAAGTCACCTGACCATCGGGGTCCGGTCAACAATCCATCCATCATTGTTTCCAACAAAGGAAAAAATACTAATTGTTAAAATCCAAGATGGAGACAATGAAGGCTGACCCGGATTCCAATGGTCAGGTGACTATTGAGTGCCCTGGCTTGTCTCTCGTTGGCCTCGCTGCTGTAGGAATGACGTCAAGAAAGCTAAAAAAGAATTCATGAAGTAAGGAGACCCTGCAACAAATGGGTAACCAACTGCAGGTTAACCTAAATGATGTGGTAAGTACCTTCTTTTTTATTATTGAAGACTTTAATCAATTTAAAATCGCAAGAAAATATTTCAAATTTGCATAAAGTGGAAATTTTGATGAATATTATAATTCACTAGAGAAAGATATCAATTCCAAAACGAGCACGTTTTGGTAAGTGACGAAGAAATTATTAGGGACGAGTGCTTGACGAAATAGCTGGGCAAAGCACATTAAAATAGATGAAGTGATATCCCATTTCGAGTAATGATTCGTTTTTACCAAATCCAGAGAAGAGTACAAAATCCTTTTGAGAAATTAATTCTACCTCCAATCTCTGAGGCGGAAATTATCAACTTAACAAAGCAGATCACTGCCTCAATGGAATTCCAGATTACATTTTTAAGGGATGCTTGCCAGCAATTTTACATCCAATACAAAAATTATTCAACAAGGCTCTGGGATCAGTAGTGGTGGCACCGCTGGAGTCGGCTGTCGAGGACGATATTGTGCGCATCAACAACAGTATGAACCAAGTATGCCAGCCCTTTCCTGCAGAGCAGATCGTGGCGAGGGCTGTGGAGGCTATGTCCAATACAGCCTTTCTGCGCCCCTACAACCTCCTCTCGAACAACTGCGAGCATTTTGTCAACGAGTGCCGCTATGGGAAGAGGTTTAGCCAGCAAGTGGTGGACGGCTACGTGGACGCTTTCATGCGACCGCGACCAGAACCGTGAGGACGTAGTGACGCCGGCGCAGGTTACAGGCGAAATGCTCAAGCTTGTCATTCCAAGAGTGTTCATGGGTAAACCACCGGAATAAGAGTCCTCCGACATGGTTTTTAAAGAACTTCATTGGCAGTGTTGTGCTTTTTGGAACATTCTACACAGACTTTGTGAACTTTGTGATATTCCATAAATGAAAAAACATTCCAACTTAGAAATAAATTATTTCGCTTAGTACTCGTTGCCATGTCTATTTTCACGTTCATTTCGATTGGAGATACTATTAGGGGGTTGGCGTCACCTTGGAATACATTTTCAAATAGGAAAGCGGTCATGTGTCCTATGAAACCCAAGTGGCATTTCCTGACAAACACGATGCTGTTGTTATTTTTTACGTATCCTTATTCACTTTTGAGTTAATGCAGTTTTTGGACAGGCCAAAAACATCCATTCACCACAAAGGCCACAATAGTTAGTCAAATCAGACTTGAAGCCGCCTCGAGATACACTAGAACCTTCAAATGACCCTAGAGGTAAAAAGCATTAGGGTCAAGTCTGCCAATTCAACGATTGGGAAATTGCTAGTCCAGATACTGCCCAACAAGACTTGTCAGACTTGCCCAAAGTGCTCCTAAACGTGCAACATGATATGACAATCAGAAACGTTCAACAGTTGTGGGCTTTATGATGAATATAGATGTAATATCTGACCAAAAAACTGTATAACTCAAGAATGAGTAAAGATATGCAAAAAATAACAACACCATTGTGTTTGTGAGGAAATTCCATATGTGTTTCATATATCACATGGCCACCTTCCATCTGATAATTTGGAGGCCAAAGGAGGTGCAGTAAAATCTTGAACACAGGTTTCGCATTCCTTCTCCAGTGTGTGTAACCTTCTGGATTGTGCCAGAACAGGCACGATAATCGTCCAAAACTTCACTCTGACAAGTACGGTACATTAGAAGCGACATTATCCATAAGCGAAGCTGATAAGCAGGATTGAGAACGTCGTCTCACTGGCGGCAGTACACTGAACTGCCACTTGACTAGGTCCACATCACAAGATTGAGTAACTACTGATTTGCATGTCACGTGATAAGAAATTTATAAATGGATATTGGAGATGACACTCCAATCATAAAGAAATGATATCAGAAAAAAATTCCACGACCTGGATTCGAACCAGGAACCACGAGCATCACTCTCGTTGCCTCTACCAATTGGTACAGCCATCCTGTCACCAAGTATTCTTAAAGACTACCAGGTAGTCAAGATGGAGGCTCAGTGATAGGACGGGCACTCAACTCGGGAATTACTCCCATCCAAACCATCAAAAACATGAGCACATATAAGTAAAGTTGATGGGTTTGGAATAGGCGCTTGTGAGGTTCAACACGCTACTGGACATGTGTACCTAATAAAGAGGCAGCTCAGTTTACAGCATCATGATTAGCCAACATGCCCAAATTGAATCTAAAGTTTGCTTGATATGACCACTGGTACCCTCTCTCTAGAGCAGCTTGATCTGAGAGCTCAACTTCCATGCAGCGATTAATATGAAAATTCCTTGTTAATCTGATTTTCCGCCATAGATGGCAGCAGCAGATGAATGGTATCTAGGTTTCGCTTTCAATAATCGAATCCAGAGACCGTTAAAGAATAGAGACTGGGCATTTCCTCTTTTCTTATACTAAATCATGTAATGAGTTTGCAGCGTGTCGTCCTCTGGTTAATCACACTTCAGGGACAATTGATGATTTACGTGACCACGGTCATGGGACAATTAGTGATTTACGTAACATCCACCAAGGGACAGTTGATGATTCACGCCTCTAATCTCGGAGGCAATACCTAGGCAGGCTTTGCTGCTTAGTTTAAAATTTATATATTTTTTTTTTATTCAAATAGGATCCTAATATTTTCTCTTTTTATTTTTTAATTTTTACTATTTTACTATAAATCCTTTAATTATTTAACAATGTTCTGATGATTAAAAATATATTTATTTTTCTTGCTTATAAATGCAAGATTTACCAAAAATGGTACGTTACATAAAATAAATATTTATAAACTCTAATTATACATTACTTTATAAAATACTTATATAATACATAATATTATACATTTTTAAAAAAATGAAAATAAAGAAATCGTGATTACAATAAGTTAAGATTAATAACTTAAAACAAAATTTCATAATAAGAAGCTTTTATGACATTTTGATTACATCTTGGAAATATCACCATAAAAACAGTTTTCTTGTTACCAAGTATACAACTAAATGAACCATCATTTTCATCCAACGATATGAAATGAGTAGATCGCTTATTTGGCCGCCATCTTTGGGGCAATTTGAAGGCGGCGAAAAGTGCGCGCCGCATTTTCGGCAACTCTACAGACTTGGGCTCAATGGGCGGGGTTTCACCTATGACACACTTCACAGGTTACGTAGTAAATATAGCATTTGAAAGCTTATAAATTTAATAAGGACTCGTTTGTCGAGGTTCCCGATAGTGGTTAACGTTTTTGACTATCTTCATGGATAGCTAGGTTCGAATCCCCTTGCAGTAAATGCAACATGTAAAAAGTAAAAAATGAAAATATACAAAAAAATAGTAAATAAATATTATAAAATAACAAACATATGTAAGCTTACGCAAAATACAATTTACAATTAAAAAACTTAATAATGAATTTTTTTCTTTACTCTGCATACGTGGTTGCATTTAAATAATCTTATTCTGTTATCTGTTTCTTCATTTTGTCCAACTTACTTTGTTAGTTTTCACACGGATTTTGATTTTGTTTGCATTTTTATATGTTTTAACACTTCTTTATCTTGTGCAAGTTTGTTTTTTTCCCCTCTTATTTTACAATTTTGAATGCATTCGAACTTTGTGCTCTGTAAATATGTTTGTTCCATAATGTTTTCTAACTGTGTATTTCATATATAAATAAAATAATAAATGAAATTATAACTGGAGATAAGCCTACCAAGCATCAGGTTAAGATTTTTCTATCGAAAAATGGAAGGAAAAATTCTGCGACCTGGGATCGAACCAGGAACCTCGGCTGTCATGGCCGACGCCTCTACCAGTTGGGCTATCGCAGACAGCATTTCTCTAATTTCATTTATTATTTCATTTATCTGTGAGTTCCACAAACTTTCTGATGGTTGGATAGGAGAGATTCTCGATCTGTGAGCCAGGTGCCTGCCTCCCATTGGGCTTTCAACCATGACAACTTGGTTGTCTTTAAGACACCTTGAGTCAGCATGGCTGGCCGGGTGTCTGCGATAGCCCAACTGGTAGAGGCGTCGGCCATGACAGCCGAGGTTCCTGGTTCGATCCCAGGTCGCAGAATTTTTCCTTCCATTTTTCGATAGAAAAATCTTTATGTATATTTCATATTTCATATTTGTATATGTACCGTCCAATGGTGCAAAGTAACTTGAGCTAACTAGTGGTCTACCGACTCATTAGTTTTCATAATGTGTGTGAATCCCCACTTTTTGCTAGTTTCAAGTTTTTCTTTTATTTGTCCAAGAAACTAAATTTTTTCGAGATTCTGCCAAATAACCTATCCTCTCAATGGAGAGTGCCAATGCTTTTCTTAAGTAATTGAGATATTTTCTTCTAATTATTTTACTTTATGCATTCTAAGCTGTAATTTATTCTCCTGTCATGATAAATGTAGTAAATTCTAAAAATTATTTTTATTAAAATTGTTAGAATCGCAAGTTCACTTATAAAAAAATA